>VYXF01007454.1:34118-63412 GCA_013397295.1 Polioptila caerulea
AGAAGCGGGGCAAGGAGAGGTGCCCGGACAAACCCCACCGAGGGGAGGCAGGAAAACAAACACACGTGGGAAGCCCCCCAAGTGTAAAGCGCGTTCAGTGAGGGGAAGGGGACAAGAGGCTCCCACAGCGTGGCTGCAGCCTCTGCCACGGGCGTTTCGTCCGTGGAAAGGTGCGTTCCCACACGGATACCCGACCGCAGCTTGGCCAGCCGTGCTCAGACAATCAGCTGCTTTTTGTTCCGACCCCTTTCATTTACTATTCCATTCCCTCATCTTTCCAGCCCGAGCAACAGGTACCCGAATAATTTTTGCCCTGTATCAGACAAAAACGACACCCTGGAGGTGTTTACCGCCGGAGCTGGTCAGAAATTCTCAGACGGAATATTTTTGTCAGAGGACGGCAGTTTGTTCACATCTAGGTGTTTTGTAGAGATGCTTCAGTTTGGGCTGACTCAGGGTGGCATCCAGGTACATTTCCACTTTCTAACTTTCCATCACTGGGCAGACTGGGTTGTCACACTCCCCGGTCTCAAGCATGCTGAAAGGCAGCCCAGGTCCAAAAAAATCCCCAAATATATAATTATAAACTTTAGCTCCTCAAAGCAGCAGTTCTCTGTTAAACTACCCCAAAATGGTGCTGGGCAAGGAGGCTCAGAGGCACCTGCAGAGTCACCAGGTGTCTCCAACCAGGCTGGTTCCTTTTCTCAACTCCAGCTGCTTCTCATCTCCCTGCAACGTTTGCCCAGGAGCAACAGGGTGAAGGTTTTGTGGCTCCTGGCTCCCGAATTTTGGTTTTCAAGCTGAGATATGCTTTCTCCATCCCATCACAAGGGACGGTGGCCAGCCCCAGTCTGGGAAGCCTGCGGGGCTGCTCAGCAGCTCCCAGGCCCACGGGTTCTTGCCAACCCTCATTCCCATATTCCAGGATGCAGAGTAACCCAGTGGGAGACTCCTCGAAAGCCAGCATCCCAAACCTCCCCGTGCCTGTGGATTTGGAGCAGCCAGCCAGCCAGATTGCTTCATGGCATCTCAGGAACCGATGGGAACAGACAGCATCTGAGGCAACTGCCTTGGCTTTCACAGGCACGTCAAACACAAGCTTTTATTCCAAACTGACAGTACTAATTTTTGAAATATTAATATTGGATACAAATTAAATATGCCCTTTTCTTTTTTTTTTTTTTTTTCCCCTCCAGCATTCTCACATTGTTCCCCAACATGCATTCCTTGAGTGTCTTGAATTTTGGAGGCTCACCACTAAAATTTTGGACTGTTGCCCTGACCCAGTCTTTGGCTGCTTCAGTTGAGATGCCTGAAGTACAAAGATGTGGAACCCCTGTTGAAGATCCCAACATCATTTGAGGAAATATCTCCTCAATACCTCTAAAGCAGTGCAAAAAAATTATTGATACTATTTACACTAAAAGCAGGATGCTCAATTACTGGCTTGCTAGTGCTGTTGACTTGCTGTATATTTGTGCTTTTCTGAAAAAAACGAGTTTCTGAGAGTTTGTGATCATTTAAGGATCTGAACTCTTATTTAAAAGTTGTTGTTCACAGCTTTAGAAAATGGCCTGAATATGTGGACCAAGTGAAACATAGATGGGGAAGTTAAATACATGTTTTTTTTAATTGTAACATTTACAAACATTCTTACTACATTTTGAAATGGGGTGAAGCTAAATAATCTTTTCTATTGAGAAAATCAATTCTTGGCCCAGGGCATTTTGCAAGCCCAGAGGCTGAAGGACCTGCCTCAGACCTGGTAAGTCCATATTACACCAGGGTGATCTCAGAGCAGATTTCTGTTCTGGGGACCAACATTTCTTTCTGGCTGTTCTGGACACAAAACCATGGGCACCCTTCCATGCATTTTTCATCCAGAAAGATTTTGATAATACTCAAATCTCATCGCTTTGCTCAGAATTCCTGCTGTGACCTTGGTTCAGCAGAGCTTCTAGAATTTTCTGTCCATATTCATGGGCTGATCTTCACTCCTCACAGTCATATCACAAGTCATGGCCAGGGTACATTTGAATAAGGGGAAGGAGAGGAAGAGCTGAGTGGTTTGCTGGTGCTTGTACAGTGATTTAGTGGTGAAAGGGTGAAGATAATTTGCTAAACACTAAACCAAACTGGATCTCTTTTGCTTACACCCTCTAAATGAGGTGTAGGCAGCTAAACCACTGATCTAAACTCTGGGCCACAGCAGCACTGAAAACACTCCTGAAAACAAACAAACAGTTGGGCCCGGGATGTGGGATGCATTTTTGAGCTTAAGGCCATGACATTTAATGGAACAGCTTGTGTGCTTTGCTGGGGTTACCTGTCAGAATGAACTGTTCTATGGAAATATGACTTTCTGAACCCCTAGACAGTAATCCTTTATTTCAGAGAGTTTTGGACACTCTCACAGTGGAAAAATTAACAGGAAAAGCAGGACCGTCTCAATTCTGCGTGGTCTGGATCTGATTGCTGGTTTACAAAATGTCTGACGTCTTGGAAGCCACCACTAGGCAGAAGTTTATGCTTCTTTTTGTGATTGTGCTCATTTTTTTGTGGAACAGTTTGTTCTTTACTTTTAAAAAGTCATTATCTTTGCTTGTGTTTGGAATTGTAGAGGTTCAGGGCCACAGTTTGCTCTTACTGAGAAATAAAGATATATGTAGTCTGCAATGATGTGAGGAAACCAAACACTTCAAGAAAAAACCCAAACCCTTTACAGCTATTTTGCATTTCTTGAACTTTTGCTAAAACACTGGCACCTTAAAATTACTGAAAAATCACATCTGCATACCTTGGGTTTTGATATGATTAATGAATAGGACCAGAATTAAAATTCTCCTTTCACAAAGAGAAAAATCAGGCTCTGCTTCAGGAACAATATCAAATTAGCATGAGAAACAAGAAGGTGTTCACTGGAGCTCAGCTCTGCATGTATGTACCTTTATCAAAAATATTTTTAACAGCTTCAGAGACTGAAGAATTGTTCTGTGCTTTGCCCCAAGTTCCCTTTATATCCTTTGAGTAGCGAGGAGGGATTTTTGGGGCAGACAGGAGGGCGGTTCAGGGCGAGCTGGGACAGGCAGGATGGAGGCAGCGTGGCCAGAGCACGCTGCTCCCTGCCTGGGCTGGGGCTCTGAGGGAGCCTGCTGCCTGCTCAAACAGCTCCCAGCGTGCCACTGTGGCTGGGCTGAAAATCAGGGAGTGGTTGAGAAGCAGCTTCTGAGGTGCTGCCCCCATTTCTACCTCACTGGTTGAAATATTAAATGTAATTTCCTACCTGAATTTTACAATTCCCAGGTGGACGGCCTGGGAAGCTCACAGCAGACAGGGTGGTGGCCTCAGCTCTTCTTGTCCAATGTCCTCCATGAAGGGTGAGATGGACAGCACTGAAAATGAGGAGGTTTAAATTGGGTTATTTTCATTGCTTACCTTGTAAATAAGGCTGTGACATTTATCTCATGTATAATGTGCATAAACGAGGGAAAGTGTGGGAGCTTTTCCTGGTGAAGGTAATGTATATATATCTATATGTGTAGAACAGCATTTATATGCAAGCAAACCTATCTTAATCACTCAGAACAAACCTACAGGAAAATATCTTCTGGCGTGAGTCATGAAAAAAGTGAGGCCTTTCTAAGTTAATGTCTTCAGCATTCATGTCAGCTCTGTGAAATCCACAGCTCAGTCAAATCCTCACAGGGTACCACAGCTATTCTTTTCTGCAGATGGGAAAACACACACACACACACACACACAATGAAAAGTTGTTTTGTTGGAAATTCCTAATGTTTCATGCACACAAGCCAATTCACCTGCATGTTCCAAGAGGCTCAGTGGTGCAAAAATCACACAACCACTTCTAGTTAAGCCAGAATCCTTTCTGTTACCACGGCAGCACCTCTTGCCTAAGGAAATAATACAAGGCAGCAGCACGTCCAGAGTGATCCTTCTAAAACACTCTCCCAGCTCCTGGCAGTGATTTGTGTAGGTGCTCCTGAACTGGAGCTGACCTCCCTGGAGAGCCATGGACAGGCCATTCCTGCACTCCTAAACCCCTCTGCTCCTGACTTCCCTTTCTGAGTAGCCTTCCCCAGACCCCCATGGCCCATCTGGGGCACAGGACAGAGCTACTCTGAGGAAGAACTGAAATTATCCACTGAGAATAACAATTCCCTCGTTATTTCCGTTCTGAACTGCAAGGATCTTGGCAGAGAGAGAAAGGGCGGTGTTGAGGTCGGGGCAGGTGAGTGATCTCCCAGGGCATGTGAGTCTGCCTGTGTGTCACAGTGAGATGTGAGGCAGCCTCAGCCTCGGGGGGTGTTTGTGGTGTGCAGGGAGCTGGGGGGCCCTGGCTGCTCCCCTGGGGTCGGGGCTGCTCGGGGCACCCGCAGCTGCACGGGAAGCGGCCGAGCTCTGCTTCACTGGCATGGCACAGCCTGCTGGGCAGGGCTCAGCCCTCCCCTCATACACTTCAGAGGGGGCACAGGGATCCCCAGCTCTGCCTCAGCCTGCTGGGCAGGGCTCAGCCCTCCCCTCATACACTTCAGAGGGTGCACAGGGATCCCCAGCTCTGCCTCATCCTGCTGGGCAGGGCTCAGCCCTCCCCAAAAACACTTCAGAGGGTGCACAGGGATCCCCAGCTCTGCCTCAGCCTGCTGGGCAGGGCTCAGCCCTCCCCACAAACACCTTCAGAGAGTGCACAGGGATCCCCAGCTGTGCCTCATCCTGCTGGGCAGGGCCCCTCAGCCCTCCCCAAAAACACCTTCAGAGAGTGCACAGGGATCCCCAGCTCTGCCTGATCCTGCTGGTCATGGCCCTACAGCCCTCCCCACAAACACTTCAGAGGGAACCCCAGCTCTGCTTTTCCCTCCTTTTTTTTGGAGGCTTGGCTCTGAAATCTTACCAGGCCTTACATGGGAACTCCTGCCTTGGTTTACAAGTCCAGTGTGTGAAGGGAGACAGAAGGCAATAGTCTGGAGGACATTTCTTTGTTTGGTTTTGGAGTTTCTTGATAGAAAATAAAACATCTTGGTGAGGACACTGCAACATCTTTCCTGCACAGCTGTCAGAGCACAGGAAAGGGACACACAGGGACACAAAAGCCTCCTGAGGCTGAGCCCTCTCCTGAACCACATTCCCTGGGATAAGGCCTGATCTAATCTTTCCAAATGTGCTAACAGCCTGAAATTAATATGCTTCTAATTAAGCTGGAGATAAAACTGTCACTAGGGTGGCCACCCAGTGGGATGTGCTGATATGCTGAGAGATGGAGTGGAGGATTTTCAGCACCTGGGTGTGAGGAGGCAGCACCTGCAAGCTCAGCACTGCCCAGACTTTGCATACAAGGAGCTGCTGTCAGGCTGCTCTCAGTGTGGCTGCACACCCCCAAACATGGCCCTGTCCCAGTCTGGCAACCTGGAATTTCATAGGGTTTAAGTATGGCTAGGAAATAGAAATCCAAATTCCCAGTTTTAGGAACAATCCTCCTCATGAGATGTGTCCCTCCTCTGGTTGCTGGGGGGAGTGAGGTGCTGGTGAAATTCCACACTGTCTCCCGTAGTACAAAAAGCACCAAAAGCTGCAGTCAGGAAAAAGGAGAGGAATAGGCCAGGCCCCAAAACCAGAGCTCATTACAGGTAACACAAAAACTCCAGTTCCCAGCCACAAGCATTTATTTGAGATTCCTTTCCCGTGGCCATATTTGACTGTCTGTCCTTTCTGAATTCCTCGCTGTGTCTGCACCCTTTTCTTCGCCAGGGCACATCTGTTAAAGTCTTTGCTTTGGTTTTGAAGTGGGCATTTTCTATCCAGCTGACTTTTAAAAAAGCTCCTGAGCAAAGGCTTTGAAGGAGTAAACATAAATACATTATTTTTATGAATAGTCTCCTGTTTTCACATGTTCCACTTGCAATGGCTTCTTGTCCACAACTGCTGGCACATCCAGCCCTCTGCAGGAAGAATCCTCTTCTGGAGGAACACACTTTTCCTTGTGCACAAGGGATATTCTCAGGGAACATTTTAATGAAAAATTCCCCTGTATTGAAGGAGTCAATCCCACCAGTCTTGGAAAACAGAAACCAGCCTGGCCAAACTGACCCCCCCAGCATTGCAGGGAGATCCTGATCAGGTTCAAACCCTTTGCCTGAATTGTTGGGTCCAAGAGTTGTGCTGAGCCTGGGCAGAGCTGGAGGCTGCTGACAGCATCCATCCATGTACAGAGCAGGGAGCAAACCCTTTGGATCCCAGCCCTACCTCACCCAAGTCAAGTGGGAGTTGACTAATTGCAATTACTACAGAGTTTAGTCAGTAGTTCTTATGTGGTGGTGGCTCCCCTACATTAAAGCCAACAGTTAAAGGCCACTTCTTCATTTTTGAGGTTTACTTAATTAAGCTACTCTTCCTCTCTTTTCTTTTTTCTTAAATTCTTATAACCTAAAATGCATTGAAGGCCTCACAAAGGGACTGTCATTCCCATTTAAACCAAGAATTCCCATTAAGGAGCAGCAGCAGCAAGGAGTGGCATGGAATTATTTGTCCATGAATAATATGTTAATATTTATACACAGCCTGCTTAGATAAGGGAAACCTGAAGATTTCTGGGAGAAGCTCTGCATGGCCATGTTCTGTGGAGCAGCGTTTCAAGCTCTGTGTGGAATCCCAAGTGTTGATTTTGCCTCCTGACAGTTTAATGTGTAACCCAAGAAAGTGCATTCTTCAAGATAAAAAAGGGGGAAATCAAACCACCACAATCTGCCTGCTCTTCCCTTCCAGGGGTTTCACTGCCTTTTGGACAGAGCACAGTCCCTTTACTGTTGGGATCCTCAAACACAGCTGAACTGGAGAGAATCCACAAGCTGTGCACGTAAACATGCAAAATAACTTGGGTTTGTTTTTTCCTTTTTAGTCCTTACTATTGCAAAAATGCAGCTTTGCCTTTTCATAACATTTTCATAAAGCTCAAGTCCTGCTTGGGCAGTAGAAATGGCACAAATGGGAAGAGAATGACAAGGAAATGTTCTCTGTGTGTGTGAGGAGGGATGTTTACTCCTTGTTTATTTGTTCTGGGGAGAAATAAAGTGCTTTGTGTGAAGGCTCTTTGCAAGAGAGGCTGAAACGCTCTCTGGGCCCTGTGAAAGCATTGCCAAGTTTGTCAGCAGAGGGGAAAGAAATCTGGGCAGGCTGCCCTAAATTAAAACTAAACTTAAATCAAATCCAGTTTAAATACACAGAGTAGTTCTTGGTGTGGGGGCTAAAGGCAGAATTACCAACTCAAACAGTGAAAAGTCCCAAGTGAAACCTGTTTGAATGGTCTGAAATTCAGCAAAGAAATTAAAATGTTGTTTCCCTCCATCAGCTTTTGCTGGGTCTAGAAGGGGTCGTTTTTCCTACCTTGTCTTGGTCCAGGTAAGAGGTGAGGTGAGCTGAGAGTGGAGGTTCTGATGCAGTTCTGGGAGTTCAGGATTTAAGGGACATCACCTGTGTCAGCTTGCAGTCAGCTCCTGAGGGGTAGGGACAGTGCAAAAGAGAAAGTGGAGAAAGTCCAATTAATTATTAATTTTTAATTTACCTGTGATACTGAACAAATTAGGGATGCTGCTTTATTGGAACACATTTGGATCCTCCACATTTATTCTTTCTTTTAGGATAAACTAACCAGCATAACTTGGATCTGGATCAAGATTTCAACCCAGACCTCAGGGCTGCCTGCATAAGGCTTCCTGTTGGATTTGATATGAGATTTTGGGGATCTTTTTAAATGAAAATGTCACACCACTAGTTACAAGGCTTTCTGTAATGTATCAAAGTCATTTTTTCAATACTGGTGGTCTTTCCCCTCCCAAGTTGTTGGGAGTAGAATTGAAAATCACATGCCCCAGCACTTAGAGACACCATGTGAAGTGAATGGAAGCCAATTTAGGCAGCTGGGTACAGCCTTGACAGAAATTTTCAAAGGCACACGTGATTTTTATGACCTTAGGACTATTTCTTGCCCTTGGAAATCTCTTTCATAGCTTAACTTCAGATACTTCTTCACAAACCCCCTGTCCTCTGTTTACTATCAGCTCTCACAGATGTCCTTTATAGATTTACTTATTTGAAAGCCCCTGAAACAAACTGTGGGTGCTGGAGGGGGGAGTGCAAAGCAAGGAGATAAATTCAGTTACCTAACATTTATTTGATTTAGTCATGCAGAGCTGGATCAGTGCAGCTGATAGGGAAGGATGATTAAACCAGAGCCTGAGTCTTTATTCCCATGTGATCATGGCCATTATCTCTGCTATCAAGGTTGATCTGACTGTAACTTTTATTTAGAATCAGCCACACTTCTTCTCCCCACCCACCCCAAAGGCACCAGGGTTGTTTGCAGCTCCCCAGCTTGCAAAAAGTAAAATGTAATTTATGCCTCCAGTGCAATGAGGGAACTGGGGAAAAGAGATCTGGCTTCTTTATTTTGGGGGGGCTGATATAAAACCCACCACGGGCAGGAAGTCAGGGTTTGTAAAGGATCCCAGAATCCCAGAATGGATTGGGTTGGAAGGGGCCTTAAAGCTCATCCTACTCCTCTATCCCAGGGCTCTCCAAACCCTTTCCAAAGGGCCTTGGACACTTCCAGGGGTGGGGCAGCCACAGCTTCTCTGGTTGGTGGAGAGTTTGAAGGTCCTTGGGTTGAAAAAATCAGAATGCTGTATCTCAGTGATTAAATGACCCTTGATTCCTTGCTTTCTATACACATTAATATTTCAAAATACATATATATATTTCAGTATCCCTTGCAAAATTGCATAATCGTTGTGCTGTAAGCCCAGAACCTTTGACATTTGTAGGCCAGCTCCTGAAAGTAAGGATATTTTTATAACAAGAGAGTACAGAAAATATGAATAATGATCCCTTTGTGCAGAAATTTCATTATGCTACCCTCTTGAACAGGTCCATACCTCAGCTCTGGTCCACAGGGAGTGACCTCGTGGGTGACCTTTCTTTCAGTGAAGCTGCTTCAGGAGAAGTGAGTCCCTCACCTCCTGTGCCATCACTGCCCAGATGCAGCAATGACAAACCAGAGGGTTCACTGAACCTCCCAAAAGAGCTGCTCCATTCCTAGAAGAAAGGAAGCCAGGTTAGGAACTAAACTTGCAAAGATGGCTGTCTGCACCTCTGCTTTCTGGTTTGGGGTTTGCATTGCTTTCTGGGTTGTTTCTTCTGAACCTAACCAGCCTTGCTGAGGTGCAGGTTGATGTTTGAAATGAGTCAGCTTGTTTTTAGGCCTTCTGACTATTCTGAGAATTGTGTTTTCCTCCAAGGCTCCTGAGCTGTGACCTGAGGCTCTCCTGAGTCTGAAGCATCCATGGTGACTGTAGAAAGGGGGCTGGGGATGAGGGGGGAGGAGGCTGTGAGGGTGCTGTGAGCAGGGAAGAACACCCAAAATCAGTGTCATTTCTTCATCATCAATCAGGGCTTTGATGGAAGGAGAATCCTGAAAAGGACCATTGCTACTGAGGTGTGGAGAGCTCTGCCAGGCTGTGGCTGTGGGTCACTTACAGGGATACACACAACATATGTTTTTAAGAGAAGGTTGAAAAGGTTTATTAATTATTTGATTTTATATTATATAGTATTTTTACACAGACTAGGGATTGGAGGAGAAGATGGACGCTTCTTTCATTTCATTGGTTAAGGTAACTGTTCATTAGTTGCTTTTTACTCTTAAGAGAAGGAATTTTTAACAACTTTGTCTTAACATCAACATGTTCTAATTATAGCATCCAGGCATGAGAAGTGAACTAGGAACTACCAAACATTGAGTTAGAAAGTGCATCAGGAAAGCTTGGAATAATCAGGGTGACACCAGGCAGGATGATCNCTTTAAGAGAAGGAATTTTTAACAACTTTGTCTTAACATCAACATGTTCTAATTATAGCATCCAGGCGTGAGAAGTGAACTAGGAACTACCAAACATTGAGGTAGAAAGTGCATCAGGAAAGCTTGGAAGAATCAAAGTGACACCAGGCAGGATGATCCCAAAGCTGCTGCAGTGCAAGGCAGGATTTGAGTGGATTTATGGAAATACAGAATTACAGAATTACAGAATGAAATATGTCCATTCTTTGCTCTGCTTTGGGTTGTTGCTTGGTAATCTGAGGGACTCTTCTACAGAGCAATTTGGGTATTCCAGGCCCTTTATTTTATGAATTATTGGCTTCATTTTATAATGTATTGGTCTCATGTTATAAAATACCTCTGAAGCAAGAAGGGAAATGGGGCAAGTTGTGAAATAATTCACTCAAAGCCCCATGAGATCCATTCTTGTGACAGCAAATCTCCCCACGGTGTGTGCAAACTCAATCCCCACTTCTGTGCTGTCATGGCAAAACTCAGATCCATCACACCCTCCCAGCCCCTCCGGGCCTTGGCCCATTTTGGGGCTACCTGAGGTACGTGGAACAAAGTTCCCTCCCTGCTTTTGGGATGTGGAGAGGCCCCAAGTCAGGGGAGAAATGTGAAGGCAGCCACCCAGATGTTGCTGCTACAATGAGGGAGACAGAGCCTTTTGTGTCTGCTGTCACTAAAGCTACAGAACAATTTATCTGAGCTGTGCATGGAGCAACATTATGTGTGTTTCCATTGTGTGCAAACATTTCTCTTGCTTAAAATGCTGCACTTAATGGAGCAGTTAGTCCTGAAAGCGATAACGTTTTGTATTTCTTCAGTGGAATTAATGCTGGAAGAGCCCAAGTCACCAGTTTGCCAGTACAGAGGATTAAACCTCCTGTTGCTACTTGTAGAACTCCATAGATTATGTACAGTGCTTTGCACAAGTACAGGGAGACCTAAATACCTTCCAATCTATTCATCTCTATCAGATAGAACTCCCTCCTCAGCCCAAATCATTAATAAATGTTGTCTGAGTCATTAACTCGCCAAAACTGATGAACACTGTGTGGTTGAGATAAATCTGAGGAGCAGAAAAGTGACAGCAAACTGTCCCATTCCCATCCACCCACTGCCATCCCCCCAAAGGAAAAAAAAGAAAAAGGCATGGATTGTTCAAATGACAACAGGGTGAGGATAAGGGCATAAAGCCCTCGGAGAGAGAAGAAATTCCTGATGAACAGACTGGAAAAGCTGAAATTCTGCAAAGGGAGAAGGGCAGGGCTGAGATGCAGCTGAGCTGCACAGGATCACAGAACCATTAGGAAAAGACCCCCAAGATCATGGAGTGTGAGAGTTAACCCAGCCCCACAGCAGGAGGCAGAGGTGAGGAGGAAGGGAAGGAGGAGGGCAGCAGGTCCAGCCTTGCAGGGATGGTGGGGGGATGTGGGGAGGGCACCCAGTGCTCTTCCCCATCCAGAGGATGAGGCAAGGCAAGGGCAGGAGTTCAAAAAGACTCCGTGGTGGAAGAGAAGACCAAAGTCAACAGAGTCCCTGGTAACAGCGCTGGTGGAGCAGGGCAGGAGGAACTTCTCAGGGGGGAAAAAGATGTGCAGACACAGAGGAAAAGAGATGCTGGGTTTTTGCAGAGCTAACAGTCTATGCTGGCCTGGGGAAGGGGGTGGTGGACAGACAGGAGTCACAAACAGGAGTCTGACAACAGGCAGGGTCCAACCTCAGGGTCCCCTGTACACAAACACAAAGGTGGGTGGCAGGATTGAAAAGCAGACAACACAGAGAGACAGAGGTGGAGCTGAGGAGGGGTTGGATTTCTTTGCCTGTAAGAGATTTTATAGCCAATGATATGTTAATTTTGTGTGGTGCCAAAGTCAATATAAACTGCAGAGAAAATCAGATCTGGAGTGGTCGAGGATGTGGAGAAACAGTCGATTGTACATTTTACAGGAAGCCAAGGAGATCAAAGAGTTTTCAAAATGGTTTTGTTTTTAACTGATACCCTGGCTTTATTTTGTTTAGATTGAGCTGGGGGCCTCTCTGAAGAGGATGAAAGGAGAACAGAAATGTGTAACAAAGACATTTCCCCTCTCCTTAATAGTCAGGGGAAGTTGACATCCCTGTCAAGCAATGGCACCATTATATGCGGGGCTGCAAGAAAGGAAGCTATTTTATCCTTGGGAGGAAAGAGAAATGTTATCTTCTAGCAAAGAGGTGAAGTCCTGCAGAAATTCAGGGCTGTTAATAGACTGTTATGACAGGGTGCAATGTGATTTCCAGTGAACAATGCATGTCCCAGGCCTGACCATTCCCCAGTTAGCACAGATCAAACAGAGCACAGGCACAGCCTCCTCTCTGGTAACAGATCCTTCCAAGCACTCTGCTTCTCTTAAGGGTTAAATTGGATTTTTGCTTTTAGCTATTTTCAGCTTGACATGAAGGGAGCTTCATCATTAATGGAAGTGGTAAAGTCTAGCCCATAATGAATTAAGATAGAATAACATGAGACTCTGCAAAGAGAATTCTCTAAAAGAGCTTCTGTAAAAAGGAACATCTTGTAACACTTTTGGAGCAGGCCTTGGGCACAAAATTTTTGAATTAATTAAGTGTATGCCTAAATCTGCCTTTGCTGATCAAAACACTGAATCATGTCTCTACTTTTTTTCCTTGATACAGAAAGGATTTGAGGGAATACCTGAACATGTATTTGTTTTGCAGGACTTTGAACTTGATGTGCACTGATGCCCTGCTTCAGTTTCATCCTCCCAGTTTGTAGGCAGCCTTATGAAGCTAAAATCTTAACTTCCAGTTAAAACAGGATATTGAAGATTACAGATTAGAGGATACAAGAGGAAGGGGGGGCTGTGTCATGGGAGGCACATATGCCCTCCCTGCTGCAGAATGAGGAACAAACAAGGGGCTGTTTCCCATTTCTGCAGCCCCAGCTGCTTTGAGCACCAGAGCCTCAGCAGCCCCTGCCATTGTTGCTGCAGTTAAGGTGGTGCCAGCCTTTCCAGCAGAAACCATTCCATAACTTGGCCACAAATACCTGCTTCAAGCTTAGCACTGAAAATGATCGGTCCTTCAGCAGCTCTGAAGACATTTCCCTCCTCCCCTCCCGAAATTCCACAAGTATTTCCATGCAGAATATCTGTGGCTGATAAAGTTTCCTTTTGGGTCGGTACCCCCATCATTTCCAAACCACTTTGTACCTCTGAGTGAGCTGTGCCACAATCCTGCCTATGGAGAGCTGCACTCCTCAGATGAAACCTTCAGAGCATGACACGAATCATTAATGGGAGGAATTGTGGCCTCCCAGGTACATTCTAAATCCATGTCTGTTCATGGTTTCCCTTCTGCAGCACCGTGCAGCTGACAGAGCAGATCAGAGCGATCTCAGCATCATCTCCACCACCACAGGCCCTTTCTGTCTCTGTGTTCAGGCTGTCAGCTAAACCTGTGCTCCACAACTCAGTTTGTTCTCTTTCTGCTCATGGATGACTTGCCATTTAATGTAATGGCTTTAAGGACACAGGAGGCAGCCATGCCTCGATGCCTTTGCCTCCATCCCCATCCTTATCCAAATAACACATTCAGCTCCACCGAGGGAATGGTGTGAGGCTGTGTCCCAGCCCTGGGAAATGATGCCAGGCTGGGAGCAGTGTGGGGTTACCCCTCCTTCCCTGTGCTGTGCAGCCCTCATGTGAGAGCAGAGAGGCTGTGAAACCCCATCTTCCTTTCTCTACCACAGCTGTGGTTGAGTTGATGAGTTTTTGTTCCCCTTTCTGGCATGTGCTCCCACTCCTGGCTCGGAGGGATGAAGCTGCTCTGCCCCGTGTCTCCCATGCCATGGTGGCACGCTGGTGACTCAGGCAGCCTCTGTCACCCACAGGCAGCTGCCTCTTGGCTTTGTGGCCTCTGCTGAAAAACGCGAGGAACCTTCATTTCACTGAGCCTAACCCAAGGCTTTCAGTGCTCCCCGTGGGACTGAGCTTGCCCTCGCTCCGTCCTCTTGTTTTCAAACCCTAAAGCCTCTTTAGTTTCGGGATTACCCGTGGCTCTCCCCAGCAGCTGTTGTTGATCACCTGGGGATCTCCCGCTCTCCTCCTCGAGGCCGAGCCCGTGGATTGTTTGATCCATTTGATCCATGCCTGGATGCAGAGAGGGCAGAGCATGGGGCAGGAGCCAGCGGGAGAAATTCCCTGCTGCAGGGAAGAGATGGCTCTGCCCTGAACCAGGGCCAGCACCTGCAGAGCCCAGGCTGTGCTCAGCAGCTCCCATCCCTTCCCAAAAGGGCATTTCTTCCACACAAATACTCCACAAATGTTTTTGGCCACCGGCAGCTCATTTAGGTCATCGGCTGGAGGGAGGGGGACATGAAATGGAACTGGAAATCCCACAGAAATGCTGAGAAAAAAAATACCCTCAGAATACTTGGTGTTTTTTTTTTTTTTTTGTCTCGCTAAATAAAGGAAATTTTTCTACTCTAGTCAGAGAGGGAAAGAAATTGCCTTGCCTGTAGTAATGGTGCCCAGAAGGAGGAACTAACCTGGTTCACTCTGGTGGAACAGAGAGCAGAAAGTTGCTGAGGTGTGGAGGACTCCTGTGCTGCTCACACCGGCTCCTCTGAAACAACATTCACCAAATCAGCAGAGAAAAATGCCTGGCACCAGGCACCAACCCAGCAGGAATGCAGCCCTCAGCCTGACATTCCTCTGAAGATGTGCAGCATTCCCTAATTCACCTGACTTGGTTTTAAGGACTGAAAGGTCGATCAGACCCTAAAATTCACAGTTGTATGTAAGTGACACCCCTCAGGGGCTCTGAAGCAGTGACCCTTGCTGCCTGCTCCTGTCTGCCTCCCTTCTCCCGGCTGGAATTTCCCCGGTGACTGCACGGGCAGCGCAGCTGTGCTTGTGCCCGGGGCTCCCTGCGTGCCTGGGAGATCCTGCTGCTGGGGAAGGGTTGGATCTACCACGGGCACGATGCTGAGGCACAGCAAACACGTGTCAGGAGTTTCCAGCCCTCCTGCTGCCGCCGAAAGCTCTGGGGAGCCCCACGATCCTTGGCCGTGCTAGGGAAGCCGTGAGGGATGGCCATGCTTTGTCTGGAGGGGTTTTACAGCTCTCGGGGGCCCCAGGGACAAGGCAAGGCTGAACAGGTCACAGTGCTTGGGGAGACCTGTCTGGAAGTCAGGAAGGGCAGAGGAGCCCGTGGTCTGGCTGGGGGCTTAGGGAGATGACGAGCTGTACACTCAGCAGTTTATCATTTCCGAAAGAACACCTTACTCTATCGCTTCCCCCTCCTTTGTCATCAGAGGAAAACTCACACTTTCCTAACTGAAAGTTCAGTCTAAACAGAAATGTCACTGAAAGCCCAGCGAGACCTTTGCTTCTCCGGTTTCGCTCTCCTGAGCTGTGGGGAAGATTATGCAACAGGAACACTGGCGTGACTCATCTTCTGGCATGGCAGTAAATTAGGAAATGTTTGCTGCGAGGTTGGAGGGCTTTCTACCGGCTATTTGTGGGCTGCTTTTTCCCTTGCCAGTGTCTTCAAACCCCAAGTGTTGCCTGTTGCCCTTGTCTGAGCCAGGAAAAGGCTCCTCAGTAGGTGCTGCAGCTCAGCTCTGGAGCAGAGGGCAATGACAGCAGCTCTTGGAAGGAAATGATGTTAAAGAAATTCTGAATGTCCTTGCTCAGCATTTTTGCCCCCCCTGTGAATATTTCGTGCAAGTCTTTGAATCACTGGCTTTGTTTCTCTGCTGTAACTCTTAACAACACTCTCAGCCATCAGGCACTAAGGGGGTCAAGGAGATTTTCCTCCCATGTTTGTTCCTGAAGCACAAGGCTTGTCAAGATCACAGAGACTCTTCTAAGAGAGTCTGAATATATAAGAGGAAGGACAAATTGAATGGAAGAAAAATCATGTCAGGCTCATCCCTCCTTCTTTGCAGTTTCTTTCAGTTTAAGGTTCAAAACAAATGTATACTCGTCTTGAAACATGAGAATTCAGAAGGTGAGCCTTCCCTTTCCAAATTTATGGCAAGAATTTTTGGACGGAAACTGCAAAATAAATATTAATATTGTGAGATTGAAAGTAAAACTATGAGGATGGAAACACTATGAAGGACATTAACCAGACTGTTGGTTAAGACGTGTGATGCCATAAATAACTCTGATGTAAAGATGTGAGCCTTGGTTGCAATTTCATTTCTGGTTACTCTTGGTGCATATTCTTTATGGATTAGAAGAGAGAAAGTCAAAGCTACCTCAGAAACTCCAAAAATGCCCCCTCGTTGTTCAAAAGTTCAGTCCTGAGTTAGGACTTTTCTGAGCTACATGACATATTGTGGTTGATACAAACTGAAATTTCAGCAAATAAAAAGGGGCATGAGGTTCTCAGCTTGCTCTGGACAGTAGCTCCCTTTTTCCAAGAAAGAAAGTATGAACTTACTTTGCCATGGAAATCAAATTAGGCATCAAAGCCCCATTTCCTAAGGACAGTATCTATCAGTTTCTTTGAAGCAGACATTTTTATGGCCAGCAATGTTAACAAATCCAAACTAAGTATCCAATCTGTCAAGGAGAAAAATAAGTTTAGAATGAAAGGAAGTATTGCTCGTTAAACTTTAATGGTGAGGCATTTAAAAGAAGAAAACCATCCATTATAGCGTTGGTGGAATAGTGTGTTGTCAAATTCCCCAGAGAGGACTTTTATCATGATGTTTAAATATATGATATTAAGGGATGGCTGTTACTCTGTTCTCTAAACAGGAGACTTTTTAGAGGAAAAGTTTAACAGCAATATATATCCAGCAGTGAAAATTTCCCTATTGCCCAGCAATTAAAGGGAACTGGTGGATATGAATCCTACCTGTCCCAAAGGATGTGCTGGAGAAGAGTTGTGCTGATGCAAAGCTGAACCAAGCAGTGTTTTCCCATCCTGAGGGGAGCTCAGAAGACCCTTGAAGGGGTTATTCCATTTTTGGGGATCTGTAGGATCAAGGACTTCTGTGATTAGTGCTTTTCACTAGAAAGAGAACCATTGCTTTAGGCTTGGCCATGAGTTTAGACCCACACTGATAAATCCTGAAGCTGGAGAACCTTTGCCTGCTGGTCACATCCCAATTTTGTGTCCCACCTTTTCTGTGCTCTATGCAGGTGCACAGAGCCAAGGCACATCACCAGCATTTCTAGAGCAGTGTTTCCTACTTTACTGCCATGCTCCCCTTGCCATGACTCCATCCCCCATGTTAAACACACCCTCTCCCTGACTCCCCCTGCCTTTTCCAAGGCAGAATTGTT
This sequence comes from Polioptila caerulea, assembly GCA_013397295.1. Lineage (NCBI taxonomy): Eukaryota > Metazoa > Chordata > Aves > Passeriformes > Certhiidae > Polioptila > Polioptila caerulea. Next base: position 51,312 of record VYXF01007454.1, read on the forward strand.
CCACATTGCCTTTCCTACCCCCTCACTTCAGTGATCACTTCACGAGTCCCTGAGTTGGGCCAGCCCCACTTCTGCCAAGGCAGATCTTGCCCTTCAAGGCCTGTTGATTTTTAAAAGGTGCATGGGAGGGATTCCATTTGAGCTATAAGCTACTTCCACACCCAGCAATCCATCATGAGAAATGAAAGGAGAGAGCTGCAGACTCTCAGCCCAGCTTTCTCTTGGGGAACCCTCGTGCTGTAGAGGCCAAGAGCCCCAGGCACGGCGGTGTCCCAGCTGATGGATGCAGTGCTCAGCCCTATCTCCAGCATCTCCACCAGCCTTTGAACCAAAGATTACCATCCCTGCAATCCTTAATGATTTAATAACTTTAATATCACTGTCTCATCTCACTTTCTTTGGTTGCAAAACTCTATGAGGTCACTCCAGCAGTCAGACGTGGCTCTCAGAGTTGGTGCTGCAGCTCTGCCCTGATGCCAAGACTTGCTGAAATCTTTGCCAAACTTTCATCACTTGAGCTGAAAATTTCATGTCAAAGGCTTGCCATAGTCTGGTTTGCCTTGAGGTTTTATTTACTCTTGGGATTTAGATTAATGCAAGTGAAACCATTCTGGAAGGAACCAGAGAAGACACAGAGCTGATGACCTGTCTGTCAATTTACTGTGACCCCCACAAAAACATTTATCACCGATTTTATTGCCACGTCCTTGTCCTCTCCTCACTTCCTATCAGCATGCAGGCCAGACCTTATTAAGGGGTGAATAAAGGCTGCAAGGTGATGGAAGCTATAACCTGATAGCTCCTGCCCCATTTGCTACAGGAGATGGGAAGCATGTAGTGAATTGAAGAGGAAATCAGAAAGAAAACCAGTTAATGCAGCTGAAAACCGACCTGGAAAAAAAGTCTGTAAAATCCTTGCATCCACTGTGGAATTTTTGAGCAGAATTAGGCAAGTCACTTGGATGAAAGATTCCCAGATCATCACTAAATATTCATTCTGCTTTCTCCAAGTTCCTGAGGGGATCTGACAACAGTGGGGCTTCAAGAAGCTGCAGCACTGCAAGGGACCGTGATTGCTCACACAACGTGTCCAAACTCAGAGCTGGTGAATACCCTTAAACATGATTTCTCTCTGCCTCAAATGCCACCTAGAACCCAAGCAAATGCCACCCCCACACCTCACAGGGGAATATGAAGAATAAAATCTGCTACTGCCTGTCATCAGTGCCTGAAGAGCGCTCCCAAGGAAATGAATAATTCTGTGTTTGGAGCAGGATTTGAATAGTGAGCAGTAAGTGAGGCACAGGGGGGCTCACATTGCACAACCAGGAAGAACGAGAGGGTGAATAATGGTTCACTGAGCAAGCTGGTACATGGAAAGAGACAGCAGCACCAAGAGGAAAACTCTGCAGAGCCAGAGCAGAGAATAACACTGCAACACAGGGGCACGGGGATGTTCAGACTCGGGGAGAATCCTTCCTTCTCAGCGGCATTTCCACTTTTGAGAACTCGGCTGCTGAGTGCTTGATTTTGATGCTTAAGTACCAAAATAAGTATTTCTCTGAAAAAGAAGCATTGTTGAGATCAGACACAAGGTAAGACACCTTGCACACAACAAAAAGGGCCGGGGTCACTTTGGGCTGGAAAAGATTTCTCGCTTTTCAGTCTCTGCCTACAAACGGTGCCCTGCCTACACCTCTCTGAACAATTGTCTAGAGAGTTTCCTGTTCTCAGAGCTGCCACAAACCTGGGCACAAGCTGCTGTGTTTGCCTGCTCTCGTGTCACCCCTCTGGGGACACCCGTGGGCAATGGACCCCTGGACACGTTCCCCACACGCGTGAGACCGAAGGCTCCCAGATCCTCGCTCAGCAGTGACACAGGCTGGAGCTCACACAGCACAGTGCATTTCTTCTCCTTGAGATTTGAGCAGCTCTGTTCCACCTCCATCAACAACAGCCTTGATCCTGCCCGTGGCAAATGGCAAAACTCCCACTCATTGCACAGGGAGCGGTGTTGGAGCACTCCATTTTACTTTTTTCAGCTGGGTTGTGCAGGAGCATTGGGAATGTCCAATCACTTGTGTGAACCCAAGAGCAGCAAGATTATGGGCAGAATCTGCTGCTGTGACCCACTGTAAAATTTTGGAAGCAATGATGCCTCCCTTAAGCACCATCCACTGAACTGTGGAGTTGTTCCCTCTGCAGCTCCCATTGTTTCAAATGGATTTCAAAGTGCTCATCATCTGCCAGGTTTGGACTTCTAGTCCCAGACAGCTGACTAAAACAAAAACATGAAAAATGGAGTAAATTGGAACTATTATTTATCACACATCTGGCAGCACAAAGACTGACTTTCAGAACTGGAGTCCCTGGAGAATATGCTTTCCTGCCCCACTTTCCTTGGAGATGCACACAATGAGTCCCAGCCACTTACATACGTGGAAAAAAATTGGTTTTTAAAGCAAGTGACCTTAATCCAGGGAGATCTGTCAACCTTGGATGTATCTCAAGTTTCCCTTCCAAGGCTGCTGCAGTAATCCCCAGTTCATAAAGCTGAAGGCCAGGGAAATCAGAGACTCAGGTCCTTGTGCGCGGCCTCTGCACAGCTGCACAGTTGGCTTTTCCCTCCTGGGTCAGTCTTCAAAAGGACTCAACCAAGGCTGACAAACCTAAAATTAGATTTGCCAGCTCCAGGAGGAGTGTGAACATGTCCCTCCTGTCTCAAGGCTGCATCTGCATCCAGCCAGAGCTGACTGGAAACCAGAACTGTTGCACATAAGGAGTTGTGGGGACAGACAGGCAGGAAGGGAGCACAAATAAACGTTGGTTTGAGTTGTGTCCATGCTTCCACTGCCTCCACCAGGTTTTGGATCAGGCCCTCCATGGGAATAATAGTGGGAGACTGTCCTTAGCACCGAAATGCCGTTACACTCACAATAAATGCCATAAAATGACAATTTCCTGTCTGCTGTGGTCCTCTGTGTGTCTTCTCTGCCAGCAAATCCCATGGGAAAGGGAGTGTCTGTTATTCCATGTTTATTTAGTGCCTCGTACAATGAGCCTCCCTTCCATTTGGGGCCACTTGATGCTGCCACAATACAAATAATAATGATTCTAATAATAAAATGCAGACTTCAATGGGCCAGGCTGCTCAGCAGCATTGGCCTGTCTTGCTGACTTGCTTCCTCCCACTTCCTCCCCTGGTAGAAGAGCCCTTCCACATCACCAATTCCCAAAGGTGGTTGTCCTCACTGTTGTTTGGCTCTGCAGGAAGCACCATTGCTTAAGACAGTTGGCTTTCTTTTTTTAATTTTTTTTTTTAATTTTCCCCCCACTGACGCGCTGCAGGAATTCTCCTTGTCCACCCTTCACTTCCCAGGAACATCTGTCCCTTTGGATCACATCCCTGTGGATCATCCACGGCACCACTTGCACTTTCTCCAGCCCCAAAAACAGGGAAGAAGTGGAGATAGCAGCCAGGGGCACAGGCTGGGAGGAGCTGCCAGAGCACACAACAGAATCAGAGAACCACTGCGCTTGGAAAAGCCTCCAAGTCCAGCCACTCCCCAACGCTGTCTAGGGACACTGAGCCTGTCCCCAAGTGCCACATCCACAGGGTTAAACCCCTCCTGGGCTTCCTGCAGTCCCTGCAGCTGCACAGTGGGGTTTCCCAGCAAGGACAACACCCTGGGCACAGGATTAGGGAGCAGCGAGTGCTGGGGATAATTCCTTCCCACAGCACTTTGTGGATGCAGCCAGTTTAGCTTCGTGTCCAGGGCTGGTTTCAATTTGGCTTCTCACAGAGCACTCCGTTGACAAAAATGGCCCTTGGCTAAAGTTCTTCTTTGTTTTGGTTGGAATTTTCCAAGTTTTCGGACAAAAATGCACATGAGGAGGGTTTTGATTTTCTGTCACTTAATCTGTTCCTCTGTTGGAAAAACGGAAGCTCAGTGGAAAAACTGACAGCTAAATGTATGTGAGCCCTCAATAAAAAGTTACAAGAATCAAGGAACAAAAATCTGTGAAAAAATTTGAACGGCACAACCGTTTTTGCAGAGAATATATTTAACATTTTCCAACCAGCTTTAACAGTGACCTGTAATTAAAGAAGAGTCCAAGCCACAGAGTTCAGAACCAGACTTTCCCAGAATTTATGGGTGTCTGGGTTTGGTTGAGTCCAATATGAACCATGGCAAGAGCTGACATCCAACTCCCACCTCTCCCAAGGCTGGACAGAGGTGGTTTGGAGGCATCTCTTCATTCAGGGCATCCTGCTCTGGCTCAGAGGAGCTGCCACCCTGCCTGAGCCCCGGGTAAGCCCAGCAGAACAGACAGAGGTGTCTCTGCAGCTCCCAGCACCATCTGGGAATGCTCCACACCATAACACAACAACCCTTTGGAAATTAAAGCCAACTACAGAAAAAATCAAGAGTGAAAGGAAAGAGAAAAGGTAAGGAGAGGGAAAAAAAAAAAAAAGGAATTGCACAGGTATTTTTCAAGAAATGACAGGAATTGCTGTCAAACCACAAGCTGAGTCAAGGATAGCTCAAAGAGATTCCTCACTCACCTCTGGCTGGGAACAGGAGAGGTCGTTAGCACTGCCAGGCTGTGTCCAGGGGCTGGAGAAGGGTCTGAGGTCTCCTTGCCCCTGGTGCAGTGGGGAAGCATTTGTGCCACCCTCAAGGTATGTATTTCTCTGCTAGATATTCTGGGACAGCTTTTCATGCTGGCTCCACATCTTGGGTGCTGACCTCCTTAGAAAATCTGTCCCAGCCAGGTGCTGCCAAGTCCCTGAAATACTGGCCGTGGGCAATTTTGGAAATATGGCCACACCTGTCCTCGTTTCGCATCACTATCAGCTCCAGCAGATCTTTAGGTTGGCCTGATTTCAGTATTGTTTTGAATCCCTGCTGCCAGGTGTTGTTTGGGGAAGCACACCGTCCTCACCACAGCGCGTTCTGTCTCAGAACAACTTCATCTTGTGTTTTGGCCCCAAACCAAGGGGCCATTCCTACAGGCTAATAGAAATGCTTGGTTTATTGTCTTGCTGGGAACACACTGGGGTGGTTGGAAAGGGATCCCAGAGTCTGATTAAACCAGGCTACCTGTCTTGCTCCTTGTTGAGACTGGTTGGGGCAAGCTGCCAGCAACAGCTGTTTCTTAATTGCACAGACACTTATCTTGTTCTGACACCACATGCAAACATTAATGTCTTTCTGCAAACATGAATTTGGAGAGTCACTCTGCGGGCTTTCAAAGGCTGTGTGTATTTCTTGGTCCATCAAAGAGATAGATGGAGGGGACAGAGTCCAGAGGACACATCTGAGCAGAGACACACACCTGGTGTCACCTGGCGAGCTGCTGACACAAAATGGTCTCATAGCACCATTTCCAAGCAGGGGTAGCAAAGGCCAGATGCCAAAATGAAAACAATGTGGGTAAGCATCAGTAGTGTATTTGAAGGAAAGAGGCTGGCCCTAGGTGGGCTACACACAGCACTGCCTGAGGCTGTGGGAGATCATCAGATCCCAGAATGGTTTGGGTTGGAAGGACCCTAAAGCCCAACCTTTTCCACTCCCTACCATGGGCAGGGACACCTTCCTCTATCCCAGGGTGCTCCAAGCCCCATCCAACCAGGCCTTGGGCACTGCCAGGGATCCAGGGGCAGCCACAGCTTCTCTGGGCACCCTGTGCTAGGGCTTGCCCACCTTCACAGGGATATTTGGCCCAGCCAGCAGCACACGGCTCCATAAGCACCCACATGACTCCCTGCTGTCTCCAGGGCTTCCCCCGGGGCTGGCTGGGCTTGGCCAGCCCCCCAGGCCCTGCTGGTGCTTACACCAATGCAGGGCACTGCCCACTGGAGCCCCGGCTGTGTCTGTGTCAGGGCAGCCTCAGGTTCTGTGAGTCCTCCACCAGCCCCTCCGCCCACGGCTGCTCAGTGCCCATCTCTAATTTTCCACCCCAGGAAGCCCGTCTGGCTGCTTGGGCGGGAGCCTTTCTCAAGGTTCCCAGCTCTGCCTGGCTGTCAGCAGAGAGTTTTATTTTTGGTGCTGAGCCCTAAAGCCAAAACCCCGCTCCTCCCTTTGCTCTGACCGCCGGTGCTGGGAGGCTGCAGTAAACAGGCTGGGGAGGGAGCAGAGAGGGAGCAGAGCAGGGCCCCTGCTGCAGGGGGGCTGCAGGGGTGGTGGGGTGCACCCATTCCTAGGATTTGGAATTAAGGTCTCACTGGTGGGGATGTGAGATCACCAGGAAAGGGGACCTGGAAGGATCTCTGTTCCTTGGCCAAGGCACGACATTTAAGATTGTCCCTACTAAAGAGAGGCCTTGAAGGGAAAACAGCAGCTGGAATAGTCAGTGTTGGTCATCAGCTGTCTGTCTACCTCTCACTCATCCTCAATCCCACGAGAAATCCTATGGAATTTAACAGCTTAAACAATAGCTTCCACATAGATTAAATTGAGGCATTGCTCTTAAAAAGCCCCACAATGTATGACAGTGATCTTTCTAAAGCTTCCTTTCAAAAATCTGTAGTGGGTTAATCCTTCTGCATTACATTAAATGTATGATTTAAATGATTCATAAACAAAGGTCAGGTCTGCTCTGGAAACTTTGCCTTGCACAGCTTCTCTGCTTGGGAATATGGATTTTCACCACATTTATGGACCAAACCCCCATACTGTACTCTTGTCACCAAGCCAAGACAGACTTTTGGTGCCAGACTTTATGGTGTTGCTCTGTGAGGAAATATTTCCTTTATCTGTACAAAAGGCAAAGGATCTGATAAACCCATTTCCCTTCCAGACCCTGACACATGATGCATAACCCCAGTGGGCCTGAAATGAACTTCACTTAAATTTTATTTCCCAATTTCTGTTTTCTTAGTTGCACTGGGCTCTTTTGCTTTTCCCTTACTTTCTTCTAAATGAATGAATGAAACTCTCACCCCACACACGGCACACTCTGTTTGCACAACGTACAACTTCCTAATTTCCCTTAAAAGCAGGAGTGATACTTTGCAGCTGGAGAAGAATGGGGTTAAGCAAGCATTTGCTGCCCAAATGATGGAGAGGAAAGCAGGCTAAAAAGGAATGGCACATACAGCAACTGTATCTGGTGCCTGAGCCACACTGAGGCACTAAAATAAGCTATTGTGCTTAATTGAATCTTGAGTAGATTAGGGTTAAACATACACTGAAGGATTTGGTTGGACTTCATGATCTTGGAGGTCTTTTTCAAACTGAACCCCTCTGTGATTCTGCTGAGTGCCCTGGATGACACCGGGAAGCAGCGATTTGCCTCATTCCTACCCAAATTGGCATTCGGTGGGTGGCTGGGAGCTCGGTGCCTGCTGGGGATGCTGCTGTCCCTAGAGCACCAGTGACTCCCCGGCAGCACGTCCCTTGGAACTGGGACCGTGCTGGGAGCAGATCTGGGGCTGCTCTCTGCCAAGCCACAGCGAGCTGATGTTTCTGGATGGCTCCACTGACCGGATGCAGTGAGCAACACAATCCAACAGCTTGCCCAAAAGCTCAGTTTTCCTCCTAAACCCAGATCGGCAGCCCTGATAAAAGCTGGGGCGTAACTCTTGGGCAGTTTTAACCCCCCAAAACCACGCTGTGGTGGAAAATACCTGGGCACTGGCTGCAGCACAGCCTCAGCAAGGCACTGTCATTCTGGCTGCTCCTTCCAGGCTGGAAAAGGTGCAAATCTTCAGGTGCAATCCCACTTGGAAAGCATCGTGTGCTTTGAAGCCTCCAGCCGGGGCCAGGAACCGGCGTCAGCACATCCCTGGCAGTGCCAGCAAAGCCTCTCTCACCTGGCTGCCCCACGCACTTAGAGGGAATATTTTTGTTGTGTCAGTCAAATACTGGGGCTCCACTGAGGAATATTTTCCGTCTGCAAGGGAAAAAAGCCTCTGTGAGTTGCAGCCAGCCTGCTCAGACGGAGGGGAGTGATCCAAGGTGCCGGGTTTCAACATCCGCACACTTCCCTCCCGCATTGCCCTGCAAGGGACAGGAATTATCCTGGGCTGTGCCAGGGGAATGAGGGGAGCACGGGCAGGGCATGAAAGGGATGGGAAACAACTCCTGTTGTATTCACAGCTTCTTTTTTTTTTAAATCTGCCCCTCTCTCCTGCATTCCTAGCATCACATAGGCTCGGGCTATATGGCTTATAGGAACTGGTTTGCCCAAAAGTTTTTCATTAACATTTTACCGTGAAGAAATCCACACATCAGCCACACAGGCATGTGGTTTCAATCCCTAAAAACTCGGATTCATTACGTGTTTAGCAAACATTTTCTCCTGCATCTGCAAACAATAGCTACTTCCAGACTTTCACTGGCCCGTGGTTGCTGTGGCTATAACGCCTTGGCTTCCCTGGAACCAAAAAGGTGAAGTTTCTTTCCGAAGGGCAGCTGCCCCTCTGGATGGGTCTCTCCTTCTGCCTCTGAGCTGGGAATGCAGCCACCCCCAGCAGCTCAGACCGGCTGGGATTTAACCCTCTGTGCTGTCACCCTCAGAAAACGGGAGAGTCACAACCATCTTTGGGATGTCCCTTCGGGCTGCAGTGGGTGCGAGGCTGTGAGAGCTCTGCAAAGGTGCATCTGAAATCCTGTAAAAACAGGTGAAACCAAGGAGCCTGTGGGCAGGGCCAGGCACACAGCTCTGCCTGTCTGGGGTAACTGAGCACTGGCAGCGCCCCGAGCAGGGCAGGCTCTCACCCTTGGCATGGCCGCTGGCTCTGTGCTTTGTCCTTGGCAGCGGAGGTGAGTCAGGGCAGCGCTGAAATCCCAGCTCTGCCTGCACCGCGCGGGGCAGCTGTTCAAATAACCGGAGACCAGCAGAGCCGAGCATTCCCTGAAAAACAACACCAAAACAACACCAGCCTCTTCTTCGGGGCTGCTTTGTGCAGGGCTGAGGTGGCACAGCGGACGGTGCAGGGACCAGGTAAGCCCCGAGCTGCAGCAGGGAGGGCCCAAAGGCAGCCAAATTCCTACAAATCCCCTAAAATCCGGAAGTCCTCCTTCCCTGCACAGCACACACGCACCGAAGCAGATTTTACTCACTCCTCTGAGGAGGCAGAATTACTCACAGGTGGTTCTTTTCAAAAATACATATGAGCTGAGGCTGAGAACATATGGTCTGATGGCATATTAATAACGGAGAGCTGAGGTTCCCTCGTTACTCACCCGGCAAAAAGCAGATTGAGGGAAGGACACCTTTCAGGAGGAATTCCTGCTGCCCTGGCTGCATGAATCACCCCTAACCAGGTCACCCTGTTCCCAAAGCCCTGCCTAAAACAGCAGCCATTTATGGGTATGAGAGATAAGGGGGTTTTCATCCCTTGTGCAGACGCCAGGGATGAAACCACAGACTTTCTCCCCCGTTATTCCAGGATGAAAGCACATTTTTGTGGGATACATCTAGCAAGGGCCATGATGTCTGGAGGAGTTCTGGTCACTGTTTTCCTATGGTCACCCCCAAGGCTGATGGTTGTGAATGAGGAGAATGCTCCACCACAATTGTCTACAGGGCTCACAGCAGTGCCAACCTGGGCATTCCTTACTCCAGAATATCCTTCTTCCTCCTCTTTCTTCTCCCTTTCTACTTAGAAAGGGAGAAGAGTTATTCTAGGGGAAAATATGATAACTTAGCAGACATTTTCCTTGACATGCTCTGCTCTTAATTGCCAATTACCAATGAAGGGAGGGGGCAGAGCAGCCCAGCTCCCACACTGGCACACACAGCCCCAGCTCTGCCACTCCAGGGCACATTCCCAGCTCTCCAGGTGATCCAGGGTTACAAACTGCTCCACTAACCCTTCCCTGCTTTTCCCTTCCGACAGAGCAGCCTTGGAGCTGTGATTTATGGGACTGTGAGAAAAGCAGCCCCTCCCTTGAGGGGTCCCAGTCCTGCACAGAGCGTTCGCCTCCCTCTGCAGAGCAGAGCAGGGAGGATTTCCGAGCTCCTCGAGGATCCTGCTCTTATCTCCCCAGTCCTGGAAAAGATCAAACACAGCAGCTGGGAGCAGCACTGCTTCATCCAAACAAAGCCTGGAAGGAGATGCCTCGTCCAGCTCGCAGCTGGGGCTGCGCTCCTTCAGTGGGACAAATACTTGGCAAAGCCAAGGGGTGGCCTGAGGCTCTCCTGCAGGAGAACTGGGATAAGTCAGGCTTTTCCCTAAGGATAGGCCCAGCTCATACCAGCAGTACCCACTTCTGGACCCACAGCTCAGGGATGTCTCTTGCCAACGTGCCCAGGATCTCACTGCTGCCAATAAAACCAGCTCAGGGTTGGTGTCTGAAGTGTCCTGATGTGCATTTGCCAAATTTGTAAACTGCATTAACTGTGCTGGAGTGGGGAAAGAGAATGGGGACTGGAGAGGATGCTGAAAACAATACAGATTTTACTTTTGCCTTGGCTAAAGGCAATGACTTGTTTCAGGTTGCAGCGTAAGGCAGGAAGAAAGAGTAAATGCTTGCTGAGGAGAACCCCAGGGACACCCAGATCAACAGAAAGAAAAGGGGCCACAGCTCCAGAAACAGCAGCAGAAATGGGAGGTGAGGTGCTCCCCTCATTGCTAAAACATTTGACCAATATCCCCCACTTCAGCTACACGTGCCTGCACAGCCAATTGATTTTCCTAAAAATAAAATTATTCAAAATCCAACCGTTTTCCAATTCCAGCCTAAAACAGAAATATAGAAATCCCTGCCCAGCATACTTTTCTAAGAGTCTGTATTTCCAGGGATCTGGAGTGCTGCTGGTGGGACTGGGCTTCAGGGGAGCAAAGCACAGCAACCTCCCCCCGGTTCGATCCACCCTGTGGAAAACTCAGCGTGCCCAGGGTGAAAATCCAGCTGGATAAAATAAATGTCTGATCTCTTACAACACCCAGTAAAACAAAGGTGCACGGAAGATTGACTTTTATCGCAAATTTGCCACAGTTGATTTTTCCAGCTAAGGATGCTCCTTCTCTGCTGGGCCTTAAATTTGTCTGCAGGAAAGGACTGCGGAGAGGGAAGGCAAAGGAGCGAAGGTGTGAAATCAATGTACATAAACTCAATGGCCCTGAGCATTGATGCTGAGGCTATTGTTGGCTGCACCTCATGCAAAACGAGCTGAGACCCCTCTATTTGACTCCAGGCGAGCCTGCAGACAGGCCTTTCACCTCCTACTTCTGCTAATTCATCTTGGCTTTGTGTTAATGGCACAACAAACCCAGGTTTCTGTCCCTACAGTAGCTGGAACCATGCATGGCAGGTGTGGGAGAGGCAGGGCCTGCCATGCTCTGCTGCCAGCTTGTGAGGGGCAATCCCTGTCCCAGATCTCAGGCAGGATATTTAACTTTGATATCAAATTTCCTTCCAGCTCAAAAGATGCCACAGTATGTCCACGTGTGTGCTCTGAGTTGGAATATACCAGTGAACTCCCATGAGTTTTAAAAGACAGGTGTACCCATTAATGCTCTGGCTTCTTATCAATTATTTGATTTGTACAAGTGGCCCAGGTTTAAATAACATATTTTTGGTACAAGGAACTGTGAGCTGGAAGCGAGGAGCCAACAGAGAATTTTCCAGGGAACCTTTAGAGCCTCTTCCAGTGCCGGGAGAGCTGGAGAGGGATTTGAGACAAGGGATGGAGGGACAGGACACAGGGAATGGCTGCAAACTGGGAAAGGGGAGATTTAGATATTGGCTATTGGGAAGGAATTCCTGGCTGGAAGAGTGGGGAGGGACTGGGCTAGAACTCCTAGAGCAGCTGTGGCTGCCCCTGGATCCCTGGCAGTGCCCAAGGCCAGGCTGGACATTGGGGCTGGGAGCACCCTGGGCCGGTGGGAGGTGTCCCTGCCCATGGCAGGGGTGGGACAGGATGGGCTTTAGGCTCCCTCCAGCGTAACCCTTGATGGTTTAGCTGTTCCAAACGAAGCTCGTGCAGCAGAGAGGGCAGAGCCGAAAGCCGCAGGATTCTGTGGAGCCCCGGCCCCAGCCTGGGCTCCCCTCACGGGCTCCCTCAGGCCGGCCCCAGCCCGTTCCCGGTCTCCCTCAGACCCAGCCCCAGCCTGGGCTCCCTCACGGGCTCCCTCAGACCCGGCC
>VYXF01007454.1:71879-88374 GCA_013397295.1 Polioptila caerulea
GGCATGGATGGAGTGATGGCATGGATGGGAACGATGGCATGGATGGAGTGATGGCATGGATGGGAATGATGGCATCAGTGGAATGATGGCACTGGGAACAGCTCCTGTCTCTCACGGACAGCTGTGACCTCCCCTAATCCCTGGAAAAGGCTCCTCCACTCCAGGAGTTGAAGGGGGAGATGCCAACAAAAAATCCCACAGGTTTTCCCTGCAGGATTCTAAGGGCAGCCTCGAGCACTGGGGGTGCTCGGTGTGTCCGTGCAAGGCAGCACTTGCCCAGCATAATCCAGGAGTGATTTCCTCCAAAATTCCCATTAAAAAAGGCACGTTCCCTTCCTGGGAAAATCCTCTCCTGCTGCGAGCAGCAAACACCCATGCCAGGATCACGGATGTAAAAAGGAGCAGCAGCAGCAGCGCTCCCTCCATCACTCCTCCCTCGGATGAACCTCTGGATTTCAGCACAAGGACAAGCTCCAGAGCAAGCTGCCAACGTGTGGCCAAATTACAACATTTTAAGACAATATTTAGGTATTTGGGCTCTTTGTCTAATGGGGAGGAGGTGCAGGATCAGCACCACTTCCCTGGGTTCCCATAAGGCAGCACAAGCTCGATTCCCTTATCACCTGTGATGGCACAAGATAATGAAACAGCTCCTGGTGTCACCTCTCACCCCCTCACACTCACACTTCAACCCCACCATTAACAGCCTTTATCTCCCTTTCCCATTGTTTTTGGTTTTTTTTTTGCTGTGCTGGGGAGATGGATGGACTTAAATCACCTCCAGAGAGAGGAGGTGTGCAAATGAGAGCACTTCTCTCTTCCAGCCTATTAGTGCTGTTAACAATGTGCCTGGAAATAATAATAATAACAAACTGCGGCAGCTTAAATAAAATCAATAACAAATGGCAGATTAGCAGAAAGCCTTGGGAAAAGGTTGGAAGAAGGGAGGGAGGACACAGGGAGGGGAGCACACCTGGGACTGACAGAAAGCTCCGCTGCTCCCTGGATTACCTGAGGAAGGGATTGACTCCCAGGGGTCATTTTTAGTTTGCTGCTCATCTCAAAGCATCTCCCCAAAGTTTTTTTGAGCACCAAACCACCCCCAGCCCCAGCCTCCAGCGTAACTCCAGCCCTGGCAGGCGAAGCAATGCTATTTCCTGTGCCTTGGAGAGATGGAAAACTGTCGGGATAGGGATCACTCTGCCTCTCCACAACATGGGCTGCACATGTAGGGCTGGGAGAAAATAAATAAACTGGCCCTGTACTGCAAGCCACAGGAATCTGTCATGTGAGGAGGAGTGGAGAGGGGAGAAATCGCCGTGTGGTTGTCAATCCCATCAAGGAAAAGTAGTTCACACCAGCAGAGCGTGAGTTTGCACCCGGCTGAAGGGCCCAGTTGCTCTTTCATCACTCACAGGCACATGGCTGGGCTGGAAAAAGGAGCCCCAGAAGGCAAACACAGCTTGGACAAACCGGGCCAGCAGAGGAGGGAGCTGGGGGAATCCGTGTGGGGAGAGGAGAGGTTGTGCCAAGTGGTTTTGCTGTAGGGAAAGGAGGAGGTGGAGTGGGAGAAAGGAGGAATTGCTTAGGGAGAGATGAGGTTTCTCTAAAACTCGCAGATTCTGGATCTTGGGATGTCACCACACTCGGAGCCAGCAAGCCAGAGGGTTCTCTGAGCCTTTGGCTCAGCCTGGAGTGCAGCAGGGACGCCACGGGCTCCCTTGTTGTGAGCCAGGTCAACCCAAATTCAGCCCCAGGGACCTCCAGCAGCCAAGGACACCCCAGGAGCAAAAGGAGAACCCATCACCCCTGGTGTGAAGCAGCTCTGAGCATCCTGGTCTAGCGAAAGGTGTCCCTGCCCTTGGCACGGGTTGGAACGAGATGAGCTTTAAGGTCCCTTCCCATCAAAACCATCCCATGATTATGAGCTGCTCCTGTTCCCAGCTGCAGTTCTGGGGAGGTTCGGCACCTCCAGCAGCATCCCTGCTGTCCACCCTCCCACCGCAGGGTGGGAACCGCTGTTCCCTCCCCCAGGGCAGCAGTGTCCCAGAAGCCAGCACGGGAAGGCAGATGTGTCCCCCTCTGTCCCACACCTCCGGGCAGGAGGCACGGCAGGAGCGTGGCCCGACGGCCAAGGGAGAATAATTACAGGGAAGTGGCAGCTTTCCTTCTGCTTAACTTGCTTTGGAAGGAACAGTTGGGGGTACTAGAGAAACTAATGTAAGGTAATGTAATCATTTACAGAAGATTTGTGGTAAATGAATGTTTGGCCTCGGGCCAAGCGCGCAGCCAGGGCTCATTACGCCCGAGGAGATGGCAGGGAAAGCTTTCCACGGCCACTGTTTGTCTTTCATTTCATCTCGTGTCTGACCCGCCTGACCTCGCCGAAGCCGCCCAGGACTTTGCTTTTCCAGGGCTGGGTTTCAAACGGGATTTCTGAAGGACAGCTCTGCAAAGGCTCCTTGTGCCGGGCCCTTGGCGCAGTAACGAGCCGCAGCTTTCCCAAACTCCGCCACTTTAGTGAAGAACAGATTTTTTTTTATGGTTATTATTATTTTTTTTCCACATGAAAACAGCAGCGAGGGCCCTGGGATAGGGTAACTTAGCAACTCCACCGCAGGGATTAGGAAAATTGACTCCAGACCAAACTAAAACAGCAGAGTTTCCTGTTTTGAGCCACTCTGGACTATATTAAAATTATTTATGAAAAGAGTAAGAAGGAGGGGAAGGATGGGGAGCTGGGGCTGCTGCTGGGGGAGATGAGCCTGGGGGGATTTTCTTCATCCCACTGCTGAGCTGGCAGTGGAGACAGGAGGAATCTCAGGGGATGCTGAGCAGGGGCTCAGCATCAGGACCAGGGGGTCACCTGCCCATGCAGAGGTTGGGCCAGCAAATCTGTCCCTCCAACCCAGTTAGAAAAACCCTGGGAAGCATCCCAGCACCGTTGTATGGGGCAGATCCACCCACGTGTGAAAGAGGGGACACTGGATGGAGTTCCTGGGCTAAAAGGGATGGAGTCCATGAGCAAACACTGTCCCTTCACCCAGGTGGGGATTCCACCACGCCAGGCCCTGCTTTGTGTGGCAGAATTGGACCAGGGGCTGCAGGAATGGGGCCATGGGGATTTTGAGGGAGCTTTCACACTTTCTTTGGCTGTTTCCATTCCAGAGCCCTGGAGATGTGCAGGGAGAGCCGAGGCTTGAGCCCTCCTAGCTGCAGTTGTGTCTGGGAACCCCATCAGATCCCAGAATCTTGGTATCCCACAAAGGTTTGTCTGGAAAGGATATTAAAGGGACACTATCCCAGGCTGCTCCAAGCCCCATCCAAGCTGGCCTTGGACACTTCCAGGGATGGTGCACGAGGGGGATGCCCACCAGTGGGGTGGCACAATCCCTTTTTGCTCCCAGATTTTCCCTGCTGGAAATTGTTCTTCCACTCCTCCCACGGTGCCCCTGTGGTCAGGATGTGGCAGCTCCGGTTTTTTTTGGCACTGCCTTTTAAAAAAATGTTTATAGATTTCAAAGAGCAGCTTTTGTTGAAGGCTTTTTGTTTGGGAAATGAAATTGAGCAAAAAGCAGTTCTGGTTTCCAGAATGGGGGAAAAAACCCCCAAAACCAAGGAGACCCACAGGCAGCAAAGAGCTTCCTTAAAATTATCAGATGGTTTGAACCAGGAATATCCACATCCCAAGCCTTCCTGTGAGCTACAGGAGCCTCTCCAGGGCATCTAAAAGATGGACACTGTGCTGGGAAGCCCCATAGAGGAGAAATCAGCTGGAAAATTTCTTAGCATGTTGACTAAAGTGGGCTGAAGACCTTCCCAGCATGGTCACAGATCCTTGCTGGAGTGTCCAAGGCCAGCTTGGAGGGGCTTGGAGCAGGCTGGGACAGTGGGAGGTGTCCCTGCCCACGGCAGGGGTGAAATGGGATGAGATTTAAGTTCCCTCCCAACCCAAACCATCCAGGATTCCATGGTTTATCATCTGAGAAGCAAATTCAAAAGGCAGAGAAAAAGTCCCTTGTCAAAGCCCAGCTCTCCTGCCATTTATCTTCTAGTCCTTAAGACATATTAAAATAGATTTAAAAGGACTTTTAAGGGTTTTTTTCTCTTTAAGGAACACATTAGTGGCTTTTGTTTTAATTAAAATAGGTATTGAAATCCTCCACAAAGCTTCAGTGGAATTGTTACAGACTGCAGTTTCCTTACGTGCAGAGCAGCCAAAATATACTGTAGTTGTTATCTTGCAACAAGGCAGAAGCCTTATTAATTTAGTTCAATCAAATCAAAGCTGCTTTAATTTACAAAGCAATAAAATCTGCAAGCATCACTTTAGATCAAAGAACTAAAAACAGCCTAAACACCAGTGGAATGTTTATTTTGTACAATGGTCCATAACTGCATTTATGTGATTTAAAAGCTTTTTGAAGCATGTGATAATATTACATGCATATAGAATTGTGTCCTTGTTGTGGATCATTACTCCCCACAGAGACCAAAAAGCATTTGCTGTTCAACTCCTACCTAAAATATGTCCTTTTGCATTATTTTTTTTCCCCCTCCTTGCCTTAAATGGGATCTCTATGGTAATTTTTTTTTTTTTTTTGCAGGGTTGTGATGCAAAATCATTTACTGAAAGGGATGGGGATGCTGGATGACATAAAGAAAACTCAGCCAGTTTTTCAACTTTGGTTGCAGGGGATATTTAAGATTTTCAGAGGTTTCACTCAACCTGTAGGAGCCCAACCTCACCACGACTGCGAGGAGGAGCCCAACACCAAACAAAAAGCAAATTAAAGTGTCGTGAGGCCAAATTCCATCCTCGATGGATCTCAGCCATATCTGGATGAGGTTCGGGAACACGGGGGAGAGCAGGGTGGTCCCATCCTGCTGGGATGAGCTGGGATGTGCCTGAAGTGCTCCAATCCCCTGCTGCTCCAAGGGAACAGCCCAGCGTGGCCACCAAAAAAGGGCCAGAAAGAGCCCCGTGTTTTTAGGTTTCCGCCGGCTGTCTGTAAATAATTTGGTGCAACAATGCCCCCTCTGCTGTACTCGGCAAGGAACGGAAAGTATTTGCAGGGTAACAAAGGGATTTAATGGCTTGGGAAATGACTGTCGTTCCGAGCACCCAGCGCTGGGTTTGAAAAACTGGATGCTGGTTCTCACCTCACCCTTAAATCCTTCCAGATGTGGGCAGGAGGGAATCTTGGAGCGCTGAGTGAGCCACCCCAGCAGCCTGGCAGCGTTTGCCAGCATTGTTTGTCACTCCAGAGAAGCTTTTTCCTCTCTGTTGGGTATTTTTGTGGATTTGGGACTTTTCCTGCCAGAGTTCCTTGGATGATGCTTCACACCAACATCCCCCATGGTTAAGAACCCCAACCCTGAACTAAACATTTTCTCCTCCTTCTTTCCCTTGATGTTTTCCTCAGACCAGGAGATGGTGGCAAAAACAGGGACTGCCATGAGAAAGAGTTGAAATCCAGACCTGAGTGTTTATATATTAAAAAAGAGCACTGAGAAAATCAATTGCAGTCGAACGATGGAAAACTCATGGAACTGCCACGGCTTTCTAAGAAAAAACCCAACTCAGCCAGAGTCCTGTGTGCCATGGCTGCGTTTGTGAGCTGTAACTCAGCCTGCCAGAGCTGGAATAAAGGAGAATATACAACTGAAAAGTGCTTTTTAGCATTTTTTAGCGAAGTTCGGTGTTTTCGTGAACTGTTCCCGACTCCCCCGACCAGAACCAAGGTTCCAGCCGTGCTGGTCCGTGGATTTTGTGCCTCCCTCCCTCGCTGACACCCGCACGGCAGAAAAAGGCAATTAAGCCAAGTGGATTTTGAAAATTTTAGAGTCACTGTAAATAATCTGCAGCATGAGTTACGCGACGAGGGCGGCGGTAATTGCCGGCTTCTTCACTTTTTATTAGCGGCAGCACCCTGGGAGCTGTTTTATTGGCCCATTCGGCTGGGTACGAGCCCTGCTGGGCACGTCCTGCCCTCCCTAAATCTGCCCGCGGGGCCGGGCTCTCCCGCAGGCTGCCTTTACCTGGCTGTCATCACTGCTGTCCCCACCCCAGGGTGATTGAAAACGCTGCAGGCCCCGAGCTCTGACCGCATTTTCGCCGAGCCCCGGAGATGTGGAGATCATTTCCATCCCATTTCTCCAACGCCTCGGCCCCGGGTGCTGCTCCTGCTGCAAACCCAGCCCGGCTGCGCTGGGTGCAGCGGGCAGGATCGCATCCAGCATTGCATTCACGGCTCTGCAAGGATCACAAACCCTTCGTGCACTCCTCCTGCTCTGGCTGAGGGGTGAGTGAACCACCACCGTGTGAAAACAGAGGTGTAAAATCTGCTGCACCCACAGCTCCGGCGCATCTCCACCCTGCGCCACCGTTTGCACCAGAAAAAAACTCCTCCTGCCACGGTGGCCGGATGTAAATCCCAGAAAATGTCACTCTCCCTGCAAGTACCCAGTTGTTTACAACACTCAACCTCGTCCTGGTCCACTACCTATTAATAAAAGCAGGAGCATCTCCTCCCTCCCCCTCCTTGTCCTTGACTCCGCTCCTCTCCTCGAAGATGGCTTTATAGAGGAGAGGAAACTTCGGTGGCAGCAGATGGCAGATAAGTAGGAATGGTAAATAGTTTTAATTACTGCATAATGTAAGTGAGACAATGAAGGGGAGAGAGTGGGAACAAGCTGCTGCCATGGCAGCCCTGGAACTGTTGCGGGACCCAATTTGTCTGGGAGGCAGCATGTGCTGCTCCGAGTCTTCGGAGGGCTTTAAAAGAGAACGCCGAAAAATATTAATTGCACGGCTCATCTGCCCATCCATCTTCGCAACCGAGTCACACGCTTCCTTAATTTCAGGGGAATCGTTTTCAAATGGGAATCATGCAAATGAGTATTTTAGCTATTCATTTGTTTTACTGCAAGCGCTTTGTGAGCAAATGGCCTACAGCTTGCAATGAATTAAAAGACACGGGCACTGGAGACCGATTTTTAATACAAAGTCTTGACACAGAGACGACCCCGACCGGCAACACAGAAAATGTTGGCATAGCAACTTTGGGCATTTTCATGCAAATTGGCTCCTGTATAGATGATACCAATGCAATGTTTTCCTTCAACTAATCATCATAAAATTAGTTTCACTATATTTAAATGCTCCTACTTAATGCATTATATCCATATGCATGAAATTGCCTCAGCTAATGCAGTACATAAAATGCCAAAGATACAATGAATAGCCAAATTGCAAACAGTTATGTTATCTCCCATAAAAACTCCTTTTTTCCTTATTGAATGCGTGGGCCCCAGAGGCATCTATCACAAATTGCTATTAATGCACACACACACACACACGGGAGCGTGCACCCACACACTAAACACCTACGTTTAAGTAACACTGAGGCTGTTATGCAACCTAAGACAAGCCCAAAATCTAAATTCAGGCTTTGTGCTTGGTGCTGTCTCCATCCTGTGTGGCTGTGTGTTTGTGAACCTGAAGTTCTAGCATAATAAACACACTTTTCTAAACTTCAAGAAATGACATTTTGCATGAAACTACCCCAGTGCACGTCCCTGGGTTGCATCCCACTGCTTCTTGCAGTGCTCAGAGGTTGCTGAAAGGGAGGAATTGCTGCTGAATTTCCTTGCCTTGGACCATTTTATCCCAAATTCTGCTGCTAAACTGCACTTAGGGGCTTTTTTAAAAAAATAAATTTATTTGTTTTTACCGAGACAACAGCCATTGAAGGACAGATTTGTCCTGCACATGTCTTTGTTTAACATTTGCTCTTCAATTCGGGACAGAATCTGCCAACAGAGGAATTCCCAGTGACTTCCCAAGGGGCTCCTGGATGTCTACAAACAAGAGATGTTCCTCTCTTGTGGAGGGCTCTGTGCGCCAGACAAGGTTTGCAGTGTCAGCCAGGACAGACTGCCAGCATATTTTGTCTGTCTAAAACACTGGGGACTATAAATCATGAGGAAAACTTTACATCCTGCTAAATGCTGCTGGGGGAGTTGTGCCTTTGGAAGCACTCAGCCATTCATCTCCTTCTCCAACAGAAAATCCCAAGGGAAATGCGTGGGGAAACCTCTGTCCCACCTAGGAGAGGGTTTTGGGAATTCTCTGACAGAATTCTGTGTCACTGTAGAGGGGACAAAGGAGACCATCACCCCACACCGGTGTGAGGGCCTGACACCTCTCTGCTCCCTGAGTACAAAAAAAAGTCCCCAAAAATGCAAAAGATGAGCAGAGCCAGAGTCCCACAGCTGGGAAGGTGCTAAAGGACCAAATCCAGTTTCTACACTCAATATTGTGCACCCTCCTCATCACTAAACATCTGACTGATGGCACATTTTAATTTCTCTGGGCATTATTCTGTAGAACCAGGGCCCAATGCACTTCCAGGAAATAGAAATTTTCACGGATTCAGCCTGAGTGCTGCAAATTTGGGTGGTCCCAAGCCAGCAGCAAAGAGCTGTTGGGAAGCTTGTAGGAAATCTCCAGTTGTTGAATCATCTGATTATGAAATCATAAAATCATGGAATGTTTGGGTTGGAGGGGACCTCAAAACCCCCCCAGTGCCACCCCTGCCATGGCAGGGACACCTCCCACCATCCCAGGCTGCTCCAGCCTGGCCTTGGGCACTGCCAGGGGTCCAGGGACAGCCACTTTGGGAATTCCAGCCCAGCCCTCAGCACCCTCACAAGGAGGAATTCCTCCCCAAACTCCCATCCACTGCTGCCCTCTGGCAGTGGGAAGCCATTCCCTTTGTCCTGTCCCTCCATCCCTTGTCCCAAATCCCTCTCCAGCTCTCCTGAGGCACTGGAAGGCCGCTGTAAATTCTGGAATTCCCTCTGTGTGCATCTCCTCAGTGGTTTGGTGCCACTGCACGGAGATAAACCACCTTTACCTCATCACTCAAGGACTAATTGCGAGATGATTTAATTAAAGCATACCTCTCCTTCCCCCAAGTTAGTTGTATTTCATATTGCTCTAGTAGGAGTAATTTGCAGAAATTAAGCATTGCATGTTGCTGGAATGGTACAGGTGCAGTGGAAGAATAAAAAGCCCTTCCTGCAGCAGCAGGCAGTGCCACCAGAGCTC
Organism: Polioptila caerulea; assembly: GCA_013397295.1. Taxonomy (NCBI): domain Eukaryota; kingdom Metazoa; phylum Chordata; class Aves; order Passeriformes; family Certhiidae; genus Polioptila; species Polioptila caerulea. Next base: position 80,995 of record VYXF01007454.1, read on the forward strand.
AGTGAAATATCTGTAATGACTCATTAATTCAGCAAATGCTGCACTTTGCAGCAAACATTCAAATTAGCCACAAAGAGGCTGTTTTTAAAACTTGTAGGTTATTCATAATTGCTCAATGAACACTCCATGCAAATGTATTTTAGCCCATTGGGCAAAGTGTTGCCTTTGAATATTTCCTGCAGAACGCACAATTAGCCCCAAGAATTTATGACATCATGGGAGTTTTAAAGCCAAGAGCAGGATGAGGAGAGGAAGAACAGGGACAAAAGAAGACTGAGAGCTCTTTAGGGGAGCAGGAAGAGGCACAGACTCAGGATAAACCAAGTTTTGGCCCAGCAGTTGGGAAAGAAGTGACTTTGTGGCTGGTGTCACACACAAGTGGCCTGGGGATGCTCCTGGGCCTGACAGCTGATTTACACACCCCCAGATCTGTGCACGGCTACATTTGCCACATATTCAACACTCCAACAACTCCAGCACCCGTGAGGAAGAGGGAGAGGGGAAATAATTCCTTGTGGGAGCCACAGCACATCCCACTTGCCCCATCCCCTGCTGACAGCCATGGCACGGGGGAAATAATCCCAACATTTACAGCTCTGCTTTCTGCCAGGCCCAACGATTTTTCAAGCTGATAATTCGTTTCATCTTACGACTCACAAGTGCCTCCCAGATATTGGCAATCATAATTTTTATTGCCAGTTATTGTAAGAGTGAAGCCGAGTTTGTCTCCACGTCACCCTGGGGACAACGTGGGGAGCAAAGCAGGGTGGGCAGGGGCTGCCACTGCTCTCAGGGCTGCCACCTCGAGTGGTGGCACTGCCAGGGTCACCTGCCAGCCCTCCAGGGCCACCAGCGTGCAGGGGGGCTGTGCAGGTGAGCAGAGATGGGGCCTGGCTGGGAGCTCTCACCTCGGGGAGCAGGGAAGGGCTGGTGGGACTTTGGAGGATTTCCCAGTCCCGGTTTGCCCTTCATGAGGCAGCTCAGGAGGAGCTTTGCCTTCCCTGACACCTCCTCTTTGCTCTCTGTCTGACACAATATTCGTCCCTTTCTCTTCTGCTCATGTGACAATGGATCTTTAAAGGCCACACAAATGAAAGCCAAATTTTGCTGAAAGGCAAAAGAGAGCATTTCTTTGATTTGGTATAAACCACATTTTGTCCGCAGGCTGCACCATGTAAGGGAGCTTGGAAATGAAAGGAAATCTTGACACAGGCTCAGGGCAGCCTGGAATGCCACAAACCCAGGAGCAGGGTGCCCAGGCAGATTCCCTGCTCCAGGCAGGCATTTCTGAATATGTGGATATTTCTGCATTCCCAGGCACTTGATGTGTGAGCTCTTCACAGCCTCCATTCTGGAGAGCTGGGAATGTGTCACTGTCCAGACCCTCCTGACTGAGGGCTGGGACCCCAGCTCTGCAATTCACACAATGAATGTGCCACCTAAAGCAGGGAAGGAATGACATTTTGGGGCAATCACTTTCTCCAGGATCTCCTGTGCTTCCCTGCCGTGGGGAAGCATCTCTGCTCTGAATGTGCTGGTCAGAGCAGTGGGATGGCCAAGGAGCCTGCAAAGGGAAATACTGCAGGGTGAAAATTGAGACCCTGAGCTCTTCCCATCCACCATCCCCACCAAGGGGTGTCCAGCTGCCCAAGAGGCCCTGGGTGCTTTCCTCCCTGCAAAGCCTCCTTCTCCTTAGGCAAAAATGAGTAAAACTGAGCCAAGCCTCTCCCTCCCTGTGGGAACCCAGAGCTTGTCCTTGACTGCTCTGGGGGCTCAGGGACCTGTGTAGGAGGCCCAGAGGGCTCAGAAGCCCTGGCAACAAGCCCAAAACACCTGTGGTTTGGATTTTAGTCCACGGGAGAGATTGCCAGCTTTAAAAGAAAAAATACAAGTCTCACAAATTTAAATAGAATAATATTANCTGTCGTGCTGGAGGGACCTCGGCAGGACAGAGAGAACAGTGCTCTAGATAAGCTATTATAAACAATAATAAAAGTATCTGAAGACCAAAAATTGACACGTCTTTCTTCTCCTGGGCAAAGAAAAAGACTTTTAACACCTTGGGGACTTTCCCAGAAAAAGCAGAAAATCCCCACACCTCCCATCCCTCTGTTCTCCAGCCCAGGTGACAGGAACGGGGCAGCTCCCAGCGAGGCCTCTCTGTCACTCACTTAAAGCATAATTTGATATCCAGTAGCTCATTAATCTATTTTTTTTTTAGCCCCCCCTCTCCCCTCCCCTAGATAGGGAACGCTTCTGCTTCTCCTCAGCTAAATAACTCAGGTCATAAAAGGTAATACCATGGGTAGCAGAATGTAAACAAACACATTCTACCTCAATAAACATGCTAATTTCCAGCTCTAATATTCACAAGTAAAATATCCATCACACAGCCCCTATTTGGCAGAGGCAGCAGCCCTCATCAGTCAATGAAGTAGGCTCCTGCCAGTTCACTGCAGGAGGCAAATAGTACAACTTAACTCACTTGATGATGCCCTTGGGGGGAAAACATGAGCCTCATAAATGAGTCTGGAAATGTGATAAAAGGATAATCTTGCATAAATGAGCCTAGATCATCATTACCTGCACAAACACGAGGTTGTCTGAAGGATGTGGCCGCTGCTCAGAGAAATTAAGGCAGGGAGGAGGTGCTGCACTGGTCTGGGAGGTGCTGGGGGTGGAGGAGTTGGGATGTTCCCCTGGATCCCTCAAAGCCAGGGCACAGCCCCTCCTCAGGCCTGGGAGCTGCTGCTGAGGGGCAGGGCTTGGATTTGGGGCTGAGACCCTTTGGGTGGGGTGGCTGAGGTTCCTGTGGGGTCACAACAGGCTCCTCCTGGCCCTTGGACATATCTGGATGTGATATCTCAGACATATCTGGATGTGATATCTCAGACATATCTGGATGTGATATCGTATCTTACATCCTGCTCCAGCCAGAGGATGAACAAACAACCTCCCAAAACGGCTTTAATGAATGGAAACAACCCAAAAATCTCCTTGCTAAGGTGGTGAAACCCCGTGGAACAAGAGGTGACACCAAATGGCCAAAGAATCGGGAATACAGGGAGGCTGTGACTTCATCCCCCCTGCAATTCCAAAGGCAATTCCTGCAGCACTGCTGAGCTTCTCTGCCTGGTCTCAAGGTCCCCCCAGGGCTGGTGGGAAGCTGGGGTGTCCCAGCCCACTGCAGAGGGAGTGGATCACCTGGAAAGGTCCCTTCCACCCACAGCATTCCCTGATTCTGGGACATTCCCCCAAATTCAAAGCCTTTAACCCACAGGAGCTCCACGCTGGCACAGCATTGTGTCAAAGGCTGCTGGGGTGCAACACTCCCATGGCCAGGGGTGCAGATTTTCCCAGAGTTTCCCTAAAAAAAGCATCTTTTCCACCCACTGTGCCCCTTCCCAGAGGCACACGAGGGTTTTGCCTCGGTGTGCGTGGGCATGGGCAGCAGGAGCTGCCAAGCCACCTCTTTGTCAGGTTTGATTTTCAGCCAGCTGCTGTGATTAAATCCCTAAAAAAAGAAAGCCAAGTGGGATTATTCTCACACTGGATACAGGGGAACATCCAGTTCATCCCACAAGGGTTCAGCTCATTCTCTGCTGGAGCACTTGGGGACAAGGCTGCTTTTGGGAAGGGTTTTAGTCCTACTGAGCAAAGGGAGAGAGAGGCAAGGAGAGCTCAGTGTTCCTGCTCCCCTCCCTCAGCCTGCCCCACAGGATCCTTGTGCCTCAGTTTCCCCAATGCTGAACTCACCCAGGACCTACAAGAGTTTGAAACCATTTGATTCCTCCAGACCCACAGAACTTGGAAGGAAAAAACCCAAAGCTTTCAGAAGGATAAAATCCTCCTGGGGTTGGGCTTTACTTTCCTTCCCAGGTTCATCCCTTGGATATCAGACGGTGATGGTTTGGGGGGGATCCCCCTGGAGCTGCCAAAAACTTTCCACCAGCACGAGGCCCTCGCTGGCCTTGTTTGGATCAGTCTCTTTGCAGCTGCAACCCCAAATCTACCCCAACTGTTCCCCACATCAACACCCACGCAGCTGATTTAGGGAGCAGCTGAAAAGCTCATTGAAAAGGCACAATTAAAAACGGATCCTAATGATTTGGACTGTGTATTGATCTCATGGTTCCATCTGTTGCTCAGTGCTGCACAGTATCAGAGGAGATCCAGGCTCACACCAGACCTGTCGTGTCCTGCAGGAACAGGGAAGAGGGGATTTGCTCCCTGCTTTGCAGGGCAAGGACTCTCTTCGTGCCCAAAGTGTGCCCTGCAGCTCCCAGAGACAAAGCCAGGAGCCCCAGGCTGTGCCCTCTGTTCTGCTGCTCAGGATTAACCCGGCTGCTCCAGCCTTTGCTGCCTGAGCTCCTTCAAGGATGCACTTCCCCATTTTGGTGAATTCCCAGTGAATGGGGGAGTGTCTTTATCACCTGAGAGTTCTAAATTCAGCAGAGAAACCTGGGAAACCCCTACACTACACAACAGGGGTGTGTTTTGGACTCCATGTGCCAGGAGACAGAATATTCTGTGTGCAGGGTATCACTGAACCCACTCCATTTCCAACCTCAGCTCCTCAATCCCTTTTGCCTGGTGGGATTTTCCTGTTATGAGAGCCTTGACCAAACACAGAGCAAAATACTGGTTCATACTCTTTTTTGTTGTTGTTGTTGGTTTTTTTTAGCTGGTATTTGCATTTGCAGCCACAATCCCCCTTTTAATTACACGGTGCACTAAAGGCTACAACACTTGAGAAACTCAGAGCTCCTTGGAAAAAATATGTAGGATTCTAAATTAGCCTCTATTTCCTGAAGATTCAGACCTTTCTGTTTAAGAAACCCACATTTACAGCTGGGAAAAGCCAGGACACCTCGTGTGGAGCTGCTCTCACCCCAAACTGAGGGATCTGAGACAACCTGGAGAAGCTGAGAAAGTTCAGAGAGCACCACCATGGCATTGGGAAACCCTCTGGACTGGCACAAACCCCAAGCCCCAGGGAAGAAGATGGAGCAGCTGCTTAGGGGTAAAATCTATGTGTGTTAAGTGGCTATTTGGGCTTGTGGAAAGAAAAAAAAAATTAAAATATCAATAAAATAGAAGAGCAGAAGTCTTAGTTGCAAGTCTTGGCTGAGAAATGAGGCGGCCGTGCCAAAAAGTGACACATTTAAGCCGGTGTGTAATTTTGATCTCCAGGTTTAAAATACTTCTCCCCGTTTGTGTAAATGCAAAGGGGAAGGGGTGGAGGGAGGGGGAGAACACTGAAAACTCACATTTCTAATCACCACAACCCCGGGCTGTAAAATGTCCTGGCTGAAAGAGGGGGGGTTAAATAAGAGGGGGTGGAAAAGGTGACTCACGAGTGCTGGGAGGATGGGATGAAATGCTAACAGAGGTCTCCTGAGGAGCTGTGAGGCTTTGAAAGGGAAGCCCAGCAGCTGGGACAGCCCTGAGGGGCTGGGGGTGCTGCTGGTGGTGCTTCAGGGGCCCTTGGGTGGATCCTTGGCATGGAGTGGTCATGGGATGAGGATCCCAGAGAGCACCATGAGACAGACGCAGGCAGAGAGAAACCACAGACCCCTCCTTGGGGCTGATGAGCTGCAGAGAGCCACCAACACAACTCTCTTTTGGGTCACTCACAGGAAAAAACGAGGTTTTTCCCCTGTGTTCCTTGAGATTCCCAAGTGCCAGCATGGATGGGGCTGCTGGTCCCATCTCAGTCCAGCCACGGGGTAGGAAGAAGGACAGGGTGCCAGGCCGTGCTGGGTGACACCAGACCCTGCCAGGACACTGCTCACACGTGACAGAGACCTGGAGCCACCTCAAGTACTGAGACATCTTTAGTAGGAAGAATTTGCAATGAGGAATCCTGCTGAAATGGGGTTAAAAACGCTGCGCTCCCATCCTGCCATAAATCCCCAGCAGCTTTCGCCAGGCTTTTCATTCCTCACATCAAGAGCCACCCCAAGCCAAAGGGAACTGCCCCTTCTTCATCCTGGGCATCCCCCAGGCCTAATTCCTGCTTTTAATTCCCATGTGTGCAGGGTGTCAATGCTATTTCTCAATGAATCCTTCCCTCTTGTAGCTTCCTTCTGGAGATTTTTTTTTTTTTCATTTTCCTTTCTCCCACTGTCTCCCATTTTTTATGCCCTTTGAATGCTGCTGCTTCACCCAAGTGGGTTCCAGCAGGATTTTTGGAGGCCCTGCCACTGCTGCAGGTCCATGCTGCCCATCACCACAGGATGGAGATTGCTCGACATGGAACATCTCAAAAAGGCTGCTTGGATCGGGATCCCAATCGGAAATTCGCCGCTTGGGCCCATCTCTAATTTTATTATTTCCGTTGAAATAAATTATGGACTTAATTGGAATTTCTGATTTGATCTGCCTGCTCCCCATGCTGCATAAATATCCCTCAGCATTTATTTTTCCCCTTGCCCGTAGCTCATTACATTTCCCCGCCTTGGGATTCCGGGTTTTTATAGCAATTTTCTCCCATCTGTCGGGGAAGGTCCTGGAGGAAATGAAGTTATTTGGGGGCTCCGCTTCCTGCCCCACTCTCCGAGGGCTCCCCAGGAATGTGCTGGGACAGGGAGGTCCCCAGGGAGCTCCTCCTCATGCACAGCCACATTAATTACCATGGAAATGATTCTGTGCCAAGCCCAGCCCCGTTTCGGGAGCCTCTCTGCAGCTGCACCCCCGAGTTTGCTCCGTGCTTTAAGACACGTGTGGGGAAATTGTTATTTTGGGTACCAAAACACGATTTTCTCACCCACTGCTGCTTTGTCCTAGGAGCCTCGATCTGTCTGGCAGGCACTGCTCTGTTCAAGTGCTCACTTCAGTTCTAAAATCCCATTTAATGTCTTTGTAAAAGCTTCCCCAGTGCCTCAGGAAGCTGACAACCCACAGCAGAAGGTGGCAGGGCTAAGGAGGATGATGAAAATACCCTAAATACCACTTTTAGAATCACAAGATGTCATAGAACCATAGAATTTCGTGAAGAAACCCACAAGGATCATCTAATCCAGCTCCTGGCTGTGCACAGGGATCCCACCCTGTGCCTGAGAGCGTTTTCCATCCAGCTCCCTCACTCCTGCACATCCCAGGGCTGCACCTGCCTGGCTGCTCCAAGCCCACATGGCCACCACCCAATGCCATTTCTCCAGCAGGGAAAATGCTTTTGTAACTCTGAGCGCTGTAAAAATCCCCGTTTATCCACCTGTTATGAATAAAAACCCAAAATTTCCTCATGTTAACGTTATCTGTTTTAATGGTAAAAGTTAAAGTTCACAGTTTCTGTAATGTGTTGTATTATGTTACCCAAAAAGTTATAAACCCCCTGGTGCATCCGTGGTTTATCTATCCTGTTCTGTAATCCCTTTT
>VYXF01007454.1:98323-179965 GCA_013397295.1 Polioptila caerulea
ACTCCAGGATATTCCCAACACTCCAGGACTCTCCCAACACTCCAGGATGCTCCCAACACTCCAGAACTCTCCCAGCACTCCAGGACTCTCCCAGCACTCCAGGACTCTTCCCAACACTCCAGGACTCTCCCAGCGCTCCAGGACTCTCCCAACACTCCCGGCTGCCCCCCGCTCTCCCGGCCGCTCCCAGAGCCCAGTCCCAGCCCGGCTCCAGCCCTGCTTTGCCGCTAGATGGCACAGGCCATTGAGAAATGTTCCGTTCCATCCCTATCCCGCTTTTTCTCCGAGCCCCCGTTCGGGACGGGGCCACAGACACCCACAGCTCGCAGCCGGGAAAAGCGGAGAAATCCCTGCCCAGCCCGGGGAGGGGCGGCTCCAAAGCTCACCTGGAGCTGCACATCCTGCCCCAACCCTTCCCAGGATTTGATTGGCTGCCCGCCTGCCAGCCAGGAAACCCTGGCTCAGATGTTACAAAGCCCTTTGAAAGTTCATTTTCATGGTGCAAAAATCCAAATTAACAGGTGAGTACCGAGCTGGTTGGTTTGGGGTTTTTTTGTTTCCTTATTAACTCTACAAATTCCAGATTTCACAAGCATGAATTGAACCCAGGGCTCGGGTGAATCCATTCCAAAGCTCTGCCTGAGCTCTCCCCAGCATCACCCAAGTGTTTTCTGATCCAGGGCTCGGTCAGTCCCACTCAGCCCAGCACTGACTCTTCCCCAAAACACTTCTGAGGACCTCAGACAGCCCTAAAATCAATTTTATATTAACTTCATAAGTTAATTCCATCTTTTCAATCAGTTTCTGCTCATTTCCAGCGAGCACTGCCCCTGAGCTCCCACAAAATTCAGAGTTTGTAGGGAAATGCAAACAGGGGATGGTGCTACTTCCAAACACCTGAATGACACATCCAAGTGCTGCTGATGTTTATGGTTTGAAACTTGTAAATACTGCAAAGCAAAAACAGTTTTCTCCTCTATGTGGAAAAAAAAAAAAAAGGATTTGATTGGCTGTGTTTTGGATTTTTTTCCCCCCTTTCTCTCTCTCTATAAATACAGTCAGCACCCAAACATTTCTCTCTGTCAGTTTTGCCTTAGAGGAATGAAGGGAAATGTGTATTTTGGGTGCAAAGGTCTTGGCAGAGCATCCCCCCTGCCTGAACTGGGGGCACCCTCTGAATCCGGGGTGGTGCAGGAGCCCAGGCTCAGCCCCACCTGCCCAGAGCTGGCCCCAGGAGAGCGTGGGTTGGGCGAGGACCCCCCAAAACACTCTCTGGGATGGTTTTTAATCTGAATTCCTGGCACCAAGCGCCCTTGCATTTAAAAGCAGCCTCCATGCATCAATTACTTATGCATAACATCCCAAGGAGCGCAAGAATTGGCTCATTGGAGCCCAGTAAACAAACAGTGAGTAACCGAATTCCTGATAAATCTGCTCTTCGGCTCCATCTGCATCACTAAAACAAGGCAAAACAAAACACACCGTCCATCAGTGCCGGAGCTCAGAGTCCCTCCGGACTTGGCTCAGAAGAAAATTCACTCAGTAACTCTGGTTCGTGCTGTAAATCAACCTTTTTATGAAGGGTTTTTGCACTTTCTGATGTTTGATTGCCGAGCAAAGGAGCCCTGAGCAAACCAGGCTGACGGGTTCTTGGCGATGCTCTGGTTTTACTTCGGGGAAATCCTGTGACACCTCCACAGCCCAGCAGAGCTTTGAGGGCTCTGCGAGCTTTGGGAAGGAGCAAAAATATTGATTTCATGCACCTGAAGAACAAAGTTTGCAGATATTCTGGACCCACAGCTAGAAATGCTTCCACGTTCAAAGTGCAAGTGCTCTTTAATACAAATTAGCTGGGATCAAATGTGTTTCAGGTTACAGCTGGGTTTGGGGTTTGTTTTGCTTTTTAATAACCCTCCTGCCAATACCATCCAGTGCTCTGTGAGAAATGTTTGTGGCACTAATTGCAAGTAGGAAAAAAACCCCAAAAACAACAGAAAAAAAGGGGAAGCTGCAGTCCAAACCAAAGTCTGCCTGGAAAGGGTTTAAAGGAGAAAATCAAAGGAATGGTTCTCAAGCTGCACTGGTTCCTTTTGGTGTCCCTGTGTGGAAAACATTCAGCACCTCCTGCCAGGTGTGCCAGGGGTGGAATTCTGCCCTGTGAGGGTGGGCAGGGCTGGCACGGAGTGCCCAGAGCAGCTGGGGCTGCCCCTGGATCCCTGGGAGTGTCCAAGGCCAGGCTGGACAGGGCTGGGAGCACCCAGGGATAGTGGGAGGTGTCCCTGCCCATGGCAGAGATGGCACTGGATGGGCTTTAAGGTCCCTCCCAACCCAAACCAGGCTGGGATTCCCTCCAATAGCGCCTGAAGGCTGAATAAACACCCAGAGAAGGGGGAGCACTGCTCTTATTCCACCTGCCTCTCCAGCAGCATTTTCACAGCAGGGTAATTGCACAGACAGCAAACGCAGGGGAGGAGGAAAATCAAAGAGCAGGGGATTGGAAATGACACAGCGTCAGAAACCTGGAATTCCGTCAGCAAGCAGGGCAAAGCACTCATTAGAAACACATTTTTTTTTAAAGTCACAGCTGAATTTCTGGGGTCTGAACTGAATTTATCAGTAAATAAATTGTAGGAGTGATTATCACAGGGCTGGTGTCAGATCCCCTCTGCAGATCCCAAGGCTGGGGCTGAACGAAGCACGAGGAACAGAGCAGCAATTTCTGCAGCTTTGCATTTGGAACCAATTTGCTCCAACATTTCCCCACTGCAGTCACTGGTTGGGCTGCACAAAGCCTGGGGAAAGCAGCTGGGGCAGGATTGCAAACTGCACTGCCTCCATGCCTGCATTTGGGATGCAGGAAAGGCAGGTTGGGATCTGGTCTGACACCAGCTGTGCATGGCAGCCGCTGTGGGAAGAGCTGAAACCACTGTGGAAACCTCCCAGCAAACACAAGGAGATCAGAATTTCAGTGTTTTGCTGCTGTCTGTGATTCCCAAAGTCTGGCCCATCCTCAATGCCACCCTGTCCATCTCTGCCCACCACAGGCACCTCCCAGCCCAGCCCAGGTCTGTGCAGAAGTTCCTCAGCCATCATCCAAGGGAAGGACTGAACTGGGGAAGGCTCAAACCCAATTTCTGCAGCAAATTCCTGCTGGAGCCAGAGCAGGGGGATGCTGCAAAGGCACCGTCCTCCGGCCACCTCCACCTTCCTCCCTTTTATTTCCATTCTCCTTCAGAAGAGCCAAAAGCAAAAGAAAAGGCACAACAAGGGAGGTGTGAAGCTCTCCTGCCTGGGTTGTTCCCAGACAGCTCCTCTCAGATTTTCCCCTGCCGAAGAGGGAAAAGGGGCTCTGCACCAAGCCCAGCCGAGGGGCCAAAATTATCCATGGAGATGGAGGGGATGGCTGGGAGCACCACCAGGGTTGGGATTGTTATTTTCTTAATTGATGCTGCCAAACGTGGAATCATTAAGGCTGGAAAAGATCACCAAGATCGTCGAGTCTGACTGTTAACACAGCACTGCCAAAAAAACCGTTGCCTGTTTTTTGACCAAAATAAGGTGGGACACACACAGGCAGCCTTGAGGGAAAGGACAACTCCCTTCTGCACCAGAAGCTTGGGAGAGGTTGGTTTGTCACTAATCTGTGCCACAAGAGCCTGACCTACACCCTGACACCTCAGAGACCATCGACACCACAGCTCAACCAGCACAAGGGGAAACTGAGGCGTGTGAAAGCCAAGTTATCCCCTCCAGATCCCCCAAACCCAGACCCCAGCCCAGGGAGCAGCCCCAGCACCCTCCCCACAGCCAAGCTCTAATTGTTTAGAGGCTTAATAAGTTGTAACTTAAAACTGGTTTATGGCTGTACATAGGGGAAAAAAAAAAAAAAAAAAGCCCTGTCGTAAAGTATTTATTACACTTCCTTTGGAAATGATGACAGTCCTCCAGTGAATGTTTTTATTGTTATTCATCATCTTTCGAGAGGGTTGGACAGCTCTGAAATACAGCTTTAATATGAGAGCCAAATGAGAAAGTGCAGATTTAAGGGAAACCTCGGCAGATCAGGTTTCACTCGGTGCCTGCAGCACTCCCAACATGTGTTTCTGATCTGCAGCTCCGCTTTGTTGTGCCCAAACTGAAACTGCATTAAATTCGCTTCGCGGGGATTGGGAAAGAGCGAGAAGCACACACAAAACCCGGCTCGTTCTCCACGTGCCACTCCCGCCTAATCCGTGACCTGGAGACGGAAACGGGATTTATCCCGACCCGGGCTGCAGAGCCCACATCAGCAGCACTGCTTCCCCACCCTACCGACTTTGGGGATGATTCTCCGATTCTCCTAAGCAGAGAATCTCTCTGGAAAGAGACACCGAGTTTTTCTTGTGGAAGAAAACCCTGTGCATGCACAGCCCAGGTCACCTCGCCACAAAGAGCATCTTAAAGCCCAAAGCTGAGGAAAAAGGGTTCAGTTCTCACAATCCCCTCTGTCCCTTCACACCAGCTCCCAGGAAAATGGGGCTGGAGTGAAGAAAAACCCAGGAAAACCAAAGAAACATCTTTGGGCTCAAGATGCCAGGGGACACTGTGGCCATTTATTAAATGGATGTGTTAATTCAGGAGTGCCTGTCTGAGAAATGAGTGGCTTTGCCAAGTCCTGGAAAAAATTTACCCTGGCAAAAGAAAAAATTCAGAGAAAGACAGTTCAGCAGCTCCAAGGAATTTTTGAATTCCTCCTATTGAATTTTATCAGCCGTTGTCTGCCACAGGCAGCAGGGGTGATGCAGTGTGTGCCCCCAGACCCAGCCTGTGCCCCCCACTCCTGCAGGGGATGGCAGGAGGCAATTCCTCCACACCTCGTTTGAATCACAGAACAAATTCCTGAACTTTATGGCCACTGTAAATACTCAGCAACATAACCCTGCTCCCCTCCCCTGTAACATCCTGCAGGGATTCCTCTCAAGACAAGATCGGAGCAGCCAAACCTGGCTGGTTTTCCTGTTATCTGGGTGGATAAATACAGCCCTGCAAAGGACTTGAGCAGGGGAAAGAGGAGAGAGGAAAGGGAAGGGAAAACCCTTTAACCTGCAGAGGTTTGCCTGTGGGAGGGCAAGGTGGTGGTAGGAAAATATTCCAAGTGAATCGCTCTGGGTACCACCACATCCCAAATCACATCACTCTGGGTACCACTGCACCTCGACCACTTCACACTGGGTACCACAGCATCCCAAACACATCACCTTGCTTATCACTTCATCCCAACTGCATCACCCTGGCTGCCATGGTAACCTGGCCACATCCCTGTGGGTACCAGCCCAGCCCAGCCCATCCCACTGCACGCTCTGTCAGCAACCCCCAGCCCAGAGCACCCTCCCCAAAGCCCTCAGCTCTTCTCCCTGTTTTCCCAAAGGCCTGTCCCAGCCGGTGCTGGGGGAGGGAGGACTCCCTGCCTGGCCCTGGGCAGCAGATGGGGCAGCCCCAGCCCCGTTGTCTGTTTTCACTTTGTTTAACAGCTGCCCTTTGGATCCTGCTACTTCCCAGGCTGTGGACAGCGGGGCCGGCGCAGGAAACGCAGCCAAACATTTACCTACCCCTCTTTGATTTAAAACAGCTTCGGAAGGGCTGGAAGTCTGTACATCAACATCCAGCTAATCCAACCTTTCCTCCTGCCAGAGAGAGCCAGCACTGAAGAGTTAATGAAAATAACTCCTCTGCCCTAAAGAAATCATAGCTTGGATGTGGAGTCATGCAAACTCCAATCACCCTCGCTTAACACTTGCACAGAATTATTTTAACATTTGATTTGAACTTAAATAAACACGCTCAGTGCTCCAGACAGGGGTGTGGGAGCTGCCTGCTGCTGGGCCACCAAAAAAGAAGGCAGGAGGTGTCTGCCCTGCCTGGGCAGGAGAGGTCAGTGGCAGCTGCACTGCTGGGGCACAGACACCATCCTCAACCCAGTAACTTTGCTGTGGCTCCGCTCTGTGACAGATGAAGCTTTTTTTTTTTGAGCTAGAAATGAAAAGAAAAAGGCTGCCTGGTGTTAACTCAGAGTTCTGCTGCACTGATGAAAAGATGCAGCTCATTCAGAGCCACCCTGGAGACATCTGCAAGACGAGACAGTCCCTGGTGACTTCTGTGTCCAGGACTGTCCCAGCCTCAGTGACCCGCTGAGAAATGCTGCCCTGACACCCTGGCCAGCAATTTGTCCAGGGCTTTTTTGGGGAGAAGAGGGGTGGAGGGGCTCATCTGGCTGCCCCCAGGATGGGCTGCTGGCAGGGCAGGTCTCGCCTCCCATCTGGGCTCGGGCTCCGAGCGGAGCCAGTCGGTCTGACGGCCACTGGCTCTTCCTGGCTTATAAATGCTGAGAACATCAGATAATCCAGGGAGGTCGAGGTCAGCTGCTGTCACTGCTTTATCTCAGCCCTGGAGCAGCTCTGCATGTGTCCCAGCACAAACCTCTGCCTCTTTATGCTCCATATTATTTGAAAATGCCTCCTTTATTAGCTCCTCTCACAGTTCTGCTAGAGCCCAAAGGGAAAAGGCTACAGCTGAGCGAGCACCAACCCAGGAGATTTCCATCTTTTCCCTGGCTCTACACAAGAGCAGGAATCCTGCTTCCCTCCCATCTCCCAGCCCTGCTCTTTGCAAACAAGAACTTGCTCATAAAATTTAAGGTCAGGGCCCCTGGCTCATCTCATCTTCCCTGCTTCATCTCACAGAATTACTTTGCTTCTCAGCATCCTCCCTGCCAGTGCATGCAGGAGGTGACTGAGCTCTGCTGAGCCCAATAACTGCTTGATCCAAGCACCTTTTCCAAAAAGTGGATGTATTTGTGCTGCTACAGCTCTGCTGGCAGTTCCTCCAGGAGGGACAGCCTGAAGCCAAAGGCTGCAGAGGGATTTTTTTAGGGTGCAGAATACCTGCTGAAGCTGTTTTTTCCAGATCCAACGGGTTTCACACATCCTTACTCCATGAAAGGAAGAGAGAATAGTTGCTGTTTATTGGTTTATAGACTCTTATGCTCCTTAAAACCTTGATATGGATTTTTTCAGTGTTGGGATGGATTTTTTGGGAGCCCCCTGACCTGTTCTGCCTGGCTGGTGAGGGGTGAATGCACTTGACCAGACACATGGGAGCCACAGCTTTAAACTTTGCATTTGAGTGGATATTTAGTACAGCCAAAGCTAAAAAAAAAAAAAACAACAGGAAAAAAAAGATCCCAGGGTGCCCCAGCAGAATGAAAACAAATGTTCAAACCTTGAAAATTTTCATAAAACCCCTAAAATTGTAATTCTGCAGCCACTTGTCTCCAACCAGTGCCTGTTTTATCAACTGCAAAGAGAAAAAGGGATTTGAGGGAGGGCTGGTTGGTGTCTGGGCTCAGAGTCACTCCAGCACTCACATTTAATGCTTTTCCCTGAAAACAGTCAGAACAACAAGTTTTTCACTCTCTAAGCAGGATCTGCATTCTCTCATGAGCTTTTCCAGGAGTCAGGAGGTGAAAACCAATCCTCACACGACCCAAAAACCTCCTGAAGAGCAGGTGAGGGACAACAAGCACAGGACAAGCCCAGGGCCACAAGCTGGGGGTGCTGCAGCTCATCCCCTCCCCGGAATGTAGATAATAAATTCATCTCTGCCACATTCAGGCAGAGCTATCCAGGGAATCTGGAGCAGAGCTGAGCTCTCCCATGTGGCCCAGGCCCTATCACCAGCATCACTTTCCTCCCACAAACCCAGATCCTGGACAGATAAGAAACAATTAAAAAATATTTATGGCTCGTAAAAGCAAAAGGCACATTTACAAGGAGAAAATCAGGACTGTTGAAATCAAGAGAGGATGAGCTGGGTTAAAGGGGAACAGCAGGATTGGAACAGTGGCACCCAGTCCTGCAGGGAAGGAAAATCTCTGTGCCACTCCAAACCCCACATCCAGGGAACCTGTGCTCCAGGGAAAACCTTCCTCTGAGCAATCCAGCACAGACCTGCTGCCCATCAGCTGCTGCTTTTGCTTTTCCTGCAGTTAAACATCTGTGTTTGCACCGTTTTCCTGGCATGAGGGAGAGCAGGGCTGGGCAGGGCGCTCGGGATCCGCAGCCGGCGCGAGGGCGACTGGGCAGACTTCAGAGGCCGCCTGCACACACACTCACTGCTTGGGAGAGAGCTCTCCCCTGGAAACTGGCACAAAATCTCATTGCCACACTGCTCTTCCTCCTTTCAATAAGCAGTGCAACGTGTGAGATTTGCACTCTGAGGCTGGAAATGTCAAATGGTCAAATGCAGAATTTGGGGATTTGGCACATCAGAGCTGGAACAGCTGAAAAATTCACCTGGAGCACGAATGTGCTGCATCCCAGGAAGGTGCATCCCTTTGTTTTCACAAAGGGGTCACTCCTGAAGGAAGCAGGGCCTGGCTGCTCTGTTCAGATGACACTTGTCCCTTGTGGCTGCAGTTTTTAAAAGGCTGAAGGGCTCTTGGACATGCAACCCTCTGTGGGCGTTTTTGGGGTGAAACCTCCTCTCTGTAGCATTTGAATTTACGATGAGCCAAAAAGTACTTCCCAAAAAAACCCCATTTTGCACTGGGAACCTTCCCCTGCCCATCAGTGTGGCCACAGTGGACAGATGGGCTCGTGGCTGAGGCTTTTGGCCTGGGCTGGGGGAGCCCAAGGCTCCGGCCTTCCCTGCAGCTCCTTGCTGGAAGCAGATGGCCGAGGAGGATTTTGCATTTCCATCCCAGTCAGGCGTGAAGGAGAGCGTGCACTTCACTAACAAGAGATCAGCTACTATTTATCTTACACGGGTGACTGCACTGGGGAAACAGCACCAAAGAGAGGTTTAAACCTTGCTCCTCACCAAACCACTTCTCCCAAACAGCAGTTGGGAAATGGGCAGACTTCAGAGAATAAAAAGGGGAAATTTTTACAGACAGCCCACCTCTGAAGCTGTTGTCATTTCACAAAGTTAAACTTTTTTTAAAATATTAGAATAGGGAAGGGAGAAGTTGATGATGTTGTATCAGTTTTTTAAAACTTTCTATCCCTGTTGTGGGTCCTCTGGCAGCAGTTTGGTTTCACTTTTTCTGTTTACCACCAAATATTTGCCCCAAGGAAGGGCTTTTTAAGGAACTAGCCCCGGATCTGCAGGTGCAGCAATTCCCTCACCCAGGGGTCACCCCATAGCTCCCATTATTACTGTAAATGTTTCCTCGGGGCTGCTGGAGGATGCTGCTGCCTGGAGCTGTGGGCAGCAGGGAAATACCTGCTGGCGGTGCCTGGCCCCGGGCCAGCCCGCGGGATGCAGAGGGAGCAGGAGGGACAATGGCAGGAAGTTGTTGATCAGTGACTCGCCGCTCTCTAACGACATTGCCTTCCTTTATTTCCCTTTATTTCCCACCTTTCACTACCCCGGTGCAGCCACAGCACCGGCCTGGCTGCCCCTGCCACAGCGGCGGTGAGAGCAGGGTCTTCAAAGTGTCCTACAAACCCTACAAAACCGACAAAGGCGCTTCCAGACTGGGTTTTGATTTTGCAGGGAAGTGATTCCACAAGTACAGACACGGTGCCAGCTCCTGCCGCGGCAGAGGTGCCCTGGAATAATGTCACTGAGGCACGGGGACACCAGCCATGGATTATCCTGAGCTGGAAGCGACCCACAGGGATCACCAGCCCTGCACAGACATCCCAAAATCCCACCCTGGGAGCACTGTCCAAACTCTCCTGGAGCTCTGGCAGCCCTGGGAACATCACCATAACCTGGGGAGCTGTTCCAGTGCCCCTCTGAGGGAAGAAATCTTTTCTTAAAATCTCACAAAACCCTCCCTGCCACATCTTCATGGCCAGACCACTGCCATGGGATGAGGGGCTTGCAGAGGAACTGGGAAAGGTTTTAAACCTTTTCCACAATTCAGGCCCTGGTACTGAGCTTGATCTGTGATAAATCTTATTTATCATCCCAAGAGACTTGGAGGAGCACAGACAACCTTGCAAACAGGTTGAACCTCACTGAGAGCAGAAGTTTGTGCAAGACAGAGAAGAAAATAAAGAATATAAAGCAATATTAATTACCTGAGGTGATACTGAATTCCTCAGGTATCGTTTCCTTTTGATCTGGCTCTTACACACTACAGGAAACACAGTTGTGATACCAGACAAAAAGCAACTCAAAACATGCTTTTAATGTTTTGAAACAATGGCTCAATTTGAAATCAAGCTGGAGCAAGTGAAGAGCCCTGATCCACCCTGCCCAAGGCTCACACCAACTGCAGAGGCATCAGATGGCACCATCACTTCAGGAGCAAGAAAAGCAGCTTGCTGGCATTTAAAAGAAAATTTATATGAAGGGGGGAAAAAAGAATCTTGAAAAAACACAAGTATTTCAGCAAAAATGAGCTGGGAGAAGAGTGAAAGTAGGGATGTGTGAACACAGGCAGGCAGAGTTTGACAGCTCCATGGCACATTTCCTCCCCCCTTATTTCTAGAGGTGCATTGCGTGGTCGGAGCAAAGCCCATAAATCTGTCAGTGCAGGATGCTGGAGAGTTTCCTCAAGGAAACCCTCCTATATCATCCTCAATCACCCAGCAAAATTTGGCAGCTGCACTTCCCGAGGTTAAAGGCATCACTGAGGTTTAAATGAAGACATCCTTGGCTGGACTCTGCTCTGCTTTAATTGAAAGATTACAGCCCCCATCCCCAGGGAGGGATAAAACCCTGGGTTTGGGAGGATGCAGAACGCAGCTGCCACCACCATGGGCAAGGTCTGAGTGAGCAAATGGGTGAAATAAAGCTGGAAATGGTCTTTGGCTTCCTCTGCCAAATCCCTGCCCCTGGACTGCTGTGGAAGACCCTACTTCCAGAGGTCCCAGAGCCTCAAAATCCACCTTGGAAACAACACAATTAGCACAGGCTTTATGCATCCAAAGACTTCTGAGGTCTGCTGGAAGACTTGGAACTGGCTTTTGCATATTTTGGATGACCTATTTATCCCAGAATTGGCAAGGCTGGGGAGCAGTTTTCCTCACCAGGCAGGTCTGGGTCACGGGGAGTTGGTGGGAAGGAAGGAAGGAGGCGGAAACTTTGCGTAAATAACAGCCCTCAACCCCTCCCAGCTCCCTGCTCCTGCCCGCTCCTTGGCAGGGAGGAGATGGGACATGGGCCTCTGGTTTGAAAAAAGCTGAATTCCTTTTTCAACTCAATTACAGAGCCAGGCCCTCAGATCTCTGGCCAGAGGCCTGCTCTCACTGTCAGACAGGCTTTAAAAATAAATATACCCCATGTCTGCCAGTAACGGGGCTTCTCTAATTAACCAAGCATCCTGACGGGCTCTGCTGAGCAATTTGGGGTGCCTGGTGTGGGCACTGGTTGCCTTTAGGGCTGCTCCCCATCACACAGGGCCTGGATGGACTCTCTGGGGCCCTCAGGAGCCCAGCTCCTCTCAGGGGCACTGCGCCCATTTCAGAGAGGAAGGAGATGCCAGGAATGTGTTCATGGGGTGGAAATCCACTGAGTGTCCATAAAGGACACTCCAACAGGGTCTGCCCTCGGCCATGGGGCAGCACCACGAGTCCCAGGAGGCCTAAGGCACGACACGCTGAACCTACACAAAACTCCAAGGTCATTTCTACACGTGTGTCTTGTCTTCTTTCCAGAGATTAATTATTAAGAGCAGTTTGGCCTCCAAGAGCCCTCCACGGCAGGAATGAAAAAAGTCTGTGCCAAGGAGCAGGAGGGCACTGAGGAAAGGCCCATGCCCACCCCTCCACCTGGAGAGTCCTGACAGGGACACAGCGAGAACTCCAGGAATCACCCCAAAAAGGCAGGCCCAGACTTCCCAGCAAGCAGCTCACAGACCCCACCAGCCCAATGCAGTCCTGTCCCTGCCTTGCATCCCCCCATAGTTCCTTCTCCTGCCTTGGAACTGCAGGAGAGACCTTGCCCCCTCACATCAGCTCCAGCATCCCACTGCCCATCCCTTAAATCACCTAAAGGCAGCCCCAGACATGGTTCATGACTGTCTTTAAAGATTTTCCCATTTGTTTTTACCTCCAGCTCTGCCATTTCCCTGTTCTTTGTTCCCTCCAGACAAACCTGGGAGCTGCAGCTCCTGAATTTGAGATTTGCAAGCTTTGGCCCCCAAAACCAGTTTGGAGAGTTACAGGAACTGGTGAAGGACAGACTCCCTGCAGCCACACGATGCTGTGACCACATCCTGCCCTGGCTGCTCTGTCCCCAGTCCTGGTCCAGCCCCACTCCTGCTATTTTTATATTCTGATTTAACAGCTTGTCTTTTTCTCACTGGTTACACTCAAGGCATTCAAGTTTTGGAAAAAAATCATCATTATTTTCTAGGTGATGAGAAGTTCAGCACCCTGAGCTGATGGGGGGATGGACGCCACAGCACAGGAGAAGCCAGTAAGAACAGAGAAATCCAAGCTCCTGTTGCTCCAACACCCAAAATAGAGGGAAATTATAATCCCAGAGATAATAAAGAGGCTTTATTCCAGCTGTCAGTCAGTCTCCCTCCACTCCTCGCCTGCCCTCCAGAGAATACTTTTAAAGGCCACAGCCTTGTAGGTGATGATGTTTTATTACATCTCAAAAATAAAGAGGGCAAAAGAAAAAAAAAGAAAAAAAAAAAAAGAAGACCAACACACAGAGGAATGCAGTTTCATTTGCAGTTTCCTGAAACCTGAGCAGAAAGTTTATAAAAACTTTGGGTTGTGTTTGGAGTTAGGAAGCAGAATGAGAAATTGCTCTCCTTTTCCTCTTTCTGTTTGCTGAGCAGCACCACCAATCCCACAACCTTCCCTCCACTTCTCCCTGTTTTTTCCCCAGCAGCATCAAAGTTCCAGGCCTGGCTCTGTTGGCTTGGACGGAAATCAGCAAGCGAGGGGCTGAACAAGATCCTTCTTGTAGTTCACACACCCTCAGTTAAAAAAAACACAGGATTAAGAGAGAAATTTGATTCCCACTTCCTAAGTCTGAATTGTCTGAAAGCTGCTGTTCCTTCAGGTTAAAAAATAAATAAATTTTAAAAAAAAGAAATAGCAGAACCACCCCCTTCAACCTCTGAACATCAAAACAAACAAACAAAAGATGTTTTCCCTAAAATGTAGGGGGTGGTGGAAAGGGAGACAGGAGCCAGTCTGAGATGTTTTTCTCACTCCTGGCCTTCACAGGACCTGGGCAAAACCAGTCCTGGAAGCCCTTTGCACCAAAGGCTGTACAGAAAGAGGAGGGAATAGGGACACTGCTGATGGGATTGGGGCACCTGCACACCCACAATGACCAGCTCTGGGCACAGAAGGTCCTGCTGGAAGGTTTGTGAGGCCTCCCAGGAGCAGGAATTGGCAAAGGAAGCCCAGGAGAGAGGCTAAGGGGAGGCCAGGCCGTGTCCCTCCATGCTGCTGAGTGAGCTCAGGCTGGGCATCGCCCAGCCCAGCCCCATTTATCACTCCCCAACAATCCTCCTGTGTGCTTTGAAGCCTCCAGGTGTCTCAGAGCAGATGCTCACCAGCCAGGAGGCACCAGCTGCCCCCTGAGCATTTCCCCACAGCCCCCCAGCTCCCCTCAGCACATCCCCCCCATTGCCACGGCTACACCAGCAGGAGCATCCCCCTCCCCAGCCCAGCTCCCAGCACGATGCTGCCAAGCATAGAAACCAGCAGAAAAAGCCACATGGCCTCTTCCTGCCATCACTTCTCCCACTGACGGCCAGCAGCAGCAGAGAGAAGAAAGCAGGCTGGAAAGCAGCGTGGGTTATTGCACAAGGAGGCTGAAAGAAGTTTACAAAAGCAGCTTTATTGTACTATTTCCCAATTTTAAGACCTAAACTCTGCATCCTTCACATTCTTTTTGATAGAGCTGTTTTTAAAGTGTGGTTTTAAAGCAAATACTTTGGAGGCAGCACTGGAGCCAGGCCAGAGAGGCTGTGCTGGGGTGAGCACATGAAGGACCTGTGATATTTTGTTTTGGGGAGGAATGTCACACTTCTCCTTCAGGCCAGGAGCACTTCATTCTGGAGACCGATCTGGCCAGGGAGGCAGAGCTACTCAGGAAAATTAATTTACTGTTTTTTGTTGCTAAGCCTTAAAGGCCAGATCAGCAGCAGCCACCAACCCAGAGCTGCCCGTTCTACCTGCTCCGCACTGTCCAATCTTTTAGACCACAAATCAACCTCAAAGATGCCAAAATGCCAACTTTGGGAAACATTAGCTTGGAAATTTTTGGTTTTCCACTCCAGCAACTCACCAGCACTGGGACAAGTTGTTGTGCCCCACAGCACACGTAGTTTGCTGACTCTCATGGGGGATTTTGGGTCTCACAGCACCCCTGAACCCCCAATTTCTGGTGCTGCATGACCTCAGCCAGGGCCATGTGAAATCCCAGCCAGCCTGTTCCAGCAGGTGGATGGAGAGCCCAGGTGCCTTTGGATTTTGTCCCATTTTGCCACATATTCATGACCACTTTACACAGAGAGCTAACAGACTTTAAGGACTCCTGTGATCACTTGGTCCACAGCCCATCCTTGTGGTTAAAAAAATAAATGAATCTGAAAATAATCAAGAAACTCTGCGCCACAACTGTCCAATCCAAGGAACTTAATGATCCCTGTAAGAAAAATGTATTTTCACTTCCTTTCTCTGCAGGAAGGTGCATCAGCCTGGCTCAGAACTCATTCCTTGGCACGAGTCCCACCAGTCTGGGCTCATCTTTGCTTTCCAGCTTCCTCAGGTTACACCCAATTTCCTCCCACTTTCCCACCCTGCCAGAGGAAAAGCCAAGCCTGGTGCTCAGGTTTCTGAGGGACATCAGGGTTTTAACTCCGAGGAAGCCAGGCCAAGCTCAGCTGGAGAGCTCCTGGACCCTGGAGGAGCAGAGGCAGAGCTAAGCCAAGCTGGGTAATTACAACACAACCTCCTTCAAATCACCCCCCCAGCTGAAAAGTCAGGATACACCAAAATGTCCACGTGCCCAAACACCCACAGCAGGCTCCAGCAACACCCAGTTTTTCACACTGAGAGACCTGAGCTCCATGAAAACAGCTTGGAGCTGCCCACAGACAACCCCTCATCCCACAGGGGCTGAAAAACTCCAGCTGGTTTCGAGTAGGACCAGCCAAAATCAGACATCCAGGCGGGAAAAGCAGCGTCCATTTCTCAAAGTCCATATTTTTTTATTACCAGCCCGAACACCCAACCCACCAACGCAAGGAGCAACAGGAAAATGAAACATTTCCATCTCCTCCTCCCCTAAGGTGGCATTATCCCTTGGCCCTTGTGTTGACTGCTAGGGATTTTCCAAGTGTTTTACCAGTTGGGTTGGAAAAGCACTCAACCAGTGCCATGTGCCTCGGGTTGCTGCTTTCAGATGGGCCACAGCAGTCTCCAGGAAACGAAGCAAAACCCAGCGTGTCTTAAATGAAACGTGTTTCTGACATGACAATATATTTTGTTTTTAATTCGTTTTTCGTCTCAGATTGTGAGTTGCCAAAAGTTCTGCCGCCTGAACAGGTCCAACCAGCTTTCCCTGCATACCTCTCCTGAAACCAGCTCGGAATGGGAATGGTAATTATGTGTTGAGGGCAGAGGAGATCATTAAAATAAATGACTTGGATTCTGAAGCCTATAAACTGTCCTCCTCTGCAATTAAAGTAATTTCATATTTCAGTTCACTTTGTCACCTTGTCTATCTTTCCCCAAGTTATAAATTAAGCTCAGGGAGGTTCATTAAAAGCATGTGAAGTTCTCTGTAATAAGTGGGATTTAGCATTGGCAGGAGGAACAGATACAATGCACGAGTCACAGTCTGGGGGTGACAAAGCCCCTTGCTCTGGGCACTAGGACCACCAGGCTGGTGGCATTGGCCCCTGGCACAGTGCAGGGCTCTGGCCTCACCTGAAACTGCCTCACTTGCCCCAGGAACACACCAGAGAATGTCAATGATGTCTCTGCAGCACCCAGATCCATCTCAGAGCAGGGATTTCACCACATCCTCTATCCACAGGGTCCCAGGAGCAGCTTGCACCATAAACAACATGGAAACTGCATGGACATCTCTCCAATCCCACCACTGGGAATGGGGGACCTGGGAATGTTGAAAGGCATTAGGATGCACGATGGCATTAATGACAGATGGTTGCACTGCTTAAGTGAAGCCTGAGCGAGGGTTTGAGCAGGATAATGGCAACTAAAATGGCACCTGTCACTGGCCCTGTCCATAGCAAGGGGTTGGAACTGGCAGACCTTTTTAAGATCCCTCCCAAACCAAACCATTGCAGGATCCTGTTCCTGCTGGCTTTGTGTGAGGCCTGGCTGAGGCCACAAAGGCGGCACAAAAGGCCCAGGTTCCCCCAGCTCCATCCCAGCGCTCCCACAGCGGCCGTCAGCGCTTGGAGGAGGAGCGGAGGCCTCGGCCCTCGTCTGACCGTGCCGTGCAAGCCCAGAGTAAACATTTGACATCCCCTGCCTCAGCTCATTCATGCCGCCACAACACATCCCTTATTGTCCGCCGGACAAGCCGCGCTGTGTTGGCTTTGCCCGGCCTTTCCAGGAGCCGCCGGCCGGCCCTGGTGCCACCCCGTCCCGGGGCCACATTCCGCCCGGCCCGGCCATAGTGGCGCTTTGTCACCGGGCCGTGCTGGCCGGACGTCCCCGCTGGCCCCAGGAGCGGGCAGTGCCCACGGCCCCGCCGTGCCAGCAGACCGGCCGTCGCCACCACGGGACAGCCCCGGCGTGGGCAGCGCCAAGGAGGTGCCGAGACCCCGCCAGGGAAAAGCCCACGGGTTTGAATGGAGTCAGCCAGGCCGGGCTGGCAGCACGTCCATGGCGTTTATTGTTCTGGCACAAGGGCGCTTTGGGGACAAGAGTCCCAGGGAGGCCTCTGCGGGGAGATTAGATCGGTGCCCTGCTCGGCTCTGAGATAAAATCGCCCATGGTCGGCGCCGCCATTGTGTGCTCCGGCCCCCGCTGTGGGAAAAGAGACCCCACAGTTTGCAAAAAGGGACATTCTCCCTGTGGGGACAGCCAGGCTGCGGCTCTGGGGGGGCACTGAGCAGTCAGGGCTCAGCCAGAGCAAGGGTGACAGCACTGGTGACATCTGAGCCATTCGGGAGGAACAGGGAGAAAGCTGCAGCCTCCTCCGGAGGGCACTAATTCAGATGGGATTGCTCAGGGACCCCAAGATTTAATTACTTTAGAGCAGTCACAAGGGTGCTGGAGCTGGGTAGCTCATCTCAGTACATCAAAACTTTGTCCTTGTCCTGGGCCACTAAGAAGCCAGTGACAAACTTAAATCATTTCAGCCATTTCTTTTCTGTAAAACAAGCACATCGCTGACCTCCTTCATCGAGATCCATCACAAAACTCACGTGAGAGCTATTGTTTGGCTCTGCCCCACAAATGACCCTGCATTTAGCACACTCTGATGGAATAAAGCACACATCATCTGGGACCACAGAGGCAGGAGGACACAGAACGACCCCAAGAGCAGCAGGCCCAGAAAGCAGAGCCCTGCCAGGAGCCACCGTGCCAGATCCATCTTGCTGCCACCCACCCCACCGCGGATTTTCTCCTTTCATGGTTTTGCCATTAAGAGCAATTACAGCCCAGTCATGTTCACAGGACACCCTGTGAATGCATCAAAGCCACACGAAGCCATCTCCAGCTCAGAGCCACCACACTTCCCCTCACCGGCTGCCCGGGTGAACCACGGGGAGCTTGGATGTCTGGAGAACAAAAGCCCTCCACAAAGAATTCCTGCCCGACTCGAATGGCAGCCCTGGGTGCTGATACAGTCTCAAACGCAGTAATTATTGCTGGCTTTGAAGCCTAACGTGTGCAGAGTGCACTTTCCACACCTATTTCACCCAAACGACACCACTTACCTCATCCCCGGCGTACCTGCTCCTCCGGAGCCCTTTGTAGTCCTGCCAGGGCCGCTCATTACTGCTCTCAAACGCTGCTGCTGCTGCCTCTGGAACAGGAGACAGTAACTTTATGCAGGGAAAAACGCGAAATGAAAAAAGGCTGCCCTGAATTACAGCTTGCATCTCCATGAGAAAGCCTTTATGATACTATTTTGACCCACTTGATGAGGGGAAATTAAAGGATTAAGTTTCCAAATGGGTGTCTATTGTGTGCAACTCCCACATGTCCAGCCCTGGCTCATCCTTCACCTGCCACTCTGAAGGACCTTTCACTCCCAGGCCTTTTCCCATGTCCTCTCCAACCAAACCCTCTGTTTGCTTCCTCGGTGCCACTGAGACAAATCCAACCCAATTCCTGGGGGAGACGAAGGCTTCTTGCCATTTTACCATGCAAGTGGCAGATCCAGAGGAAAGTTATAAATCCAAGGGGGGCTTTCCCAACACCAGCCTTGCAAGACAACAACCAGACACAGAAATCCCCCCTGCCAAATCCCTGAGGCAATAAGGAAGGTAAACTAGCTCGGGGATAACACCAGAAACCCCAAGAGCTCTGAGCTGGTGAAAGAGAAGCAAAGCCTGTTTGCCCAAGAAAATGCTCCAAGGATATCCCAAAGATGGCCTCAACCATGTGGAGCTGAGCCCAGCACGGTGTCAGCAGTGAAAATGAGCTCTGCAGGGCAGCCACACAGCACCAGGGAGCCAGAGCAGGGCTCAGCAGCCTCTGCACAGCAGCACAACCCAATTTCCCTTCCCAGAGTCTGGTCAGGGCCAGCTGATCCCACCACACTCTGCTCATGCCATGTTCAGACACACAGGGTGCCCTCAGCAGAGAAGGTGCAAGAGATAAAGTTCCTCCATCAGATAGAACAGGGCAGATAAATTGGGCATTTCTCGTTCTCCAGGAGCTGGAAGAGTCCTTCACAAAAGACTTGGCATCCACACACAGCGAATGCCACCAGAAAGGACAGGAGGTGACACACACACCCTAAGGGAAGGAGAATTTTGGAATTCTGGTTAAAAAAAGAGCATCAGCTCTGCCCACAGCTGATACTGGCAGAGGAGCTGCAGCCCGCCTGGCACCAGGCTCGGTGCAGTGAACAATGTTGTGTCTGTAAAGCTCTGATAACGTGGGGGTGGCAAAGGAACCACACAGTCCCTGCAATCATTGCAGATTTTTTCTGGTCCCACAGAGCCCTGGTTAGGGAATAAATCCCCCAAGGGTTTTGCTGAGCCAGGCTGATGTTGGGCAGAGCTAAGAAGTGCCCAAACTTTGTGTTTTGTGCTTTGGGGCTGCACCAGCTCCTCTGTGAGCACAGCAAGTGTTCCAGGGCAGCTTTCCTACAAGGGCTGAGCCCCAGGACCCTGCAGGGCTCAAGCACACACAGAGGGCACAACACTGTTTCCAAAAACAAGAAAGAGAATTTGGATGAAAAGCTCAGAAATCCCTGTTTAAATGGAAAACACTCCATACAGTTGTGGGTTTTTTTGTTTTGTTTTCCTACACTGTGTTTTTTGAAGATGTTCAGAAGGGCAAAATCAGTTGGGTTGGAAGGGACCTTAAAACTCTCCTCATTCCAAACCCTGCCACGGGCAGGGACACCTCCCACGAGCCCAGGTTCCTCCAAACCCCACCAACTCTCACCAGTTTTAAGTGAGAAAACAAAACAGATCCTCTTCGACATCATCTGTGCCCGTCATTAACAGCTGCTGGCACATTAATCAGCCTAATTAACAGAAATACTGCCCATCCACAGCTTGGCTCTACATTTTCATGTCCTCACTGATGTTTGGATTTTAGAGCATATTCAAAACCCCCTCCTAACCCCCCATGCACAAAGTGTCTTATTCCAAGTAGAGAAATAGCTCTGAGGCACAGCTTGGTTTAACATTTTAGGGGTGGCACCTTCAGCTCTCAAAAATCATCTCTGCTCTCTAAGCCTCCCCAAACCAGCTCCCATCCCTGCAGCTCGAGTCCACACCGACCAAAAAAATCCTTTGGGTGTCTATCAATAGTTTCAGCCTTAATTACAGAGCACTGTTAAGTAACACTATTGTTCCCTCACCAAGCCCGTCGAGTTATTTGTTAGGGAAGGATTTGGCAAATTGAGCCAAACTGCCAAAGCTTTGATAAACTGATCACTCGTTTTCCCTGTGATCTCAACAGAACAGATTTTCTTTCCCTGAATGCTTTGAAATCTGAAGTCTGAGTGGTTGTCACTAAGTGACGATGACAACGGCTATTCTGCCACTCAGAAAAAGTGAAATTTGTCTTGTGACAATGACAAAGGCTTTTCTACTGCCGCTCAAAAACTGAAATTTCTCTTGTCTTTACAGTAACAAATGACCAGGCCAAAGCCAAGTTGGGGATTTCTCCGTTTCACATCTGCACTGGGCAATACCCTGTGGGCAGGAGAAAGCACAATACACTGTCACTGCTTTGGGAGTTGGGAACTGCAGAAAAAAGAACCAGAAACCGTTTTTTCTGATTTTTTTTTTTTTCTGAGGTGGCCCCTTTCTGAATTCTGGTTTATTCTGATGCCCTTCATCAAACCCCACTGCTGTCCCCAGGCAGGAGCAGGCGTGTCCCAAGGATCCTCTGGAGTCACACCGGGGCTGGCACAGCCACCACCAGCCCAGACCTGGCTAAACTCCTGTCCCGAGTGAGTCCCACAGCCCAGCCCAGGGAGGATTTCCAGGTGACCTCACAACACAAATTGCTCCTGCTCCCACCAGCAGCAGTGGCTGGAGACCAAACCCCACTTTGGGATTGCTGGAGAGATTTCCCAGCAGGACAACAGATCCTGGACATGCAGGAGTGACAATTCAGCCTCCAGGCCACCTCATTCTTTAAATGCTTTTGATTATAAATTCATCCCACCCCACCAGTGCAGAAATGCATTTTCCCCTCAGTGAGTGCTGGGATGATTATGACACTCCTGAATGGAATCACTTGTGGCTGATCCAGTCAGCACCCCACGAGGAATCCTGCAGTAACAGTCAGGAAGACAAGTGGAAAAAGATTTTCTGCTGGAAATCCACTGGATTTCCCTTCCTGCACTGCCCAGTTCAGGATGGACCCTGATGGGCAGCTCTGCTTCCACACAAGGAGCTGCTCTGCACTGCCAACAGCTAATTCCTAAGCAAATTCTTTTCAAATGTTAATTACACTCGAACATGCTTGAATTTTACTGACCCCATCAAATTTGACAGGCAGCTTCTCATTTTACCCAGAGCCACTTAAAAGCAAAATCAAGCTGAATATATCTTCAGGCTAAAATATTTGTTAGTCTAAAGCCCTGCAAGCTTCAACCGTAACCTTGCAATTTCCCTTGCATGTATCTCTGTTGATAACAGGTTCAGGACAGCAATTACTGGGCTTGTAAATGCAAGCAAACCTCAGGTCTCAGGGCCAAAGGCTGGAACCAGAGCGTGTCTGGTGTTCAGAACACTGGGAACTGATTGTGCTCAGTGACACACAAAGGATTTCCCTCCTACATCAAGGCAAAGTACAAGATAAGAAGTTGCTTGAAGATCAGGCAATAATATTTTTAAGAGGGTGCTCTTGGAGTCAAACCTTTGCTCTTTTAGGAGCCAAAACCCCACAGGGTCAGGCACCAGAGCATCCTTTTGGGGTTGTATCTTTTAAACAAAATTTGCCCTCCAGCCACCTCCCATTTACCACCAGCATCTCACTGGGCTTCCAGATTCCATGTGGCAAATTCTGCAGGAAATACAGGGGGATAACCAGGACCTAGCAGTTCTTCTGATATCAAAATCCATTGATATCAGGGATAGAGTGGGTGCCCCAGGGACAGCCAGTGCTGTATAAACAGGACAAGAAATCTCTCCCAGCCTGACAGCAGCCCAGGTCCAAACTGGTCCAGATGGGCCCTTCCCATTCCTCAGCACTGGTCACACAGGCAGCTCCTCCCACCACAACCTCCAGCATCACCCCACAAACCCCAAAACACCTCCAGGAGTTCACCCCCGTGTCCACATCTGACACTCCTCCCAGCTGCCAAACTGAGTGCCAGAATTTCCCTTCTTCCTTCCCCAATCTTTGGAAGAAGCTGCCCAGTGCAACCCCCCCAAAACTGCCCCGTGACCCCGAGGCTCCCCCAGAGCTCCCCACGCTCTCTTTAGTGCCTCCAAAGCCTCTCCCAGGCTCAGGGTGCCCAATCAAACCCCAAAATCCCAACTGCAGCCGTGCCCTGGGCTTCACCCACATCTTTTACCCTTCCACAAGGGAAAGGTCTCTGCTGCTCTCCCCAAAGCCCCCAGGATTCCGACAGATGCAGCAAAACCCTGCCCCAATAAATCTGCCCCAGAGCAGCCCTGCAGCTGAAGTAAAGAGACAATTCCTCATGGAAATTCACGGCTGACAAAGGTTTGGGAGCAAACAGGACATGACCTCACTGCAAACAGCTCCTCTGGTTGTCACCCCGGGCTGCAAATCCCTCCATTCCCACATTCTCCATCGCTGGGGTTCATGTGAGCTCAGCCACGAGCTGCTGCCCCATTCCCAAAGCTCTCCCTCCCCGAGGGCAGCACTGGGAAGCTTTTCCTGCTGCCATCCATCCCCACTTCTCTTCACTCCCATCTTTTGGGAGATCAGAGCTGCAGGTTACTGCCATGACCTTCAGCAGCCGGGTTCCTCCTGATGATGGGCAGAGCCCAAGCAGAGCTCCTGATCCCAGAGCCCAGGAATGCTCCTCTCCCAAAGGAAAAAACACCAACTTTTGTGAAACTGAGATCATTTTCCCCCCCAGCATTCCCAGAGGCTGGTGACCAACATCTGGCAGGGCCTGTGGAATCCCACCAGCTCCAGGCTCTGCAGCACAGCTCCAGTCAGGGCTCCTGTCTCACCCTCCCCATTTGAGCAGGAAGAATTCAAACCATCTGCAAAGTCACCAGCTAATGGCAGCTTGCAGAACACGCTCCTGTTTTATCTCAAAGGCCTCTGGTCTCAATGTGAGGTGTTGAAACCACCACCAGAGCTTCCCACCAGGCTTCCTGCACTGGCTGCCACAGCACAAGAAAGCTTTTCTCACCAAAAAGGCAGCCCAGCCCCTCTCTGCACATGGCCCAGCCAGGCTTTGCTCTTCTCCCTCCACAGGGAAGTCAAGATGATGTTTGGGAGCATCAGGCAGTCACTGCTTTGCCTTCTGATCTGCCCAAAATCTAATTTTTGCACAGTTCCAGCCTGAAATCCCAGCTCCCTCCAGGCCCTGGAGGACAACTGATGACATCAGGCTGAACTGATTTAAATAAATTATTGCAACTTGCACACGGAGGTGTGGCCTGAAAATTGCAGTTTTGGCTTTCTGACAGGAAAAGGGAAATGCAAACCATGAGATGCCTTTTTTTTGAAGCTTGATAGGAACAAATTTGGGAGTGGCTTATCAGACATTTGCACGGCACGTGGCCTCTGGGTTTTCTCGTGGCTGAATCCTTTCTTGAGGTTTTTGGTTTGGGCTGAGCAGCCTTTGAAGCTGCCAGCTGAGGCTGCTCAGCAGGAGGAAATGTTCAGGACCCAGAACCTGGGGGAGCTGAACCCGTTTTGTCAGGGAAAGCCACATCAGACACATCCCAAATGCCACTTCCATCGTCCCCCAGTCCTTCAGCACAGGATGTCCCTGCCACCAGCACAGAGATCCCTTCCCTTTGTGAGAGGTCCCTCTCTGTCCACTCAGTGTCTTTATCCAAGCCTCCCCAGAGGGAGCAGGATTTCCTTGAGCTCATTTCCAAAATGCTGACCACAAGTGAAACAGGGCAAGGACTCCCCAGATTTATTCTGGCTGGTTTAAGTGTTCACTTACAGCTCAAGCTAAAAATGGGAAAACTCCCAGAAATGTGTAAGAAATAACTCCACTCTGGAGTTTTCCTCTCTAACCCCTGACTGGCCTTTCTGGGTTGTTACCCAGATCCCTTTTTTACCTCAAGCTGCACCTGGGTTGTTCACATTCAATATAAAAGTGCCAATCTGCATCCCAACATCTTGATTTTCCGTGAGGATCCCTAAACCCACCCAAATCAGGGTTCAGGAAGCAGAAGTGGCTGCCTCCTTCCATCCTTGCTGTCACTGCTTTGCTTTTTGACACTGCAGCCTCCCTGTACAAATAAATCCTGGTTCCAACGCTGCTGAAATGTTTTGTAAACAGCTTCCATGAGAAACAGATTTCATCTGAGCTGTTGGTACACACGAGTGAGTTCCTGAGAATTGCAGAGATCTGCAGCCTTAAATAGCCCAGATTTTTCCTGTCAGGCCCACGAGCCTCAGTGAAGTCACTCCAGGGATGATTTTGGTCCAGGAACAAAACATCTTAGACTGAATGTTTCAAAGCCTTTGGTGAGGCTTTGGCAACACCACCAAGATTAGGATTATCAAAGAAGAAATCTGTATTAGAAAAGCCAGGTTTATTTCTCCAAAATCAGAGAGTCATTGAAGAGCTCCAAGATCATCAAACCCAACCATTCCTGAGCCTTGGGCTCTCAGATAACTCAGAGGCTCATTAATACTTTTATCTTGTACGAGTTCCCACCCCAAAAAATGCAGAATCATAGAAGAGATTGTGTAAAACACATCAGCTGCCTCATTCGTAATGTCAGGCTTTAAAAAATCCCCATGAGGACAAATAAAGTTGTGAACAATCCCCACTGGCATATTGGGATTTCACCCTGAGCCACAGAAGCCAAGACACCACAGGCTTTAGGCTCACTCACATTTGCTCAGCAGTCAATTTTTTTCAACTCAGTTTGGGTCAGTTTATGTTCATTTTGGAAGCAGCATCCCCTGTGAGGCTCCATTTTTATCCCCCAGGTCCCAGCACAGATCCTGAGCTCCAGGAATCACCCCTGGGGCAGTGTCAATGTTCCTCTGTCTCTGTCACAGCAAAAGCAAGCCCTGTAATTGGTGACAAACCTCTAAATGAACAAACAGAATCCGATAAACCCACTCAGGTTTGTCCCATGGCTTTGCCACTCGTGCAGAATCCTCCACACCAGGAATTCTAAACCAAAGGTGCCACCCTCTAAAAACAGGGCAGGGCAACATCCTTGCCTCACACAGGACAGCACCCTGAGCAGGGGAAGAGGAGCTTTTTGGGGATCCTTCCCCAAAACACAGAGAGAAGCTGTTTCAAGGCTGCTGGATCCATCTCAGCCTCTCATTCCCTTGAACAACAGTTCCCTCCTTATTCTCTGTTCTCCCTCTCAAAGGTGGGTTCTGCTCCATCCCCTGACCTTACAGCTAATCTGCCAAAGCCTGCATTAGAAATCAAGATTCTTTCCTCTTAATAAGTGGGATTTATTTATTAACTCTCAACTTTGTGTCAGCTGGTGGGACGAAACTGCAATAAAGAGCACAGAAGGCCAAACCCCAGCTAAGCACAGGCCAGAGCAGCCACCTCTGCAGCACAGCTTTGGAAGCCAGGAGAAATAAGAAAGTTTCCAGTTTCCAAGCTGCCCTTCTTCACCAACGGAGCTAAACAGGTTTGTAAAGGGGAAAAAAATTATTAAAAATCAGGATTTCAAGCCCAGCACTGGCAACTCAAGAGGTGTGATCCCACACACCCAAGGGCTCCCTCCATCAGGAGCAGAGCCCATGGCCATAACCACGGTGCTTTTCACCAACTCTGCACTAAACCACATCCCTCTGCTGTCCCATTATCCCTTTATCTTCTGCTCCATTTATTTCTTACCCAGTCTGCAATCAAACCCCTTCAGGCACTCGTGCTACTCAAGGGTTAAAATATTTGCTGCTCACACACCTGAGGAGGTTAAGACAGAGCCTTTGGTGCTGATTAATCATTAGCAGTTTCCTCAGCATCATTAAAAAGAAAAAAAATCACACCGAAGTAGCTGCTCTAAGAGCTTTTGTGGTGCTTTAAGAGGTGAAACATCACAAGTGCAGAAGCAGCTTTTTGGGATAATTGAAACTGGATTAAAGTCCCTGCAGGGCAGCCCCAGGTGCAGCAAAGTTTGCCTGAGATAATGCCCCTTGCAGCAAGTGGCTTCATTTGCTCCATGAGGGATTTTGCATGTGGATTCTCATGGTGATTTCTGCACGAAAACGCTGGGAAATGTCTTTTTTTGGTAGCATTGATATGGTTACCAGGGATATTCCTGGGCTAATGTACAAATCTTGGCTCCAAAGGGGACCTTCAGCATCCCTGGAGGAGCCAAAATATCTCAGTGGATTCATTCCCATGATAATTTAAGGAAAAGATGATATTTGGGGGCAAAAAGCAACGAATGGAGGCTGGACTCAGCATTGATAACCAGGCACAGGGATCAATATTGGCACTGCCTAATGGTGATTCACTAAACCCACCCATCCTGGGGCTGTACTGGATGTACTGAAACCTGGGAGACAAACCTGGAGAAGTTTCATACGAGCAGATTTTCTGGAGTTTTTCATGAGGCAACACAAACTCTGGCACCAGCACAGGGCACTTTGCCCCTCCAGTGCCACCAGGACAGAGCTGGAACGTTTACCTGTCCCTACAGGCACGGGGAAAAGGAGGTGACTGATCTTATGAAATCTGCTAATGAATGTTTGTGAAGATGGCGAGATGAGAGTCCCTAATTATTTCACAGCACACCCAATTCCTCACCGAGGGACCTGCTCCTAACCCCGCAGCCCAGAACGCTGCTCTGCTTTAACCCAGCCCAATTTGGGAGTGCCCAGGCTGGGCCAGAGCAGAACACAACTCAGCCAAGCCCTTGAAGAACAAATCAGGGTTGCAGAGCCCAGCCTAGGCAGGAAGATAAACCCAATTTCAAAATGCAAGGTGCTGGGACCACGTAAACCTCACTGATGCCATCTAAACCCACCAAACTCCTGCACAGCCCTTTTATCTCCAGCCAGCTGCAGCCTGGTGGGAACTGGCAGCAATTCCATTGTGGTGTCTGCCCTGGCATCCCTGGAAAACCTGCACAGCTCCAACCCCAGCTGTTCCAGCAGCTGGCAACAAGAGCAGAGACTGGAGCAACTCAGCTCCAGCAGGGAGGAGAGCCCATCCTTGCCTGGCATCTGCTGGAATTGCCAGAAGGGGAGGGAAAAATCACTCCCAACCTTCTCCATGCTCTGGGAACACAGGATGGACACCCTGGGAATCATCAGCCCAGGAGCTGGGAGGGACGTGGGGGCCAGGTGATCTTGAGGGGAAGGTGGTTGTTCAGGTTAAGATCCTAATTCCCAATTAATTCTTCTTGCATTGCTCAGAACACCTCTCCCTCTGCTCTTGGAAAAAAAAGCAGCATCAGATTTTCCAGCAGGACAAGCCCTGTGTGTCAGGAAGGTTTTCTTTCAGCAGCGTGCTAAAGAAGTGCAAAGGGTCACGGGAGCTCTGGGATGACATCAGCCTCTTTACTATTAATCCTGTGTTGAATATTATCCAGGAGAGAGTAATTTTTAATGGGGCCCTGGTTCGTCTTGTTTAAACTTGCACATACCTGAGCTACTTTTAGGCCTAAACCCACAGAAAAGAAAATAATGCAGCTTGGCTTTAGTGCAAGCAAGAGAAGTGCTAATTCCACCTTCTTTTATCTCCACATTTACTCAAGTAGCACCGAGTAAATAGACCAAAATGGAGATTGTTACATTAAGGCACACATAATAATACTACCCCATCCTTAATGCCAATTAACTCTGGGGCCTTCCAGCATTGCACTCACTCAGAGCACACTTCAGAGAGTGCAGCTGATAGAGGAGGTGAAAAAACTGGTGTGATCAGCAGCAGTGGGGAAAGCTGAGCTTCCAGGAGCAGAAGGAAAGCCTTTCTCCTGGCAGCACATGGAATTTTTTGTCCTGCAGCTCTCCAGGGCTTTATCAATCTCTAACCCATTTCCAACCCCTCCACGCTGTTGTTAAATACCAGAGATGAGCCCCACGCTGCAGGAGAGGAATTTGGGAACCCTGGTTTGGTGCTAATCCCAGGTTTACAAGTAAAGCTGGGTGTAAAGGAGCTGAGCAGCTGCTCTGGGCTTGCCCAGAGAGTCACAGACTCACGGCCTGGTTTGGGGCAGAGGGGCCCTCAAGAACCAGCTCATTCCACTCTCCTGGCGTGGGCAGGGACTCCTCCAAGCCTTGTCCAGCCTGGCCTCTCACCTGGCAGTGAGGAAAGGAGGAAATCAGGGCTCCTGTCCCCAGCACAGCCCAGAGTTCTCTTCTTCCACAGGAGCAGAAACTGCCAAAGGAGCCACAGCCATCTGGGTGAGCAAAGGACCAAACTGCAGCCAGAGGAAAGGACACAGGGCTGGGTTTGCCCTGCCAGCATGGAGCTCACACCCACCTTTCCAGCCCGTTTGGTAGCAGTGCACCAACACAGCTCTCTGAAGGTGCCCCAGAAAAGCCTCCAGGAAGTGCAAAGTTGTATTAAAAATCCAAAGAGATTTAAAAAGGATTTTTTTTTAGAACCATCTGTCTGCTAAAAATGGCAAAGAGTCTCCCATGGAATTCAGCTCTGGTACTGATGCCCAGTCACACAGCTGGACACCAGCAGCAGTGCCAGCCAAGGAGACTCTGGTCCCCACAGCTCCTTCCACACATTCCTGCTCCCAGATAACCCTCAGGATGCCCAGAGCTGACCAAGAGGAGCCCACAGCCAAGTAGGGAAAAGCAAGAGGCTGCAGGGCCTGAATGCTGCACAGTTGAGAGTTTTTAATTTTCGTGCTCTAAATTAAGTCATCATCGGTTATTTCTGAGATGGAAGGTATGATCTCCCTCACTAAATATACACCTGGAAGGCTGCCAGGGGAACACGGGCCTCCAAAACCAACAGGCAATCCAGCCTGGAGGAGAGGAGAAGCCCTTGGAGACCTCGGGAGCCGCTGGAAAGGTTTCTCACAGCAGGGAGAGGAAACCTCTGCTGGAGTGCGGCTCGGGAGAGCCCGTGGCCCTGACTCAGAGCAGCCAAGCCCTCCGAGCAGGGAGCAGCTGGAGGCAGAGCTGCTCTGAAGTTCAAAGGAGCTGCAGAGCCCTGGCTCCAGAGGGCTCCTGGCCACGGTGGGATGGTCCTGAGGAGGACGGGAGGAGCTGGCGCTGCTCCTGCCCCTCGGGATGAGCTCAGCTGCTTTCCAAGCTGCCCATGGCGAGGCCACCGCTGGCTCTGGCTCCCCAGGGGACAGCAGCTGGCTGGGACAAAACCCACGGGAGTTTATAAACACACATTATAAAGTTGGCTTTTTGCAAATATCCAGGTGAGTGTTGTACATACAAGGTTCTTATAAATACATATTATGGTATTGGGGTTTTTCTTTTTTTCACACCCATACAGGGTGGATACTCTATGTGTGACATGGAAATGGGTTTAAAGACAGAGTTTTCTTTAGGAGTAAAGTAAGTTGATAAATTGTCTTTGTAATGAGTGACCTGAGTGCCTGGTCAGGATAACCCCCAGTGCAGAGCCCTGCTCTGACATGGAGAATCTGCTGCTGATANAGTTCTTAGAAAAGTTTAAATATCCATATTTAAGGGGGGGTGGTCTCTAAAACAGCAGGCGAGCTCTTGGCTCTCAGCCAGACACACCCCAGCCGTGTATTTTGCTTTATTGCCCTGTCCTTATTGTCTTTTATTAAACCTTGTAAACTCTACCAAGAAAGTGAACTTCATTTCTCACAGGAGGAAGAGCCAGGATCCTCACAAGGGGGGATGTTCCAGGAGTGGCAGCCCCCACATCCCGGGATCCACCACACCAGGGGCAAGCAGGGCTGTGGGCATTGCAGGAGGCCCTGCAAAACAAAACTTCCCCTTTTGCCTCGCCCATCAAGCCCAGAGTGATGATTAGTTAGGGGAACGATCACTCATGGCACCACTCTGTGAGGATCCCGAAATTCTAAATATCACCTTCATTTTACAATTCCCTAAAAAGAAGGGACCTGCCTGAAACCAGGCTTAGGATTTGGACCATAGCCCATTATTTCCCAGTTTACCAAACTGGGGCATGGCTCACTCCAGATTTCCTCTCACAGCAGCTCCCTCCCTCCGTGCTGCCAAAAGGTTTCTCCTCCAGACTTGCAAATTCATATAATGAAGAACATGTCCATATACCCTTTAAAAGAAAAATTTCCCCAAAAGACTGCTGGATTTATCTAAAACTGCCCCAAACACGGGCAAGAGACACGGCCATTCCTGCTCCCTGCTAATGGAGTGTTAAATTATCCCAATTACAAGTGTTGCAATGTCACATCTTTAGCTCACTAACAAGCAGCAAAATCTTGGCACGGCTTTTGGCCAAAGGCAACTGCTTATCAAGCCCAGTGCCAGAGAAAAATGATAACTATTTCCTAATGCATCAGAGGAATGCTGCAGTGGGCTGCAGAGCTTCATTAGCCGGGGACAGGCCCATTGTGGTGGCGTGGCTTTCATCGTGGCAGGGAGGTCTGCGGGAAGAGGCTCCTGTTGGAAAGGAGAGGAGCAGAGCCCAGCCAGGGCCACGAGCACTGGGGCGTGTTAATTCACTCCCTGCCTCTTCTGATCTGTTTAGAAAGCTCAGGGGTTTGTATTCGCCGAGCTGAATTCAGACAGGGGCCAGCGGCAGCACGGAGAGGATTTCTAAGTGGAGGATTTATGGACTTAGAGAATCCTCTAGGCTGGGAAAGACCCCGAAGGTCAAGTCCAGCCATTAACAAACACCACCAAAGGCTGCAGCTTTTGGAGGAGTCAGCAAAGGTGGGATGGGTGTCCCAAGGGCTGTTGCCTCCGGCAATCCTGCAGCATCAAGCTCAGCCGCACCTGAGAAAGGAGGGATAAAGATCTGCTACCCTGAGCAGCACCCAGAGCTTTGCAGGACACAAATTTACCCTGTTTGGAGAGCCAGGAGCACATCAGGACTGCTCCAAGTCCCACAGACTCCCAGATGTAGGTTAGACTTGTTTGGGAATGCTACAGCTACAGCACTGCAGCAGCTCTGCATCCCAATCCTGCCGGAACCTGGATGAGCAAAGCCTGCACTGAAGGGAAAAATAACACGGGGGGAGGAAGAAAGTCAGCTGAACTTTGTTTAACCCCACAACGAGTGCAAAGGGATTTCTTATTTTCTTCCCTCTGGTTTGTCCATCCTTAATTAGTATCTCAGAGAAAGCCATGTCCGAGTTTCGTAACCCCAGCAGAGGGGGGGAGGCTCAGCCAGGACTGCCTGGCCCTGCAGAAATTCAGAGTTTCTGCTCTGTCCTCCCAGCACTTCTCCCGGGCCAGACCACGGGGTCCAAACTGCCAGACATCACCGCACTCTTTGGCCCCAAAATCCTATAAAAGGCAACCAAAATTGGACTGTCTGGAAGCTGGAACTCCCTGGCCTGAAGCCAGCACTGGGAACACGCTGGATTGGACAAGGCATGGGGGGGATAAGGACTTCACCATCCAAAGATCGGCCCATGAAAGTTATAACTATGGCCTGCAGCTCCCAGAGGGGACAATCCCCCCAAATTTTGTCTGTTCAATCTCTAGGGTGGGGAGCTCAGCTTTGGAAGCTGCATCCACCCCAGGCACAGAACCTTGAGGTGCAGGAGCCTTGAGGTGGAGTGGGAAGGATGCAACCCCCCCTGAATCCCAAAACCCCAGGGCCAGCAGCTGTCTCAGGGGATGCAAATACTTCTACCATCAACCACTAAAAATCAGGATTTCTCATCCCAGTGGGTATTTATGGATGTTTCCCAGGAGCACTGAGGCAGGGAACCACGGACACGGCCAGGAAAGCTCGGGGAAGGCTGAAGCACTCTGAGCTGCAGTTGGATTTGAAGGGCTATTTCCTGGCAATGGGTGTGTCAGGAACATTCATTCATAACGGCCAATTCACACCAAAAATCCCAGACTTGCCATAAGAAATTCACAGTAGAAGTCAGGTCTAAGAGCCCAACCAGGCCAGGGAACAGAATCAGCGCTAAGTGATCCATTCTCCAGCCAAGGGAGTTCAACAAAACCACCAGGACTTCCCAACAAGCCAAAATATGAGACTGCTCATGTAGAAACCTTTGATGCTAGAGGACAACAAGTGCTTAAAAGGAATCTCATCCATTCACCAATTCCTCCCACTCACGGGCTACCAAAACCCAGCCAGGACATTCCTTTGTGGGGAGATGAAGATTTTACACCAGATGTTGGAGACTGAGCTTCAGAGAACCACAGAGCCTGGGTCACCAGGACTTGGTGAAGGTCCTGGAAGGTTCTGGGGGGGTTCTCAATCCACATCACCCCCCCAGAGCACAGCCAGCTCCTCCTGGAGCCACCAGCCAGAGCAGGGGGCTCCACGGGAGGAATTTGCTCCAAAGGAGACTCATCCTTCCTGATAATGTGTCCCAGCTTCCTTTCCCCTGTTCACATCTGGGCTGCATTTCCAGGTAGCCAATTTAGCTCCGTGGTTCCACACACGGCACCGCAGCATCGCCTTCCCCACTCGGAGCAAACCCTTCCTCTGCTGAGAAACAACCCCCAGCAGCTCCCAAAGCTCCACAAGGAGTGGCCAACATGAAGAAACAACAGAGCAGGAGGGGGAAAAAAAGGAATAAAACACTGAATAAAGCGGTGAGAGAGACAGCTCTGGAAAAAACCAAGCAGAAACGATCCCGTTTGTATAAGATATTCCGAGAGCCGGTGTCAGTCCATCATGGTTTGTATTAAACCCAGATGGAGATCATCTCCTCTTCAAAGAGAAGTGGCTGTAGTTGTTACAGTCGGCCAGCTGGTTTTGAGCTCCCCTTTTCCCTGCAGTGTAATATATCCCGTGCTCGTTGGAGCTCACGTCCCATGGAATATCTGTGCAATTTGTAACCAGCACACAATGCGGCTCAGCTGTAATTCCATAAATCACCCCGCAGCCTCCGTTTAATAATAAATCTTCTGAGAGCTCTGCCTTGCAAAGGACCAAGCAAAAGTTTGAAAGGGTTTGGGTTGTTGGTTTTGTTTTTTTTTCCCTTCCTCGCCTTTCGAAGAGAAAAAGAGATTCAAAGGCATTTGCAAAATCCACAAGGGGTCAGTGTCTTGGCAGAAATCCTCCTCCAGCGCTGAGGAA
Source organism: Polioptila caerulea (assembly GCA_013397295.1). Taxonomy (NCBI): domain Eukaryota; kingdom Metazoa; phylum Chordata; class Aves; order Passeriformes; family Certhiidae; genus Polioptila; species Polioptila caerulea. The sequence goes on from VYXF01007454.1 coordinate 131,261, forward strand.
CACAGGCATGGCCCCAGCTCCAGGATGTTTTTAATACTCTGAGACAAGGCAAGGATTTGTGGGGGCAGGGGGTTGATTTTGATGTTTCTCCCTGCCTCCTTTTTTAATGAAAAAAAGCAACTCAAGCAGCAATTCTGCTTTGCTGCACTGTTTTTCTGCTCCGGCACGGGTGACCTGTGAGGAGTGGGAGAGCCCTGGGGGGGGATGCTGACCTTGGCCCTGCTCTGCTCAGCCAGGGCGGATGCTGGGGCCGGGCAGGGAGGGGGCTCAGCCCCAGCAGCTTCCCCAGGGCTCAGAAACCTCCCCCGTGGGGCGAGGGTGATGCCCAAAGGGACAGCGGGGTCACAGCCCCTCGGCTTCACCCGGTCCCTCCACACTGGTGCAGCTCCCTGGTGAGCTCAGGGCTCTCCTGGTGCTCCCCAGTTTGGTGCTGTCACCCCCAGCGTGCCTGGGGACATCCCCCAGGCAGGATGGAGCAAGGGGAGGCTGCACAGCAGAGTGGGAAGGGTCAGTAACAGCCCAAACCTCAGCCCAAACCCTCAATCCACCAGGGGCCACAGAACTCGTGCACACACAAAGCCTCAGAGCCTCAAATAAAGCCCAAATCCTTCCCTCTCCTGACCCACCTGAGGGGTCTGATGCCAAAAGCAGGTCTAGAGGAGGGATGGAAACTGCAGCATCTTCAAGGTCTCTCCTAAACAAATCCATCCTGTGGGGGTACAGAGCATTTCCCAGCCCTTCTCAAAACAGCAGCCCCAGAGGTGTTCCTGAAATAAAGAACTTGTCCAGTGTTGGTGAAGTTCATTCATGACCACATGAGAAGGAGGCTGAGCTTTCTGAGTCCATCTGCTGCACTTTCCTGCCCACATGGAGGATTCAGAGTTGTTTTGCTGATTTCCCACTGACCCAGGGGCTGCTGCTCCCAGAGGTGATGCCCAGGGGCCTCACGAGCCCTGCCTTGGCCTCCCTTTCTCAGGTGTGTGGCACCAGATCAGCCCAAAGCACAGGGGGGTCTCTGGGGGGGACTGGAGGGAGGAAGGATTGCCCAAGTCTTACTCAAGGAGCAGCTCTGACCTCCCACCCTCCCTCCACACACCACCACTTACTTATCTTGGAGGAAACATTTCACAACCTCACATTCAAAAATTCTTTCACATTTAATAAACCAAAGTTTATGACCATTAAGCTGCTATCAAAAGCCTTCTGGAAATCTCAGCTTGTCTAATTTCAGGCTAAAAAGCTCCAACCACGTTGGTTAACTCCCAAAATCCCCACAGAACCCCTTTCATCTTGCTTGATCCCAGCTCACGTGCACATTTTTGTGAGAGGTTTCCTAAGCAGGAATTCAAGGCCATCCAGGTTTCTTTTTAAGGGAAAAGCAATGCTGAGCTCAGTTCCCATCAGGGCATCACACACGAAGCCACCTCAGGTGCTGAGAGGCTCCTGCCCGAGTTCCTAGAGCTGCACTGCAATTCCATAGGTTACTGATCCCAACAGCAGCAAAATTCCTGCTCCTTTAACCCCAGCACAGGGGACAGCTCTGGCCCAGCTGGATGATAGCTCCAATTTCAGGGGTTGGTAAAAGTGGGAAGCAGAGAGGAGCAAAGTTCTCCCACCACGTTGCCACAGACGGAGGGCGATGTCAGATGTTCCCTCCAGCCACGTTCTGGAGAGCAGAGCTTGGATCCTACCAGGGATTTCTCTGCCAACACAACCAGCTGGAGGAGGGGAGGATTTGCCCTCGTGAAACAGCAGAAGCCACAAGCAGAGGGGATCTCACGCAGCAGAAACACAACTCAGAGGGGACTTTCCTGCTGGGAGGCTCAGAGAAAAGCAGAACAGCCTCTGTGACCCTCCTCGTGTACCTGCTCCTGCAAGGGCTGCAAACAGAGCTGCACCTCCAGAACCAGCACCAAACTCCACCTCCAGAAATTCACACCTTTGGCAGTTCTAAGAAGCAATATTGGGTTAATTGTGGACTTGCCAAAGCTGCTGATGTGACAGAAGAGCTGCAGAAGCTGTTCCAGCACCAGCCTCCCTGGGCTGATGGTCCCACTCCATCCCCACCATGAGAGCTGCACCATGGGCTGGCTCACAGAGTCCTCAGAAGAAAGAGAAAAACATGCTGAATTCCCCAGCATTTGAATCACGGAAGGGTTTGCCAAGAATGGGCCTCCCTCGTTCCAGTTTCATAATTCCTCCATGCTCTCAGCCCCGCTCAGACCCCGTTTGGGTAATCATTAACTGTTCCCAGCACAGCCCTGCGTGCTCCAGCCTGGCACACAGACCTTCCAAATTAACAGCACTGAGTTTATTTCTGTTAATTACACTATTTTGGAAGGAGAAGAGGAAGGAAAGCAATTTCCAGAGATGTGTGGGGGTTTTCTTCTCACCCTTCCCCCCGGCACCCTTCGGGAGAAGGAGCTTCACACCCACCACGGAGCTTCCCCAGAAATGGGTTGTGGTTCCAGTGCTGCATCCCAAAGTGAACACAGATCTCTGCTGCCAGGGGAGGAGGCCCAGCCCTGCTCCACACACAGCCCTCGTCCCTGGGCTGCCACTCAGTTCCCCCCTTGGAGGGGTTTGTGCCTCCAGCCTGGAGAGCCTCGTGTCCCAAACACCACCCAGGGCCCGACTCGCCAGTGCTGAGGCCACCAGAGGTGGGCAGTGACAGAGGATGGTGGAGGGAAGAGACCAGCAGGGACAAGGTGCACAATCTCCTCCCTCCAAAACCTGCAAGGGAAGCTCTGGGGACTCGTCCCTTTGCTCCTGTCCCTGTTCTCTCCCACTGCACGTGCCTGTCCCTGGGCTGCCAGGCTGTGACCTGCAGCCACTGTGACAGAATCCCACAGGCAGGTCACCAAAAATGTTTTGTGGCCATCTCATTCTGTTCCTGCCCCACCGTGGGGTGCAGAGTAAGTGCCACTGCCTCCTGCCCCACTCTCACACATTCTATGGCACTGGCAATGGAAAACCCATCCTGGACATTCAGGGAAGAGGCAAGAGGTGAAAGACACTTCATTATAAAAAAACTAAATTAAAAATCAATCAATAACACGTTTCTGTGAGTGTTTCATAGGAGAGAACAATCCCTTTGCTCTTCCCCTGTGGCACAGGCTGGTGCCCACAGTGGGGCACCCAGACAGCCCCAGCAGCCCTGGCACAAGGCCACCAGCTCCTCACCCAGCCCAAAGGGGCAGCTGGAGGGTGCTGGGGCTCCCAGCACTGCCAGGGCCAGGGAGAGAAGGAGCTGGGGAGCACCAGCCCCTGAGGATTCTCCTGGCAGCAGTTTTAGAGCAACGAGGAAGCCATGAGCTCTGGGGTTCCTCTCCGTGACCACAGGACAGGGACATGCCACCAGTCCATGGCCCTGGCACTCCCAGAGCAGCTCCCAGTGCCAACCCCTCCCACAGATGTGATCATCCCAAACACAACCCCATAAACAGCATCCAGATGTGATTTGGGAGGCTCCATAAACCTTCTTGATCTCCTGACAATGGTGCCCAGAAGGATTTGGAAAGCTGACAGAAAGCTTTGAAGTTTTATGTGATGTGCTTTGGACATCCACAGCAACAGCTCCAGGGCCCCCATCCCACCAGGCTGAGCACCCTTCCCACAGCCCAAGGGCTGCTGGGGCAGCAAACACCAGCCTGGCCTTTGCTGGATTCAGGAATTGGGGGCTTGGAGGCTGCTCTGCCCTTTATCCCCACCCTGGGGGTCTGGAACTCACCCTGGTGTCACCCGAGGAAAGCAGCACTTAGGACATTTCCTCTGCTTCCCTGCCCAGGCTGAAAATGCTGCGGGGAAAAATAATCCCAGGAAAAAAATGGGCATCTCCAAGGGAGTGGAAAGTGAGAGCAGGAAAAGCAGTGCAGCAGCACTTCCCAAATCCAGAGAGGACTGGGGGGTTCATTTTGCAGCAGGGTTTCCTAAGGAAATGCAGGAATGAGCCACCCTGCCTGTCCATCCCCATGGCTCCTGAACCACTGACTCGCTTCTAACCAGAACTGTGTGAGGATGAGCCCGTGCCAAAGACATTCCTTGGGGTCTGACGGGCCACCCCACACCCCCTTCCTGCCTCTGCAACAAAATCCTGCTTTAATAAGGAACCACAAGAGATGTCCCAGCCTCAAAGCCCAGAACCAGAGCCTGCATCTTCTCAGGCAAGCAGGAAAATCCAAGCCCAGATGCAATTCCATGGCAGCTGGAGCCCCCACAAGCCCCTCCTCAACAAACACCTTGATTTTCTCCAAAGCTTTGCCTCTCCACCAGCGGGATGCACTTCCCAGCACCCTCCCAGAGCTCCATCCCCCTTCTCCAAGGTCCATTTTCAGCTTTGTCCCCTCCAGCCTCGTATCCCCCTGAGCCAGGGCTGGAGGGAGGCTGTGAGAGTCACATTTCCCCAAGAAATTCCGGGAAAAGCACTCCTGCTTTTAATGAGAAGATCTTTTTTTTTTTTTTTCCCCTCTGCTGCTCTCTTCCATAGCCAAGCTAATAAAAATGGAAAGCAATAAGAAATTCCAGCAGAAGGGAGGTGTGGGGGAGGAGCAAAGGGAAGACACCACTCATTTAAACCTATCCTCAACAGAAGATAATTAGCCACATATATCCCAGAAAGAATAGCAACAGTATATGCAATTATTGGGAATGCACACTTTAAGAGCATTTGCCAAAAATGCCTGTTTTTATTAAAAAGGAATGGTTTCACAAAGGCCCAACTGTAAGAAAGGTTGTAATTTGCCCAAATAAAACTTAATTTGATCCATGAAATAGCTGTGGTTTATTGTGTAATATATGTGCTATGTGTTTTAATTTAATAGAATCCAATATAATTGTAAGCCAGTCGAGTTTCAGAGCAATTTTGGGTTGTTCCCACAGTGTGCAGAGCACAGATGCCACTTTGTGCATCGCACCAGCACATCCATAAATCAGGAATATAGGAAGGATTATCCACAAAGCAGCAAGTAATGCTTCATCACGCTCCAGACACAAAATAAGACCTTTGAGGGAAGCAAAAGGAGTTATTTACAGGAAATAACTCGGGATGCTCTGCACTCAAGCAGGCTCCTGGCTGCAGTTTTGGGGAGCTGGAGCAGCCCCAGATCTCGCCCAGCAGCCAGGGATGCAGCTGCAGTGCCCCCAGCCCAGCTCAGGTGAGGGGAGTGGAGGTGAATCCTCATTTGTTGCTTTTAGGAAGCTCGTGAGCCATTCCTGAGATCAGATCCGTGTTCTCCCACCAGGCAGCTCCTGCTCCCAAACAGCTCAGCACAGCAGGGACACCCTGGGGGAAAGGTGCCAGGATCTCTCCTCCCCCAGCACAGCTCTGCAGCACCCAACTCCCATTTCCCCACAAAGCCGAGCTCAAACCAGCCAGGGAGCAGCAGATTCAGCTCCAGCCTCTCTCCCCAAGGCCCAGGCCATGCCCTGCACCAGCAGCAGATCCCCACAGCCAGCTCCCTCCACTGGGAATTTACCTCGATGAGAGACATTTGATTTTTTTTTTGTCCTGGTGTCTGTCAGGGAAAGCCCCAACCCCTCCTCCTGAGGCTCATCCCACACCCCTCAGAGGCACCAGCAGCCCCATCCCCTGAGCCAGCACCACCCTGGGCAGCTGTTAAAGCTCTTCCTCCACCTCAATCCCACCCCAGAGAGGGCAGAGCCCGAGCCTGGAGCACCCAGAGCTTTTGGGAAGCACAGGTTCGTGTGTGCCTTCTGGTAAAGGCATTAACCCCCACCCCAAAGAGCTGGAACCTTCCACCACTCACACAGCCCAAGCAGCATCACACCCCAAACCTCCAGCTCCCTTCTCTGCACCAACAGGGATTTTCCTCTTGGTAGCTCACACAGAGACCTGCATTTAAATTCCAGCTCTGAATTATGCATTAAACAAGCCCCTCTGCTTTCCCCGTGGAGATGAAGCCCTGAGAAGAAGGATTATGGCCTCAAGACTGGCTGCCCCCACAAAACTGTGGCCAAACCTGTGCCACAAAGGGCTCTCAGCCTCTTTTCAAGGAGAGCTGAGAGCAGATGAATTTAGCAATAATTTCTTTTCCATTCTGGCTGGTGAAAAGCATTTCTCAGTCATAGCAGCAGTGAAAGTCGAGGGCTGGGATGATGAATGTGTGCTCACAGGAGGAGCAGCAGCCTCTGGGACCCACCAGCAGCACTGGCTGCTCCTCCTCAGCCCAGTGCACAGTTTAAAACCCCATATTTGCTAAATTAAGAGGATCTTGTCAAACAAACGCACTGCACACACCAAAGCCTGCAAGGACTCAGGTCCAGTACTAGAATTACCAATCCAGGACTTGCACTGGAGTGGACTTGAGGTACCCCCATAACACCAGGAGAATCCAGCTGATGCCTTCACCAAAGCCTTGGCGCTCACAGAAAAATTATCCAGCGAGTTTCCCTGCTTGGACAACACCTCAGGACGTGCCCCTGTCCCACCACCCCACAGATGAGCCAGGAGAGCCAGGTCACCCATCCCAGGCTCTGCTGCGGCATCGAGCTCCGACTCCTCCCTGCCAAGGCAGCCCAAGGGCTGTGCTCTGGGGCAGCTCCAGCTGGAGTCACCGCCTTGGAGGGGGGACAGTCACCAGCTGAGGCACCAAACCCACCCAAGAGCACCAAAGCCATCCCCTCTCACAGTCACTGCTAGGGCAGAGCAGCCCCAGGGTCAGTGCCCGGCTGGGGCCCTCCAGCACAAGGACAGAGCTGTGTTTGCTCAGGGATTCGCTGCCCTGGGTCTCGGGGGTGCCCCACACACCCAGCCTGGCTCTCAGGAACAGCAGGGGCAGCTCCCGAGCTCAGTCTGACCCCTGGCTGCTCCAGGGAAAACACCCCCCTCACTTCCCCGCTGCGTGCCCAAAACAGCCCTCCAAGAAAAGCCCCTGGCGATGTGCAAGCACAGCCGTGACCCAACAGCTTCCTCAGGACAAAGCTGAGCCAGCTCCAGTCCCAGAGGAGCCACACAAAGCCTGCAGCAGCACCAGGAGCTCAGCCCAGCACCCTCCTCCCACGGGGACTCTTTAATTTCTGCCCTTCAAATGCTGCAACAACACCACAGAGACCCGAAAGGAACAACAGGGAACGTGCCACTTACCTGGGGGCTGGGAGACCACGATTCCTGCGGGGAGGAGGAAAAGCCCAGCTCGGAGAAAGTCAGGAGAGTGCTCAGAAAGGAGGGGGGCCGTGGCCATCCTGCTTTTATAGGGGCTGGGGCAAACAGCAGCAGCTGTGGGGGCTGCCCAGCAGAATGCCAGCAGCTCATTAATCAAACCCAACCGTGCCCAGCTGCTCCTGCAAACCTGGCAGGGATTAACCCCTCTTTCCCCATGGAAGTGCCCTCCACCCACAGCCACCCCGAGGGCTGCTCCAGGAGCCAATTCCCAGCCCCCAGGCCCAATTCCAGTGCAGGGGATGCACAGGGAAGGCTCCAGCTGAGCTCTGAGAGGGCCCAGCGTGGAGCTCAACAGCTTTGAAGTCCTAAAGCTCCTTTAAAGAGTTCTAAGTCTCGATGGTTATAAGGTATTAAAGGGGCAAAATGAGACAGAAAAGGACACTTGATGTCTTATTTCATTGCCTCACCATAAAATCCTTTTTTATTCCCCTTAAAGCCCTACTGTCAACTGAAATAAAACTCCAGATTTATTCCTGGGGAAGTGCATGAGTAATGAAAAAAAAAGAGAATTAAGCCCCAGCAGTGGATTGCACAAGGGAAAGCCCAGAGTTAACCCTCAAATCCATCCTTGGTGGGTTTTTGTCCAAAATATGGCTGAAGTGGGTCGGAAGTGGGGAATGGTGGCACTGCTGCAGGAGGAGAACAGGGGGCAAAGGTGTGAATGTGGTGGTGGGAAACGCTGGGAAAAAGAAAAGGGAGTGGGGAAAGCAACTTTTGCTGGTGCTTCCCAGGTAAAATGAGGACAGTATTAGGAAAAATCTCTTCCAAAAAAGCCCCCAAAACATAAAAATGACCTCTTGATCGACTGTGTGAAAGCGATACAGCAAGGGAGGTGGGTGGTTTGGCAGGACCCACCAAACCTAAGCCAAGGGGATAAAAAAACCCCTGCAAAGCTCTTGAAAGCTGCTTTAAATGAGAGTGACATGTTTTGACACCGTTCCCTAAGAATGGCTGTAACACAAACAAAAATTAATGATGTCAAGTATTAATACTGATGCTGCAGGAATTCAACCAATGTGGTCCCAATTAAAGATCAAATATGGTTATAATTTGAAAAATGACTGCGGGAATGTCATTGCGACATTCCCTGCTCGGATCTCTCCCAGCACCCACCCAGGTTTCTGTGTTTCCCTGGGGGATGCAGCCCCCACCTTCCTCCATCCCTGCAAGTGTCCAAGGCCAGGCTGGATGGGGCTGGGAGCACCCTGGGATTGTGCAACAAAACGAGATTTCAGGTCTTTTCCAACCCAAACCATTCCAGGACTCCACAATTCTGATTCCTCATCCTCACTCATGGCTGTGGCAGGAATATCAGGTCCAGGTGCCAAAATGCAGGACCCTGCCATGCACCAGGAGGGCTTTTGAACAGCAAATTCAGGCCCTATTTAACTCTTGGAGGTCTCATTGCATCTTTTTCTCTGCAAATACGAAGGTGACAAAAACATCCTCTGCAACCTTGAAAGCCTCCCAGTCACTGTGCTCCAGAGGCTGGGATTTTATGGAAATCAAAGGCACAGGGATTCATAGCAGAACTCTAGGACTTGGCAGAGCTACTCCCTGGCAATAAATAACTTCCCTGACCAAGCAAAGCCTGTGTCCAACCTGCCCCTGCCAGGCCCAGCACAAGGCAGAGCAAAGGGGCTGATTTCATCCAGGATTTCCAGGGAGAGTAAATCAGCCGAGACAGGCACATCTGACCAGGACATTTTTTTGGCTGCAGCTGCTCCTCAGAGTAAATATATTCTTCCCAAACACTCCTGGGTCATTTATTGCCTGGATGACAGACCAGGAGATCTGTGGGACAAAGCTGCTCACGACTCCTCCGAGGCACTGGAGATGTTCCCAAAATGCAGGCCATGCTCCAATAGAGGATCCACCCAACCATGAGTTGTCCAAAACCTCCATTTGTTTCTCAACCTGCACGTCTGGGACATGCAGGACACACAGAGAACCCCGGGGTAAGGCTGAAAGTCCAAACTGATCCTGCTGGGCAGCTTTGTGGCCATGGGATATTCTGCTTTCCTCCGAGAGCCTCTGATTAGCACAGATGAAGATGAATCAAACACGGATGTGCACCCTCATCCTCACCTTATTCCATGCTGTCAGAGAGCCCCGAGTGAGAAGAGCTCAGATCTTTCTCTCACCTCCTCCCAGTGCTCCCTGGCTCTGCCACTGGCCTCACTCACCCTCCACTCGGAGCCAGCTGCAGCCTTCCAACTCATTTATTGCTTTTCCAGGGTCCTGGCTGAGATGGGAGACAGCAGCTGCCCCCTGGGACCCCCCTGCCTGCTGCCAACTTCAGCTGGGGGGGGGAAGAAAAAAGACAAATCCCCCCCCATAATGCGAATACTTTATTATCAATGAGTGACTGGTATTAGCTTTTTGTCTGGGTATTAATAATATTTCAAAAAACCATACATCAAAATTAGGGCTTTCTCCTATTTTTGCTGTATAATTTTTGTTGGTTTTTTTTTTCTTTTTTTTTTTAAAAATCTGTATTGAAAGAATTATATAAGCCAAAGTGCATTTTCTGTTTTTTGTCCATATACACATTGCACCATACATAAATAATTACATTGTAAAAATGACTCCATAATTACAAGTATAATATATATTTTCATATAATATATAAAACTTTATATTAAATCTAGGTAGATGATATTTGGGATAGTCTGTGTCTTTTTTTTTTTTTTTNTTTTTTTTTTTTTTTTTTTAATTTTTTTTTTTTTCCTTTTTCGTGTGTGTGTGTGTGTTTTGCTGTTTTCTGCTGTTATCGGTTGTTGCTGAGCAAGATCTCCAGCCAGCAAGGACACGAGGTGATGAACTGTCTGGAATAACACGGCCCCCAGCCCTTGGCGAAGCTGATCCGGACGCTGTTGGGGTCGTAGGGCCCGTCTGCATAATCCAGCTCGGCCGTGTGCTGCAGCAGGCAGGACTTCTCGTAGTCAAACACCTTGATGGAGTAGCCCGGCATCACCTTGCGCACGATCAGGGTCCTGCAGTTGGGGATGTCCAGTGTCGGGGAGTTGACGAAGATGGGATGCTCGCTGCGGTTGTAGGCCCACACGCCGTCCGGTTCCTTGCTCAGTAAAATCCCGTAGCCGATTTTACTTCGAGTCCTTCTCACAGTCTCGCTCCTGTTGTCCAGGTTTAGCTGTCCGAGGCAGAAGCCGTTTCCTTGAGGTAGGTCGTAGAAGATACTGACAGACTGTTCGTACACTGTGTACAGGCGGCCCACGCGCGTCCGGTGCTCCCAGTAGGCCACGTTGCACCAATGGCTCCTCTTCACGGCGTCGGGCGACGTGCTGGCATCTGTGGGGAGAGACAGGCGGTCAGCAGGGCTGGGATCACCTGGAAACCACAGGGAAGGAGGCTGGGCAGCAGCTCCTCCCACCCAGCAGCTTTGCTCAGTCAGAGCTTGAACTCGTGCTCAACCCAACCCTTGTGTGCAACACACACTTGGTGTTCGACCAAAGATGGTGCTTGGCACAAAACTTGACACAAACTTCAACGCAAATCCCATGTTCAACCCAAAGACATGCTCAGCCCAAAACTTGTGTTCAGCCCAAATTTGATGTTCTTCCCAAAACTTATGTTCAACCAAAAGATGGTGCTCAACCCAAAGCTTGTGTTCAACACAAATTTCATGTTCAACCCAAAGACATGCTCAGCCCAAAACTTGTGTTCAGCCCAAATTTGATGTTCTTCCCAAAATCTGTGTTCAACCAAAAACTTGTGTTCAACCCAAAGATGGTGCTCAACCAAAAATTTGTGTTCAGCCCAAATTTGATGTTCTTCCAAAAATCTGTGTTCAACCCAAAACTTGTGTTCAACCTCAAGATGGTCCTCCAGCCAAAAACTTGTGTTCAGCCCAAATTTCATGGTCTTCCCAAAATCTGTGTTCAACCCAAAACTTGAGTTTCAATACAAATTTCACATTCAACCCAAAACTTGTGTTTCAACAAAAATGTCACACTCAACCCAAAACTTGTGTTCAAGCCAAAACTGGAATTTAACCCTAAGCTCATGTTCAACCCAAAGATGGTGCTCAACCCATAACTTGTGTTCAACACAAATTTCATGCTCTTCCCAAAAGATGTTCAACCCAAAGATGGTACTCAATGCAACCCTTCTGTTCAACACAAACTTCGTGTTCAACCCAAAACTTGTGTTCAGCATAAATTTCATGCTCTTCCCAAAATCTATGTTCAACCCAAAGATGGTGCTCAACCCAAAGCTTGTGTTCAGCATAAATTTCACTCTCTTCCCAAATTTGGTGCTCAACTCAAAACTTGTGTTTTAACATAAATTTCATGTTCATCCCAAAGATGGTGCTCAACCCAAATTTCACACTCAACCCAAAACCTGTGTTCAACACAAACTCCATGTTCAACCCAAACTTGTATTTAACCCAAAGTTTGTGTTCAACCCAAAACCTGTGCTCAGCCCATAACTTGTGTTCAACACAAACTTCATGTTCAACCCCGTATTTGTGTTCAACCCAAAACTTGTATTTAACCCAAAATTTGTGTTCACCTCAAAAGTTCTGTTTAACCAAAAGTTTGTGCTCAACCCAAAGTCCATCTTCAACCCAAAGCTTGTGCTCAACCCAAATCCTGTCTTCAATTATGTCAAATGCCACCAAGACTGGTGGCAGGACACCCATGAGCTCAGCACATCTCTCTCTGTCTCTCTCCAATTTAAAGTCCAACCCTGAATCCAGAAGCTGGGCCTGCGTGTCCTCAGGATATTTGAATTCCTCCCACTGGAGCCGGTATGGACACTGTCCCTGGCAGCTCCCCAGCACCCCTGTGCTCCTGCAAGCCCATTTTCCAAGCCCAGCTTGTGCCGAGCTGACCCAGGGGATGTCCAGGACGTGCCTGGATGAGTGACCCGCCGGGTGCCTCCTCTGTGTAATTTTCTCTGACAGCGACGCTGATGTTCCCACGGGGAACATGAAATCTGAGCAAGTGCTCCATGCCAAGGGGGAGTAGCTGCTATGAACTATACATGTCCTTCTGAAAACCCACTGCAGCTCTCTCCAGACAATGAGAAACGTCTCTTCTTTCTAGGAATCACATTCAGGGAAGACGGCAGGGACGCGGGCTGCCAGAAATCTGTTTAATCTATGATGTCTCCAGAATTTATGATGTCTCCAGAAGGAAGACAGGAAAAGGAGCCCCAAAGAGGGTGAATTAACCACTTGCTGAACATCATTCCTGCTCCCACCACACCGGTGAACTGAAAACCGCCGTGGAGTTCCAGCAAGGAGCTCAGCTCCGAGCCAGCCGCGCTCCGTGGCCGGCATTAAGCTCCCTGACAATCCCTCACGTGCCCGCGGCCTGCTGACCCCGGTGCCTCCGTGCCATCATGTCCCATTAACTCGCCCGCGGGGTGATGCCATTATTTTGCTCCAGAGCCCCCATTGACACACCGGATTTCAGGCACAGCCCTCCAGCCCCGCTTCTTTTCAGGCTCAAATTACCCCGGAGGGGACCGGGCTCCCCTCCCCATTAACCAGCTTTGAATTAAGCGGCTTTGTTGGAGTTTAACTGGAGTTGTAACTATACAAATTTAAGGGGAGGGCCATGGGGGAGGGGGTGACAGGGCAGGAGGGGAGGCAGCAGGATGCCCTTTGCTGTGGGCAATGCTCATCAGCCTGACGCAGCCCCCTCACCCACCACAGGTCACATTTTTGGGGGGACCATGTCAGTCCCTTCCCCTTTGCCCACCACAGGTCCCATTTCTGGGGACACCATCTCAGTCCATGCCCTTGCCATCAACAGGGACAACTTCCACTAAACCAGGGTGTTCAGCAACCCATCCATCTTCCACAGCATCCAGTTTCCACAGCCATTTTTCCCCTGGGCCATCCTACAGATGCTCCCAATGCCTTTCCAAAGCTCTCCCCAAATGCTGAACTTGCTGTTGTCCCACTCAAGTGATCTGGGGGCTACAGACCAGCTCAGGGCCTTTCATGTGCCGGGGCTGGAGGCTGGTAGCAATTACTGAGCTCTGCATCCGTTTAACCTCCCAACCTCCTCAAAACCCTCCATGCCCATTAGCTATGTTGGTTTTGTTACCACATTTTTGAGAAACTACTGCTCAGCCCCTGCATTTCCCTTACAGATCAAGGATGGGACAACTTCAAACCTCCAGTGTCCAGCAGCTCCATTAATCAGGGGAGCAGTCAGCAATAAACATTTAAATACGAGTTTCTCACAGTTTATTGCAAATTCATAGACAAAGGGGGAAAGTAAAGCCAGAGGAAAACAGTGCCTATCCTACAAAAATATTTTGCTGGAGGTGCCAACAGCCCTGGTGCCATCTCTGCATTCCAGGAACTAGGAAATACCTGAGCAAAATCATCCATGAAAACAGGGGAAGGGCTTTTCACACGCATCTGAAATCGCTCTATTAAAAGCACTTCCATGCAACTTATGGCAGGATCTTCACTCCATCCATCCATGAATCAATGCCCCTGCCAATGTGCTCCTCCTCATCTCTGTCATCCCACAGCTCTGCCAGCTCACAGCACTCCTGGAGATGTCCCGTGCTCCTTCAAACAGGTGAGGACGTGACTTTCAGGTAACTGCACCTCAAGGAGTGAGAAGCTCCCTTTCAACCCACTTCTTCTGGCTGGGGGAGAGCAAAGTCTTTAAAATCCAGATAAAGCAACCCACAGGGAAAGAAACCCCTGGAAGGGGACAGTCCCAGGCTCATCTGAGCAGCCCCTGCCTGCAGGAAGCTGTCGCAGGGTCCCTCTCCCAGCGCTCCCCGTGCCGTGGTGGGTTCCTCTCCCTCCTTTTATCTCCCAGTGCACTCAACCAATTCCTGCAAAGATGAACTCATCCCGCAGCCCTGACATAAAACAAGCACTTCAGCAAGCCCCCAAATCAGGGGGGCCTGTGCTGTGTCTCATCCCCTGCCAAGTATTAGTTTCGCCTCCAGCTATTAGCCACTACCACTCTGCAGAGAGCAGGGGCGGCCGCCACACCACCACCTCCTCCTCTGCCTTTTAAATAAATATTCCACTTTTCCCTCCTCTTTTTTTTCCACGCTGCCCTTTATGCACAGACAAGAAAATCCACTTTTTGTTCTGCTTTTCCCCCCACCCTCCCACTTCTGCTGGAACAGAGGCGGGCTTGTTAGCGTTCTTTTTGAAGAAAGGAAAATATTTGAGTCCCGCAGTGGTACAGGACGGGTTTTTAACAACTATCATTGTAGGCAGCTACAACTTGTAGCAGCTCCAGAGGGGCTGGCGTCAGGGCTATCTCTTCCATCAAAGCCACCTTCATCCATCAGATGGAGGGGCTGAAACTCTGCCTCGTGTTTGCTCCTTCCTCCGCAGCACATCCCGAAGTGAATTCAAACAATTAGAGATAAAGCAACAAGATAGGAGAATCAGACCCAGAATTTAAAGGGAAAAGGCTCCTGCATGGCTCAGGCGAAAGGAATCTGGGTCTGGGAATAAACGCAGAGAGCAAACACTGTAAATCCTCCCGGCGTTAGCAGCACTGCTGCTGTCACTCCCTGCAGAGTGTGGAGGTAAAGAAAATAACTTGAGGTTTGAGACTATTTGTGATTTGACAGCGTTTTATGCCAGTAAAGTTCAAAGGAGTGCTTTAAAAGAGAAAAGAAAGATGCTTTTTTCCAAAACAAAACGCTGCACAGTCCCACTGCTTGATGTTGCACTTAAAAGCAGGATGGAAAACATGGGCAGATCACGAAACACATGAAACAAACGGCTCTGATTCATGCTTTGGCTTTTCCAAAGCCACCAAAGCTCCTCTCAGCAGGTCAAATGGCCCCCTCAATACGTGGCTGCAAGGAAGAGCTTCTCAAAACACATCTAAGAGGTGCCCATAGGGAAGACCATGCACATGAAAAATAAATCACTGCACTCTCCAGATGTGACGGGGACTTGAATGCACATCTGGGAACCTGGAAATGAAGCAGGATATTTAAAAGTCCCCCCACCACAGAGCCCACTCCCCATTTCCATGTCCCTCTGTCCTATAGTCCTGTGTCACAGGGCAGCCTCACACTCCACTGGCCATGGAGCTCAGTTGCTCCCTCCCTCAACATCTTTCCATTCAGTTTTTTTCCACTTTTGGACCATTAGATCCATGCTCAGTCATTTTCCTCCCCTCTGCCACAGCACAGAGCTGTATTTACACTGCCCAACACACAGGAGCAGGGAAGCAGGAAGGTTACAGCCAGACACAGGTCACTGTGAACAAGGTCCAGATAAAAAGCCCAGCACAAAGAACACACACATTTCCCCAAAATCTATTAACAGTTCACTAGGGAGCCATCAGTTAAAATAATCCCCCATTAATACCACTGCAAACAAGCACCAGGGTAAGGAAGGGGTTAAAACTCCTCACAGCAGAAATGGAATTTTTATGGCCCCGCAAAAAAAAAAAAAAAGAAAAAAAGAAAAAAAGAAAAGAAATTAATTGTCAATCTGCCCCAGCAAAGCTCACAACCATTTTCTTTAAGCCAATATACTTAAAATACCTCTGCCTTACAAGTTTCAGCTGGAATGCATCACTGTGCCCCCAGAGCCCCCCTGCCACCAGCACCAACCCCAGCACGGCCCCTCCAGCTCTCCCTGAGAGCTGTCCCCAGCACGGGGGCCCCTCTGGGGACACAAACCTGTGCCCTTCTGGCTGTCCCTCCTCCCTGGGAGCCCTGGGTGCAGCTCTGAGGGCACCTTGGAGGGGCTGGTGAGCCCCAGCCTGTCCCAGGAGCGCCCAAGGTTGGCCCCACTGTGTGCAACACCCTGATCCCAGCAGGGAACACCCACAGGAGGCTGGGCAGGAGCTCCTCCATGTGAAAATCCTGGTGAGGACAGGATTCAGGTCCTTCCCTGACTCCTTGGTTTCTTCAGGGAAGCAGGGAGCTGCTGTTAGGGGTCCTGAGGGGGAAAAGGCAGGTGGGTGCAAGCAGCACCTGAAAAACGCTGAGAATCTGGGAGAAATCACCCCATAAGCAGCAGGATGGGCAGCCCTGGTTTTCCTCCTGGACATTTTCCTTAAAGCCCAGCATCCATCGAGGAGCCTTTCATGTCCCAGCTTTCACCAAGAAAAGCTTCTCCCTGGTTCACAGAGGCCCTGAAGAGCGGCCACCAGCTGAACATGGCCGAGTTCAGCCACAGGGACAGCCAGCTGGGCCTTCCTGTGCTGCAGAGCGTCAGACTCTCCCAGATTTCTGGTTTACTGCACCCACTGAATGTCAGGATTCAGCCCAGCTCCTGTCTCAACTACAAAACAACAATGTGATTTTATATATTGGCATTTATCTGGTGTCACTGCTGTCACTGCAGGGTCCCAACTCCTCCACCCTCACGAGGCACATTCCTCGTGTTGTGGACACCAGTTCAGCTCATTTATCCCAAAAAAACCATGGAAAGACAGCTGAGAAAACCCTCCCTACCACCATACCCACCATCCTCTTCCAACCCTTCCCTTGGAGCAGAGCTCTGCTGCTGCCCAGCCTCCTCCACCAGCAGATTTAATTTGTTAACCCAGGAGATGATTAACTCCGAGGAACACTTGCGCTGGGTTAATTAATTAAATTAGTTCAAAAAAAAGGGTCTGACGAGCACCAGAGCCGGTGCAAGAGGTGTGTGGAGAGGCCTGGGGGGAAAGGGGGACATTTCCATGGCAGCCCAAGAAACAAACGCAACGCAGGACAAGGAGCCAATGCCAAGAATGAGGATGAAAACAATTTTCTCTGCATAAAAGAAACCACTCTGCAAAATCATCAGCTCATGCTAATTTTTTTTTTATATCCTTCAAAGCAAAACACATGCCATGTTTAGTTCTGCCCGGAAATTTGGAAGTCATCATCAGTTAGCTTATTTTCAAGCTAAACTCAAGGAGTTTGCTTCTAATGGACCTTCCCTGGCTATTAAATCCACAGTCCAGAACATGAGTTTGAGGTATTTTAGCACTGTTTTCCCCCCCAGCTCCCCCTGTTTTAGAAAGGACTTTTCAGCCAAGGGTGAAAACTGGAAAAACCCAACTCGGGTATTTTTCACTGACATTTTTATGTGATCCTTCTAAACTCCAAAGCTTTCAGAGATTTAAGTGATGTTTTTCAAACGTTTTTGAGTCCAACAGCCTCCATTAACATCAGCTTGTCTGGCTCAGAGCTTTCAGGCACATCCATGGCTTTTCCAGCTCCTGGGCTGTGCAGGTACCTGCGTTACACCTGGCACGTCCGAGGGAACACAACAATGTAAACACAGCTTCAAAAGGAGCCCCGAACGTCACCGCCCACGCTGGCTGCCACTTCTGAAAGCATCAGCCCTGTCATCAACCACAGCCTGGCTGGGACTTCTTCCCTCTTGGAAACCAGCCCTGGATAAACCCAAACCCAGCAAAATCCTGGGGTCGTGCCTGGCATCTCCACGAGCATCCAGCCCTGTGCCCCAAGCAGCTGGAAAATGAGGAGAAAAAGGAGCTGGTGAAAACGCCAGGGGAAAGGCTGGGGAAGGGAAGGTCCTCACTGTTTTGATTTTCTGTAAAGTCTGGAGGTTTGATGAAAATCTTCTGAGCATAGTCTGGTTGGGATTGGCTTTTTCTTCTGCCTGCTCCTGGCAAGGCACCAGCTCCACTCACAGGGGAGAAGGTTCATTCCCAAGTGCCCTCTGCAGCAGGGTGAGGGAAGCCAGGACAAAAATGGGGGGGGAATCCCCCCTTTTCCCCACTTTTACATTGAGAACTCGCACATTTTCAGGTCCTCCACCCAACCATGTGTGCAATCCCTTTTTTGTTCCCCCAGAGCCTGAAAAACGCTGAGGATCTGGGAGAAATCACCCCATAAATCACCGGATGGCAGAATTCCCTTCCAGCTGTGATGTCCAAGGCTCCTCTCCCCACGCCTGGCTCCGCGCCCGCCGCTCATCAATCCGGGGGCTGCAATCCCAGCCACACCAACCACATCCCAGTGGGATGGGCACGGACTGGGACGGCCAAATGGGATCTCCTGGGCTCCCATCCACCTTTGGAAGCCATTCTGGCTTGGCAGAGCAGTTGTAGGTGCTGTCAGAACCCCCTCGGGGAGCGGGATAATCCGCCCAGCGGCCGGAGCTGCGGCACGGCGGAGCATCCCACGGCGGGGCTGAGGCGCTGGGAAATGGGGTAAATATAAATAATCACAGTTTTCACTCCCAGAGAAGTTTCGGCTGAGCCCTTCAAAGCTTTTTAAAAGCAGAAACTAATTAGTAGGTCCCTCAGAAGAGAAACAGGAATAACACCCCTTCCCGCCTCCATCGTGCCGCTCGTGGAGAGCATGTTGGGCGCTGGAGCCGAGCCTGGGAATCTCCTCAGCAGAGGGGACAGGCCAGAGGCTTTGGCTGCACCAAATCAAACCCTGATGGTTCACACCAGCCTAATCCTGAATCATTAATGTTGGAAAGACCTCCAAGGAACGGGTTTCTCCCAGGGTGGAGGGGGCACTGAGGTGCTGGAGCTGTTTTTGAGGCCGAGTTGGTGAGGATGTCATGAAGGGGCTGCAGAGATGCTGCTTGAGCCTCCTCCTTTTCCACACCTCCTAAGAACATCAGAGTGTGCCCAGCAGCAGCAGGAGCACTGACCCAGCACTGGCTGCTTTTTGTATCCAGTTGTTGGATAATCCATGGGCACTGAGCTCCTCCAAACCAGGAAGGCTGAACTGCAAAGGCCAGGCAGCCCTTGAGCACCTGCTTGCACAGCCCAAGCCCAAATTACAGCTCAGCTCCCTCCAGAACAACCCAAATTTGCCATTTCCAGAAGGGAATGCTCAGCTTCACCTTCATGAGGCCTCCTTCAGATGTGCCAGCTGATCACAGAAAATCCACTTCCCAAAACTCCAGGAAAATGGGAGTTCTGGGTTTCAGAGCTTGGACAGGTCACAGGACCCTGAGCAGGCTGTGGCTGCAGCACCTTTTTAGATTCCTAACCAGAAATGAGTGGAGCTGCCTCCCTGGGAGGAAAACCAGTGTGATACCAAACCAAACACCACCATCAGACGTATTTTGAGAGCCTGCACTGCGCTCCAGCCCCAGCCATTCCCTTTGGAGCAAGAGCCTCTCCTTGCTCTCACACCTCCATGGGATTTACTCCTGAGAAAGAGCTGACAGCTTCCAGAGGTGATGTGAGGAGCAGTCCAAAAAAAAACCCAAGGCCACCCCAATTTCTTGGCAGCCACAGCAGCACCTTCGAGGGCAGCCCGAGCATCAGTCGGCTCCNCCAAAAAAAAAAAAACCCAAGGCCACCCCAATTTCTCGGCAGCCACAGCAGCACCTTCGAGGGCAGCCCGAGCATCAGTCGGCTCCATGCCAACACCACTGCAAGTATCAAGGACTGAAAAAGCTTTAGGAAACCATTCCCGACCTGGAAAACAACCTGTGACAGAGGGGGCTCCCTGAGGGGGCCACAAGTGGCAGCACAGCAAATATTTTTCTCCATACAGCCTGGGAATGAGCTGCTTTGCTCCTCCTTGGCTGCCTTGGTGTGGAGTCTGGTGCTAGGCAGACACGAGACCTCACCTTGGGAACTCTGGCTTTCAACCCAACCCTCTGCCAGAGGATTCATCCCAGACCCCACAGTGGCTGTGGGTCCTCTATTCCAACCCAACCCTCTCTCCAAAAGGGCTCCAGCTGAAGCCTCCCTGTACCTGATCATTCTCTTCCCCAGCAACCCCAAAAAAAGGCGCTTTTCCCCAGCCTGCTATCAGTGCCCTCACATAGATGGGAAGCAGACTGGGGCTGCGAGTGGAATGGGAATTCAGGCTTTGTTCTCCCTGGCCAGAACCCAAGATCCTGCTCCTGATAAAGCTCTCCCGAGCCTCTCTGTCTGCGCAGGCACCTCCAGACGGGAGCCACGGCTCCGGGGCTGCCACCGCGTGTCACAACGCCCACGGCTCCTGCAAGTCCTCGCTCGTGGCGGATTTGCAGGAGTTTTACAGGGAATTAAAGGATTTTGGGTGCCAGCGTGGCCTTTGCAAGGAAACAAATCCCTCCTGTGTGCCGGCCAACCTGGTCATGCTGAAAGGCTAAACCTGTACGGGGAGGTCTCGGGGCTCCCAGAGGGATTGGAAGTGCTGGGATGGGATTGGGGTGAGCAGCCCCGGGAAGGGCCTGGTGCAGGAACCCCGCCAGGGAGAGGTGGAAGGGAGCACAGGGATGGCTCCTGCCCTCCTGCACCCACACACGCCAGATTTTCCGATAGCTGCTCCATGTATTGGTGTGTAAACATCTGCTGGGGCCGCCCCAGCCCTCGCTCCAAGCAGGCAGCTCGTTCCACTCACCACTGCTCGTGGCCAGCATCCACGGGCTCTTACTCCCACTTCAAGCAAAGACTAAACAATGACTTCAGCAACTCGGGATTTAAGCCCCAGGGTTGGTCCCTCACATCCACGGGGGAAGCAGCGAGGATGCCGTGCTGGCATCTCCTGCAAAGCAGGAGGAGCTGCAGCACTGTGAGATTTGTGCCTTTTGTGTGCCAAGGAGGGGCCCCTCCTTCTGGAAAATCCACAAATCAGCAGCTCAGAGAAGCGGATGCACTGAGCATCCATTTCTGCTAACCTGGGATAAGATCATCCCTGAGGCTCAAAAGTATCTTTGCTTAGAATTGTAGAATTGTTACAGCTGTAACTCTAAAATCATCGAGCCCAACCGTCACAATTTTACACTCCCTGAAACGGGGCTGTGAAACCTATTAAAGAGCAGATGAACAGCAAGAAAATTGGGGTGAAGCAGAGGTGAGGGGGATGAAAATCAATATATTTGCACGAAACCCACAACACTGAAGAGCATCAATGCAGCCCAGAGAGGCAGCAACGTGTGGCCTCTGCAAGTCCCCATCTTTCAGTGTCACCTCCCAGATGACCAAATTCCTCATGCTGTACTTGCCCATGGAGACTGGAGGTGACTCACACCAATTACCCTCCCTGGCCAAGAAGGACTTGTTTTCATTTCTACAAACCACAGTTTCTTTAAAAAAAAAAGAGGGGGGGAAAATAGGAAAATGCCAAAATACACAGAGAACTCTGTGGAATACATCCTGTCCTGCTGCACTAATACGAATCCCAGACAGCTCCAGCTTTGCTTGGGATATTCTAGGAGAAATGGATTAATGAGTTATCACAGAGTCACAGAATGGTTTGGGTTGGAAGCAACTTTTAAACTCATCCCATTGCACTCCCTGCTGTGGGCAGAGACACCTTCCACCATCCCAGGGTGCTCCCAGGCCTGTCCAGCCTGGCCTGGGACACTGCCAGGGAGCAGCCACAGCTTCTCTGGGCACCTGTGCCAGGGCCTGCCCACCCTCACAGGGAGGAATTTCTCCCCAAGATCCCATCCATCCCTGCCCTCTGGCAGTGGGAAGCCATTCCCTGTGTCCATGCTGTGAGCTATAGTGGAACAGTTCAGATTAAAAACTCTTCCACCTTCCTAGGAAGAGCTCTCCTCTTTCTTGGCAGATGAATTTTCAAGCTGAAAGATGTCGAGCTAAGAAATAACCTTTACAGGACTGGTCTGTGCAGGGTTTGGGGCTGCAACTCCTCCACGAGCTGTTTAGGGGCTGAAAGCAGAGGCTGAACTCAGAAACTGCAGAAGAAGTGACCAAACAAGTGCCCTTCCCATGGAGAGGGAAACGGGAAGGAGAGGAAGGGGAGCAGGTCGGGCTCTTTGTACACCAAGGCCAAGGAGATTAAGGGAGCACGTGAAGGCATCCTTAGGGATAATGAGTTCAACACTGCACTCCCTCAACTCAGCACTGGAGCAGAAATATCAGATTCCTCCCCTCCCTCCAGGGAAATCCGTTCTAAAAAATAAAGTGAGGAATACTGGGGGAAACACCAGGCATTACACATTAAAAAGGCAGCTTGTCACCAGCCTGAACCAGACCCATTTTTTTTTCCTCATTCCATATATATCACACATATAAATGGATATTCTTCTCTACATGGATGTAGAGAATCCCCCCTGCAAAAACCCTGAAGAATAACTGGGTGTAAAACCAGGGTCGGATACTTTTCCAGAAATACATTCACAAAGCTCCAATGAGCAACAGCAATTCCCACTTTGGGTAATTTTTGCCCATTATTGCAACATTTCACATTGTTTCTGATGGGGCTTTGGATGATGTGGAAGTCTCATCATTCACCCCACTCTTACATGGTACAAACAGATATTGGTGTTATAAACTCTGTCAAGTTATGCATTAGAATCTTTAAATTGTTAAAAATAGGAAAGAAACTGCACAGTTCACATATTTTATAAAGCTGGGTTAAATCAACATCTGCAAAAAATATCCCTGTTAAACGAAATAGCAGGATTTCATTAAGTAAATTGCAAGTTGGCAAAAATTCTGAAAGAAAGGGAAAAAGCCACAGCCAGCCCTGTAATTTAAACCTTATTTTAACTGTGACAGCATGGCTGTGAGAGGCTGCATTTCCAAAGGAAAAAATAAAATAAAGTTTAAAAAAAGTACCTGTTCCCCCTGCACCTCACCTCAGTGTCTGCAGTTGTTACCCAAATGAGTTTTTCCAGAGGGAGATGAAGAGGGAGCAGGACACGCTCCCACCTCTGCATCCTCTCTGTCACATCTACCAACCCTGACAAATTCAGGCTTTTCCACCACAGGAGCTCCTGGATGCTGGTGGGTGATGGGTGAGGGTGTCCATAAACCCCTCAGAGCCAAGAGGGCTCAGGGACACCCCAGTGAGGCTGCAGCCCCCTTTCCCTGGAAGCTGGGGCAGCTGAAATCTGGGATGAGCCGGCTGCAGAGCTGAGGAACAGCTCAGTCTGGCTGACACTTCATCACTTGGTGTGTTTTAAACACACCCTGCTCCCCTGCACGAGCCCAGCACCCACCCCAACCCCTCAGTGGGTGCCACTGGGTGGCAGGAATCGGGCTCCTGGCTGGTGCATCCCAAAGAAATCCCTGCAGGCACGGGAGGAGCAGTGCTCACCCTGGGGAGCTCTTGTGTTTTAGGGTGGTCGTGGCCCCCTTCCCCCAAGTGGAGGGTGCAAGCTCAGCCCTGGAGCAGGCAGGGAGTTTCCAGGAGGTTTTCCCAACCTGCTGAGTGCTTTCCCTGCCCGGGGTGACTCAGGCAGGCTGGGCTGGGCTGCGTGGGGAAGCCGAGCTCTTCCCACAGCCCCGGCCAAAGGCCCTGCAGGAGCCATCCCTGCAGGAGCAGGGACAGGGACGGGACACCCCGAGGGCACCGTTCTGAGGCCACCTCCTCCAGGGCAACACCCAGCACTGGAGCTCCAGATTTGAGCTCCAATTTCCCACCCGAAATCTCTGCATGTCACAGGGGAATCACCTGGAAGCAGCACTCTGGGATCAGCAAACCCCCTCCATCTGGCACATACTGGATCTGTTTGCTTTGAGAAGAATTGCAAAACCTCAAAATAAAACGTGAAAAGAGCAGCTCTGATCTGCAAACTTGGAGCTGAAGAGGAGCCCTCTCACAAAAAGGCCAATTATTTGCTTACAAGGTTTTGGCTCTGCTGTTTTTCCTGGCACTTACGCCACCGGAGTTATTTTGAAGGGCTGTTTGCTTCAGGAGGAGCCGAGCAAACAGCAATCCCATTTCCTTTCGGATCTAAACATCCGTTTGCCGTGCGAGCGGGAGGGGAAAAACCCAACCCCGAGTGCCTCAGGAAGCACAAGGAAAGGGGAGGTGGGTGCTGGTGGGGAGGGGAGCACAGCACCCAGCCCTGCCATGCCAGGGGCTCCCCATTCCCTGCTGGCCTGGAATAGAGGGAATGCTCATCCAAGGGGTCTGGGATGCTCTCCTTGAAGCAGACCAAGCAAAGGAGCAACGGCTGCACCCTCCCACCTTCCTCACACATCCATGATGGGGGTCGGGCTTGATCTTCACGGGTCCCTTCCCACCCAAACCTGTCTAGGATTCCACTCTTACAGTGGGATGGAGCAGCTCCTGAGAGGGGAATTCCAGGCAATTTCACAGCCTGCTGCTGGATGAAGCAAGGAATAAAAGCTGCACAGGCCCCTCGTAGCTCCCTGGAGATGCAGCATCGCTGGAGCCTTGCAAAAGGAAATTTGGGAGCAGAAGAAAGGTGGTTGTGCTGGGGGAAGTGCAAGGCACAGAAGGACGTGGAGCTGCTGGAGCAATTCCAGGGAAGGCCACGGAGCTGCTCCAAGAGAGCCCCTCTGCTCTGGAGCCAGACTGGGAGAGTTGGGAATGTTCACCTGGAGAAGGAAAGGCTCCAGGGAGAGCTCAGAGCCCCTGGCAGAGCCTAAAGGGGCTCCAGGAGAGCTGGAGAGGGACTGGGACAAAGGATGGAGGGACAGGACCAGGGAATGGCCTCCCACTGCCAGAGGGCAGGGATGGATGGGATATTGGGGAGGAATCCTCCCAGCTACGCTTTCCACCCTTCAGTGAGCAAAGGGCCAGCTTGCCAGCGTGTTCCTAAATTTCCTGGCTTTTGAGGATACAAGCCAGGTCATTAACATTATTTATAGGTTCCTGTGTATGAGTTTCCATTTGTTTGCCTGCTTAAAACCAGTTAGGTGGAAAAAAAAGCAATTCCTGGAGGTCAGACAGTTAAAAACCCCTCATGTCCATGGTCTGATGGACCCAAAGGATCAGCAGCTCCTTTAGAGGCATAACTGTTTCCTTAAATGCTTATTGTGTAAATATTTAAGCTACTTTATAAAACTTTTACAATGTACTTAGGAAGCATAAATCTCCCCACCGGAGCACGCTCAGGCGGCTTTGGGAACACAAACAGGGACATTTCCAATGCTAATGCTGCACCCAAGGGGCCCTGAGGTCACAATCTCAGGAAAATCATTCCTGAAGCCGATCCCCTGGGCTCACCCCAAAAGGGAGCGTGGTTACGTGCCCCGAGTCATTGCCACGGGCTGGCTGCAGCGTGGCTGCCCTGCAGAACAATCATGGATTGATGGCTGCTGGGTGGTGGAGTGCAGGGAGCCCTGAGGTTTTTTCCTCTTCAAAGCACAGCTCTTACGCTCAAAAAATTATGTAATTCAGAAACAATCCACTAACGCTCATCCGTTTTAAGAATGAAATGTTTTTGTTGGTGTTTTTTTTTTTTTTTCTCTCAATGCCTGTGGAAGGTTTGAAGTCGAGCCCAGCTCATCAGAGCCCACTCCTGAATCCCTCACCAGTTCAGACTGCAACCAAATCAGTGCTACCCACCCATCCCAGCCTCTCTCGTGGTGCTTTTTGGGGAGATGAACTTCCCAGAGGTGAATATTCCCCTGCATTGGGAAAACCCCCCATGTGCTGACTGACACATCTGTGTCCAGGCTGGTTTCCATAGGGAAACCGTGCAGCTTCATGGGATTTGCTTGGACACAGCACTTGCCAGCTCCAATTCTTCAAATAAATGAGACTTTATTTAACATAGGAAACAACATGTTTAGGACTTTTTCCCCCAAACAGCTTCTCTGCTGTAATTTAGGTGCGTTTGAGGCAACAACAACAAACAGAATCAGGGAACTGGAAGTTTATTCCCTTTGCAAAGCACAACTTGCTGTTGGGATATGATGAAGTACATGGAAAGTCTGGAAAAAACTTGGATGGGAGTTCAAACACTGATGTTTTAAAGATGAAAGTGTGTTCTTCGATTAAATGTTTAAATAAAGTTTTCTGGTACTAAATAATTTAAACATTTTCACATTCCTCACATTTCTAGAAGCGCCATTTTATTTATTGTCATAAGCCACCACCCTCAGCAAGCCACCAGGGCCACTTGAGGCAACCTGTTTTCCAAAGAGAAAATTCCTCCAGGATGGTAAAAAACCCGGAAGAACAGGGGAGCCTGAGTCTTATTTTCCACCCCCCATTTGTTCTCCAATCCCCATCATATTTTCCTCATATTTTCTAAATAAATTCTCCCATGCTGCACATGGGCACAGCCAGGTTCTGCTCCAAATATTGACCAGAAATTCAAAGTAACTCCACTGACTTCACCGTGGCTGTATTTAGACAGCTGAAAGTCAACAGAAATTGGCCTGGGTGTTCAAAGTGTCTTTTTTAGCAGCTCTTGGGCTGCTCCAGGGTGCTGTCAGTGATAAAGTCAGAATTGCTCATGGGGACACAGAGCATGGCTCTGCCATCAGTGCCTCAAACAGCCCCAGGAAGAGCAAAACCTGAAGTCCTTGAGCTTTTTGAGAAGGTACAACTCCTGCAACCACCAAGGCTGCAGCCCAGCAATGCAAGGAAGCTCTGACCTGGCCTCTCCCAGCTCTGCCACAAAGCTTCGAGGAATGAGGAACTGCAGAGAGATCAAAGATAAATGGGGATAAACCTGTCATGAGTCAATTAAGAGTGGAAATGCTGATGAGGATTTTACTGCAGGACAATGCAGAAGCGGCAGAGGAATGAAAATCTGAATTTCTCCTAAGACAGAGCTCGATAAACAAAGCGTGGTTTCCAAAGCCAGAAGATAACTGGGCCCAGTCACCCAGCACCAGCTGTTGCCGACCCTGGTGTCCTTATTTCCTTGTAAATCCATCATTAAGGAATAAAAACAACAGCCCAGGCTCAGGGGGACATTCATGAGTCCCGAGTCCTGCTCGGCGCTCCGGGATCCCTGAGGGTTCCATCCCTGCTGCTCTCCACTGAACCTCTCCCCAGGAGCTCCCAGGGCTGTTTGGTTAACACGGCCCAGGATAAAACTCCCTATTTATTTTGGCACCAGTCACCCCGAAGGCCCTAAAACCCAAATAAAGTCCGTTCCCCTCTGTGTGTATCTCCAGCTATTGACACTGCTCGGGACCAATTTGCAAATCCAAACAAACGCTCGTTGTGTAATGGGGCTGGAAAAACAATCAGGAAGGGGCTGGGGGTGTGCTCGCAGGTTCCTGCGGGGAGGGAGGGCTGGAAGGGCCAAGATTACAAGAAATTCAACTTTTACTCAGATAAAAACAGGGGCTATTTTCTGCCCATGACATCACGCTCCCAACCTGCCACCAAGCAGCAGAGCTGGTGCTGGTGGAAGTCATGGAGAGCTTTGAGGGTTTATTCCAGTGGCCAACATCCTACAGTTCCCTCTTTTAAAAATACCCATTTTTTTTTCTTTTCAAGTGCCTCACAACCACCCAAATCCTCTCCAAGGATAAATCACAGCATCCCAAATCCAGGTGAGCAAGCCCAGACCCTCCCAGCTGCACTCCCCATCGGGGAATGATGGGGGCACATTTTATCTGCCCTCTTCTGTAGAGAGAAGATGAATTAGACCCTTCAACTGGCTCTTCCTCCCTGCTGGCTGCAGTTAAGTATCTAAAAACCTATCTCAGACATGGACATCTGTATTAATCTGAGATTAAGTGCCAGAATTGCTACCCAAACACCATCAAAATGGTCCAAAATCACATGCAAAAGCAACATCTCACTAAGGGAATTAAAATCTTAAGGATTATGTGTCATTGCCTGGCTGAGTCTGGATAGGAAATGGAGCTGGAAATGGATTATAAGAACAAATACAACGGTGTGTTCTACCTGCAGACACAGAACTGATGTGTAAATGGTGGCATTAAGCTACACCTACACAACTGAGGGATGTCAGGGGCTGGAAAAGCACAGGGCTGTGGTGTGCAGGGCAAGGTGAAGTTAAAACTCTTATTATGAGCCCATTATTTCAGAATCAGTGGTCAAAACTAAGAGCTGCCACAAACTTCTCCTGCAGCATGAAGGACCCTGTGATGGCCCAACCCAGAGCCCCATCCCAGCCACCACCAGGGCTCTGCTCAGCAGGAAAAGGGTCTCCTTTCAATGCAATGCAGAAGGCAGAGCAACAGCTCTATTTTAGCTCTGTTGCTATGAAATGGCTACAAAAATAAGTCCTGCTTGTGCCCTCCCTCAAGCACATCCCTGTCCCTCTCCTCCTTGCAGCCCTGTCCCAGCCAGAGCCTGGCCTTGGCCAAACTCACCTGGTTTCAGGTTTCCTGACAAACCCCGAAACATAAATACATCCCTAATTCTGCTGGGGAAGCTGAGCCAAGTTTCTGGCAGGGCTGTGCTTGAGACTGAAACAAGGGGGGAAAAAAACCGCAGCGGTTTTGACCCAAACCCAAGATTCTCCCCCCTCAAACTTGGCAGTTCCCACTGATTTTTATTTTGACTCCAAACTCAGGGCTCCAACACCCCGCTTGGGGAAGTGGGATTTTCAGAGCCCTGCAGGACACCCAGCTCCCTGTCTGACATTGGATATCTTGATGGAAGTGTGCTGCAGCTCTCCAGGGCAGTGCTGAGGAAATCCCAGCTTTTGATGCTGCAGCAACCCCAAAAACACGGGAGGCTGTCCCTAAGCCCTCCCTGCAAATCCCATCCATGCCCAGAGCCCAGCACTTGGAGGCTGCACACAAATATAGCTGCAGGCATCTTTCCGAGGGCTGCAGAGGCGAGTTTAAAAGCAGGATGTTTGGCTGAGCTGCTCTTCCCTCAAATAAACACCCACGACCTCACTCAAACAGAGAGGCACCGCTCTGGGAGTGCTGGAGTCGCTGCATTTCCCAACAGCCAGCCTTGATTTCCCTCCCTGGCTGTGGGAGTGCCACCAGGCTGGGTGGCACCTGGGGGAGGGAGCCATGGCCACAGCTCTCCAAGGGGAATTTTGGTACATGTAGGGAAGTGTTTTCTCATCCCCGCGTTTCTCACAGACCTGCTGGGTTGAGTTAGTCAGTAAAACCCTGTTTTGGAAGCTCTGAAATGCTCAATTGGTGGGAATTTCCTTCTGCATGACAGCTCAGGGAATGAATCCAAGGTGTCCAAGCTGATGCTCCCAGTCTGGGAGTGGATCTGCATCCAGCATTCAGTGCTGCCTTTGTAGTTTGGAGACCACCAAACCTCCAGTGTGTCCAACTGCACCACTCCCAGCAGGAGCCACACTCTCATCCCTGTGTCACCACTTATTCCAGGAGAAAGACACAGCACTTGGGAGAAACATTTCTGCTGCCTGCCCTTCATACACCCTACACACAACTTCAGTTTGTTCACATGACACAAGCATCAAGCACAACTTTAAAGGAGAAATAAGGAATAAAATATATAAATAAGCCTGTGCTGTTTCCCTCAGGTGGCAGCACTCACCCAGGCACTGGAGAAATGCTCCTTCCCTCTGTTAAACCAACCTGTGCTCACCCTCACCACTGTCCTGGGGCACTGAAGGCTGGATGTGAGGAATTTGGTACCCACTGCAGCTGGCAGACGTGAATTGTTAATGCCTGAACCAATTTCACTCACTTGCCTGCCTTGGAAGCATCCCCTGAATCCCTAAACCCTCGCTGGGTGTTTGAACAGGGTGGAAAATGACTCCAAATCCCAGTGGATGCTTCCTGTGCTCAACACACACCGAACACTCAGCCCCAGGGACGTGCACTGAGGCAGCCTGACCCACAGAGGATCTCAAGAAACAAAAAAAGCCACGTTTTAACAAGCTTTGATCCAAGCAAGGCCGTGCTGTGGTGGCAGGAGGTGGCAGGGAGCTGGGGAGCCCCATGGCACATCCCAAATCCGGGTGCCCCCTGTGCCCCATCCCACGGGCACACCAGCGATGCTCCGAGGTGGGATGGCTCCGGAGCCAGCCCCAAATCCCAGGAGTACCAACCCCATTCAGAGAGGACAGAGCTGGCAGGAAAAGCATTCTGGAGGCTGGGGGAGAGCCAGGCAGCCCCGACCCACACGGTGCCAACCTCGCCCTGGCCCGGCCCCGCTGCGAGGGGAAATGGCTTTGGAAGGCAGCTGGTTCTCATTGAGAGCCTCTGCAGCCTGCATGGGGGGAGAGAGCCTGCAGGGAAGGGCAGAGGCAGGAGGAGGGGCCAGAGGATGGGGATTAAAATAATATTGTGTCGAAATCTCAATGAGAGGGAGAAAAGGGGGGAGAGGAGAGAAACGAGCGCTTTCTGCAAGGCAGCGCCAGCGATCCAGCCCGAGGCTGATCTGGGATTATCTGCTGGCTCCCAGCAATGTTCTGGTGCTGGTTGGTTTGTCCTCATTTAAACCTGGATTGATCCTATTGCATACACCCAGCCAGGGCAGCTCCTTCCCTCGGGCACATCAGGCAGCCCAAAAAACGTGGACAATGCTGCTCACAAAAACCTTCCACGGCTTTGTCTGGGCACAGACAGCCCCAGGGCTCTGTGAGGTGACAGCCCTTCAGCCCTTCCCTTAGCACCATTTATTTTATGGGTTTTTTCCTGCTGTTTCTGTGTTTTAAAGTGATCAGTTCCAAAGTGCAGCCCGCTGGGATGTGCACGGATGCACCAGGCTGGAGGGGAAAGGGCTCCAGCCCCATTCCAACAAAACCTGTTTGGTGACAGACCTGATCCAAGCATGCAAATGTCCAGGATGTGAGACAGGTTCTCCCATTTTCCCTTCTGAGATTCAATTTCTTTGAAAAAAATAAAATAATAGATTTCAAGCCAAAAACCAGGAAACTTCACAATATTATCTTTACTCTTTACCTTTTTTTGAACACTAGCTATGGTCCAACTGAATCTCTCGTGCTCAGCTTCTCACTGCCAAGATCTCAGCTGAGTTTTCTGGGATCAGCTATCCCTAATTCTCCAAACACACACAGGTTTCCTCTCACCCACAGGGAAGGGGCATGGAGAGAACCACTCTCAGGGCTGTACCGATGACACACGGAGCTCCAGCACCCGTTTCCTCCAGGAATGAGCCCTGGGCATCCACTTTCCTTGAAGGCTTTGAAAAGCTTTTCCTTCCTGCAGGTTTAACACGAGCTGCCACTTCCCAGCGAGGCAGCAGAGCTCGGGGGACTGCGGAGCTCAGCACATAAAACACCCAGAGCTGCAGCCTTTGAAGCAGAGCCCTTCAAAGACAGGCACATACCAAATCTACTGAGGTTTTCTACACAAACAAATTCAGCATGGCAAGAGCAAAACTAATTTGCAAAGATCTTTTAATGTTGGAAGTCTCAAATGACCGACCCTTTCAAGCACAGCTGAATTCAATCTGGCTCTGAAGGCCTGTACTGGTGATTCAACATGGAAAAGACATGGATATTTCAAAATATGTGCCTGTGATTACTGGGGAATAAAGAATGACTCCAATTTTCTTGTTTCAGTGATGAAGAAGCTGCCCAGTGTGCTCCTAGTCTGTAACCTGTGAAGTGTGAGTGACTTTTTTTTTAAAAAAAAACATAATTCTGCTGACATTTCGCTTCCATTCAAATAACCCAGCAATGGGGGAGGAGCAGCTCCCTGTACTCACGGGATCATCACCTTACTTTGTACTCTCCCAGGAATTTCCCTGGTCTGCTGGGGGTGGAAGTCTCCTCAGTCACACACATCCCTTTGTGCAAGCACTGGAACAGCCCCGGTGTGAATGGAGGAGTCAGATAAATTCCCATGCTGGAAACCCCTGTGGTGTTTAAAGATGAGCCAAAGCAGAAATGGGCCCATTTTGGGGTCTGGTCCTCCACACAAACCAGCACCCGGCTCACTGAGACACCACTCTGGGCTTTGGAGGGCTGGGATGTCCCCACCAGGGACAGGAGCAATCCCAGGTTAAGGCTGGAAAAGCCCTCTGAGATCAGCAGCTCCAACCCTTGCACTTGTCCCCAAGTGCCACATCCATGCAGGCATGGAGACTCCACAGCTGCCTTAGGCAGAGCTGGACAGCCCTTCTGGGGAAGAAATTCTCTCAAATATCCATCTTAAACCTCTGCTGGCACAACACCCAACAGCACCCAACGCTCCCTGAGCTGGCACAGCCACACTGACCCTGCCCTTCCCCTGGCATCAGATCCAACGTGCCACGGATGCAGCTCCCATCCCACATCTT
Organism: Polioptila caerulea; assembly: GCA_013397295.1. Taxonomy (NCBI): domain Eukaryota; kingdom Metazoa; phylum Chordata; class Aves; order Passeriformes; family Certhiidae; genus Polioptila; species Polioptila caerulea. The sequence continues at coordinate 163,245 of VYXF01007454.1, forward strand.
CACCTGCGCCCTGCACACCCACAGAAACCCCCCTGGGATGGAGGACACAGCCCCCAGCCAGGGCTGCACACTCCAGAGCTGCCACCCAGCTCAGGCCCCAGCCATAAAACGAGCTCCACAATAGTGTTATTTATTTTTTTGGAGTCACAAATGATTTCCAGCAGCAGGAGGGTGAGGGATGCGGCGCTGGACCCGGCACCCGGCCAGTCTCATAAATGGTTGGCAGCCAGCAGAGCAGCAAACCCATTTCTATTGAAATGAGCTTGTTACTACTAATTTTTACTGGCTTCCTGCTCGATTCATAAAGTTTTGTTGGGTTTTTTTTTTTTGGTGTGTGTGTTCTGTTGGGGTTTTTGTGCGGATCTCAGAAAGCAACTCCGTGGCACTTGAGGAAAACGGAGCCCTGGCCTCACCACCAAGGACTGCTGTGCACCCAGCCCGGGCACTCACAGCCTCTCTGGAAAAGGTGTTGTGTTTTCAGGGCTTCATAAAACCTCAGCAAAAGAGTTCTCCAGAAGAGGCCAAAACCAAAACTTGCTGGATTCAGTTTTACTGTGATCAGCCCCGTGGCAGAACAGCTCGAGCCCGCAGTGGCAGCTGCAGACATCCAGTTTATAGGGAGGGATTGGGGCTGAAACATTAACCTGCCCCTTTTCACATCTGCTCCTTCTCTCCACAGCTGGATACCCCGAGAGCTGCTGCACCAGACAAACCACACCAGATCTAATCTCAGAGCCTGAGCTTTTTATAAGCACCAGTGACTGCTGCGAGACTTGGCAGAGCTTTGCCTACAATGAGGGGATGGATCACAGAATCATGGAATGGTTTGTGTTGCAAGAGACCTTAAAGATCATCCTGTTCCACCCCCTTCCATGGGCAGGGACACCTCCCACCAGACCAGGTTGCTCAGAGCTCCATCCAACCTGGCCTTAAACAATTCCAGGATGAGAGTTCCTGTTGGGATACGTCACAACTTCTCTGGATTTTAAGAAGAATGCTGGAAAAAAATTACCTATAGCTCATATTTACCTACAGCTCTCACTGTAGGGTTCAAAAAGCAACAAAAACAAAAAAGAAATAGGAAAAAAAAATCAGGGCAGAATGACTGTGTTTGCCAAAGCACTGAGGGGAAGATGCAGCAGTGCTTCCAAAGGAACAACATCTTTTCAGGAATAAGGGAAAGCAGAACCATGGGGGTTCCCAGCCACCACAGCCCATGTTTGCCTTCCCTGTGCAGGACAGGGATGCTCCCAGACCCCACAGCCTCACGCAGAGGGGGATGAATCAAGTGCCTCATTCTTCCCCCTGGACAAACTTGGCTTTTCCCAGCACGGGATGGCACAAACGGGGCCTTGTGTGAGCACCACGCTCAGGAACAGGAACAGCCCGGGCTTTGGAGCAGCCAGGAGGGGAAAAGAAAGGCAGGGAAGGAAGCAAAGAGCAAAGGGATGTGCTCTGCACAGCACAGCACGGCCATCCCTGCAGGAGCCTCTGCAGACAGGGGGGATCAATCTAGAGAGAGCTCAGCCTTATCAGAAACAGAACGGGTTGGGCTGGCAGGGCCTGAGAGCTCATCCCACCTTCCACAGGACCAGGCTGCTCCAAGCCTCATCCAACACCTGCAGGGATGGGGCAGCCACAATTTCCCTGGGCAGCCTGAGCCAGGGCCTGACCCTCCACCCAGTCCTGCAGGGGCCTTTTCTGCCTGGCTTAAGGGACAACAGGACTTTGCATCACTGTGTGTGAAAGCACAAAGCAGATGGCACTTTTTTTTTTTATAAAGTCTTTAACGTTCTTTGGCTTCTCTCATGGAAAAATCTTAGCAAATGAGACCTTAATAAATAGAAAGAGGTGAAAAATAGCCTTTCTGCTGGCAGGTTCTGCTCCTGCTCATGGAATATGCAGATAAAAGCAACACAGTTGTGTCTCCCACCCTTCTGCAGAGCCACTGTGAGAAATCCTGCCCGAGTATCCCTGGCATCAAGAGATGCCCCTGCAGCAGCTTGAAGACTCCAACTTCTCCAGCCTGGAGGAATGGGCAGCCTGATCCTTCTCAGCTGCTGCAAGCACTTAGGAGGAGGAACATCTCCAAAGCCATAAACCAAACACGGGCGCAGGAAGGGGAGGGCAGCTCTTCCAAAGCCCAGGCAGGGCCATGGCCAAGCTGCAGTGGGTCCAGCTGAGCAGCAGTGTCCAGCTGGGACAGCAAATGTGACACGAGGGCACTTCCCTGAATTGCCATTGGGAAGGGAGGGATGGCTTTGGTCCAGCATTTGCTCTGGGAACCACACTTGGATGCTGCAGGACAGGAGCACGTGGGCTCCTTGAACTCTCAGCAAAGACCTCCTGCATCCCCCAGGAACACAGAACTGCTGTGAAGGGCAAAACAAACTCTCTACACATCCCTCTCTCTTGCACTGTTGGGAATTTGACTTTTTGGCAGGTTTCATACACGGGCTTTTATAATCTGAAAGGCAAAATGCCGAGGGCAGGGAGCAGCATCCCAGCCTGTGCTTGCTCCTTGCCAGACACTGCATCCCTGTGGAGAGGCAGGGACAGGTTGGATTTTGTGAGGGTTTTCAGGTCTGGGCATCAGAGGCAACTCTTATCCATTTAAAGAATAAAACTAGGAAAATAGAAAAAGAAAAAAAGAGGGGGAAACCTGTGGTGAGGGGCTGATTGAGGAGATGCTGGGGCAGGAGAAGAGCTTTGGGTTTAATTCTGTTTATATCCCCTGATGCTGGTGGTTTTTCCCCCATATATTTTCCCATATCCAAAGCCTGGGATGAGGAACCAGCTTCTCACTGAAGGAGAAGTTTCTCTGGGAAAGGGGTGGTGGGACAGCAGCACAGTCCAGCCCTTCAATGCCTGGACTGTTTGATCCCTGCTCCAGCCCCAGGAGCTGCAAAGGCCATTACCAGTCAGCATTAGCAGCCCTGCAAGAGGTCAGCCAAGACAGGCATTTCCATGTGAAATGTTTTTGTTCTTACAGAAAAAAACACACCCAAACAGGAATTCACAAGTCCTCAGCACGCCTGACTCCAGAGCTGGAGATGTGCTGCACATCTCCCCCTCAATCTCTGTTCTCCCAGCACTCTGTCCCTGGGGTGATGCTTTTTTCCAGCTAAACCCCCATTTTCTGGGGCTACAAGAAAGCTGGAGAAGGATTTTTGACAAGGTGGGCAGGCCCTGGCACAGGGTGCCCAGAGCAGCTGTGGGTGCCCCTGGATCCCTGGCAGTGTCCCAGGCCAGGCTGGACCAGGAGCAGCCTGGGACAGTGGGAGGTGTCCCTGCCATGGCAGGGGGAGGAATGAGAAGAGCTTTAAGCTCCCTTCCAACCCAAAGCAGGATTTGATGAATCAAGTGAAAGGCACAGAGCAGGGGCACAGCAGGAGCTGGGACAGGCAGCACCCAAACCCTCAGGAGCGAGGTGGGACCTCAGTGAGGGGGTGTCCCCAGCACCCCTGGAGCCCCAGGAGCACACTGAGGGGCACGGGGCAGAGCTGGGAACCCCAGCCCCACGTGCCCAATCCCAGGCAAGCACAAAGAGCCGAGTCTCCTGTGCCAGTAAACTGAACCTGTGGTTCCAGGGGCTCGGGACACTTCAAAGCCCTCAGCAGCCCGGGCAGCAGCACTGAAGGGATGGACTTTTCAGCTGTCGAGCAGAGAAGCAAAATCCACACAAACAAGCAGTGTTCCAGAAAACCAGGTTTACCCATCAGCAGCTCCCAGCGACAAGGGGGATGTTTTTCCTGAGAGTTTTTTTTCTTTCCTTCTTCCAGTTTGCTTTTTTTTTTTTTTTTAATTTCTTACTAAAAGCCAGCTCGAGCTCCCACAGCACACAGCCCTTTTGGGTCTGAGCATTCTCCAGAGGTAAAATGCTGAGTTAGGTCTTGGAGGCCGGGAAAGGAGGTGCCTTTGATGAACAGCAAATCTCCAGACTTCAATCGCTCCGGTGAGCGCCACACATTTAATAAGTTATTTCCGTGGAAAACCTGGGTAACTCAGTTATGAATCAAGCCTATAAACACCTCTCACTCATCAAAGTGCCACAAAAAAATCTATTACTGGGACTGTGAACACAAGCCTCTCTCTACAGGTCCCCTATAAGAAGCCAAAATTCCTCCTTCAAAACATTCACCGTTTTCAAAGGTCATAAATACACTGTGTCCAGTATTCAGCAAATCCCTTTAAAAAGCAAAACACAGGCACAGGGAAAAAGGAAAGTTCAAACAAAGCCGGATCCATCGGATCCATGCTGCTTAGACACAAGCAGAGCTACATCAAAGGAACTTTTACTACCTAGAAAGTTGTATCCAACCCCTAATAGGGTGCAAGAATGTAACGTTTAGGCTACAAAGATTCAACTAATTTACTTTTAAGTAACTTGCTTACTTCCCCATGTTTCTTCTTTTAAGAGTGATGCCTAGGTGCTTGGAGAAGTGGGGGATGTGATTGTTCTGTGATTCAAGGCCAAACATCATAACTACTCAATGAACCACAGACAAAAACATATTTTATCTGGGGGTTGTACTTTCTCCAAGAACTTCTAGGTTGAAAACATCCAGGCTAGCTGTGAAAATCCATCCCAGTTCCAGGTAACAGAGGGAGAAAAAAGCAACTCTCTCCTTCTCTGCTGGGATATACTGAGAACTCCAGTGTCAGAGAACCACGCTCCCCAAATGCTGTCCATGGAACCTTCACTTCAGGGCATCATCCTGGCTCCCTCAGGGAAAATTCTCCTTTGGAGCTGTGTGCACACACAAACACAGAGGCACCAGCTGCAAAGCAGCTTTCATCTCTGCATCAGGAGGGGGCCCAATATTGGTAGGACCAAGCTTCTTCCACCCCTCGTGCAGCCTGTGCCACTCCAGGCAGAGGATCCTGAGCCTCTGGCAGCCAGTTTGGATTTTTCTCTTCCTTCTTCTGAGCAAGGGCCAGCTCCAGCTGCCCAGATATTTCAGGGACAGCTCTGATTGTCCCCATTTCTTAAGTGTGGCCCGTTGGATGGTTGCAGCAGCAAAGGGACATTCTCCACCTCCCAGCCCAGGAGACTCCTGCCCTGCTCTCAGACTGTTTTTGGAGGCTGCTGCTCCTTGCTGCACAGGATGCAAAACCTCAGAGGAACCTTCACGTCCCTCCTTCAGCACAAACCACCTCTTCCCACCTCCTGCAAATTCCTTCAGAAAATCAACTTTTCCTCCCCACATCACTGTCCTGGTGAGCTCTGCACCAACCCCAAGACTAAAACCCCTGCACTACAAGCCCATAAGCCACGGGGTGTTTTATACAAGCAGCTCTCCCTGGTTTTAGGAACACCCCTACAGCTGCAGTCCCTGCCAGAGCCCAATCTCCCCCAGAGCCCCAGGCTCTGCACACAAGACTCGGGGCACAGGTGGCACCACGAAGCTCTGCTGCCACCAAGGCAAGGTCACCCAGCAGCTCTGTGCAAACCTGCTCAGGTACAGCTCAGTGCTCCAGCTGGTGGTTTTTGGGTGGCCCAACATGAGTAATCCCACAGGGTTTTAATGGAAAAATAACCACATGGAGCTAACATCTCCCTCCAGCCTTGATCTAGGGTGCTTCTCTTCCACTGGCAAGTCATCCAACTCTGCAAAAAATTTTTCTTAAATTCCTGCTTGTTCAATGCTCTGAACAACTTCTTCATCTGCTTATGATTTTCCCAGGTGGAATATTCTCTGCTGGATTATTCTTATGGATGAAGCACTGCTATCAGCAGGATTTGGACACAACAAGGAGCCCACCTGGCCACAGAACCAACAATCCCTTCCCTTCACCTCCTGCTCCAAGGGAATGGCTGGGCTACAGGAGCCCCCCACTATGGGAAGCACAAATGGGATGTGGAAAACCCCACTGCCCTCCATAAATCCACTGGCCCCAGTGGCTTTAGCACCACCCCAGCAAGACATTTTTATATAAAATAAAAGAGCAGACCTGCACCTCTGTGAAAGGGACAGCACTGAAAGCCCAGGGATCAGCTCCCAGAGCTTCCCCACCTTCCCTTTTAGGGATTAATCCATGATTCACCCCACAGCTGGAGAGGCTGCCTTTGATGCCAGCCCCAGGCAGGGCCAGAAGCTGCACAGGAGCAAACCCCCAGGGAGGGCAGGTTGCTGCTCTGAAGCTCTCCCACGGGGATCCCAACATCCATGGCCATCCACAGCCACGTGGGAAAGGCTCCACAGCGAGCAAAGAATTCCTCTCTGAAGCACACTGGAAAATAGATGCACTTTATTTCCCGTTGGCAAACTGAAACTATGGAGGAAAACTGTTTAATATAAAAACATCTGACAAAGCACCTCCAGGATGTATTTTTTTGCATCAAAGAAGTAGCTCTTGGCAACAGGCTCGTTCCTCCGACCAGGAGAGGTTTTAGCCAAACCCTGATTGTTCTAGACTGCACAGGGGAAGGCAAGCCAGCAAACCTACAGTTAAATATGAAAGAAAAAAAGAAACCAAAACCATTGCTGGCCCAAACAAACATCTGTCTGTGATTAAACTGGATGCACAGATACGTTGTGTCTTTTTTTTTTAAAGGGTTTGTTTCTGCAGGAGGAGGGGAAGGAGGGATGAAAAGGCTCCAGGGTGGTGCTGGGGCAGACCCAGCCCCCAGCAAAGCCAGAGCCTGTCCTCAAACCCCAACATTTCCCCCCAGAAGAAACTGCTGCCCTATTAATGAAAAAAATACCCTTTTTTGCTATTAACAGGTAATTCCAGGATCTCTCCCCCAGCCCGGAAAGGGCAATGTTTGCCCAGTTGCCACACACATCCGCCTGACAGATTTAATGGGGCTTTTTTTTTTTTTTTTCCTACTCCTAACACACAGGATCTTCATAAATTTCCTTGTTAGCATAAATCCTGCAGCCTGTTATTTCTGGGGGGAGAGGAAGGGAGACGTTCACTTTCTCCATTCAGTGGGTTTGAAAATATGCTTCCTTAAGTTCATCCTAAATATTGCTGGAAGCAGAAAAAACCCTCTGGCTCTCGCCTGGAGCCGTGGCATTGCCTCAGCAGGGCTGAGTCACCAGCTGGGATGGATGCTCCTGCCTTCTTCCTCCCTTTGCTGGGACCCTGCTCCCCAAATCCAACATCTGCAGCCCCATACCACTGCCCTGCAAAAACTTCCCCATCATCCCAGGCCTTAAAAAAAAAATAAAATTAAATTAAATAAGATCCTGACAATTCAGCCTCTGTTTCTTCTCTCTGTTAATTCCTCCACCATCATCAGTCACCAAGCAGAGCTTGTCTCCACGTGGAGCCCAGCACCTTCTGGGCATCAGCTGGGAATAAACTCATGCCTGTGCTTCCACTTCCAGGTGGAAAACACCTTCCTGCTGCTTTGGAGCACGGACAGGAATTCATTCCTCCTCCAACAAACCACCAATCCAACATTTCTCCTTTAGGATGCACATTTTCAGCCACACGCCGGCTCACCAGAGCTGAAACTCTTGGAGAGTTTTAGCACATGGGAAATGATTTCAAAGTTTAAAAAAAAACCCCAAACAACTATTTTCAGAAAAAAATAAACCAGCATCTTTCCTGGGGATGGTCAAGTCAGCACAGAGACCTCTACCTGTCCTCCCCTCAGGACCTCCAGAATTTAAAGCCACCACTAACAAGAACTTTGGTCAACACCCATCATTGGGCTTTTTCAACAGGAATGGAGCTATTCCATGGGTTTTAAGGAAAGGTCCTTCCCAGGGCAGTGAGGGAGAGCCCTGTGGGGTTCAGAGGAAGGCAGGCAACCCCAAAGCCCACGGCAGCTGCTCCAGCACGTCCCCACCACCCCATCCCAGCCCTCCACATGCCTGGCAAGTCCAACGGGTACAGCAGCTTCTTGGCATGTGCTGGAGGAGCCAAGTCTGAGGGGAAGGGAAAAAAAAATTACTCCAAATGTTCCACCAATTATGAGTCACGAGGCTGAGCTTTTGTTCCTGCCTTGCTGGATTTTGCCCTTTCCCTGGTATTTCCCCAGCTCCGGCCGGGAGCCACGGGGACGCCAGGACTGGCCAAGGCTCTGCTGGCTCCCAGGGGGACAGGCAGGCTCAGCCCAGGCCAGGGGAGCACAGGTTTGAAATATAACTCCCCAAACAGCAGGTTTTGCTCAGCTCTGCTCTCCAGGCAGAATTGAATCGAAGGAGGAAAAGATGGAGCTCTCACAGGTTTGAATGTGGCACTGCTTGAGCTCAGGAGGAGGAAACTTTGGGGTCAGACATCTCCAAGTGCCTTTTGCCACCAACTCAGATCTTCCCAGGTCATTGCACCTCCCTGGGAAAACAGGACCAGCCCCATTCCAAGGGAAAAGCCGTGGCTGGACACTGATCCTTGGACAAACAACTTTGTTCCAAGACCCAAATGCTTTGAACACGAGATGAAGAGGGCTCTGGGGTATCATCCATGGATCCAGGTCATATCCAGCCAGCTATCCACAACTTGTGCTTCCAGTTAGCACTGACTGCTCCTCTGAACCTTACAGTGAGCCTGCTACTTCACTGCAGACCTTCCCTCTTTCTAAGGGCAGTATTACAGCTATGAAAGCTTCTACTTCAAAAAGAGGGTTTGTTTTTTTTTCTTTAAATTTACACATATGACAGAGATCATCTTTTGCCTTCATGCTAAAACCTCCTGTTTAGAAGTTCATCAAATAAAGGAGCAACGAGAGAAGAATGGTTCTCTTTGTTACACAAAATTGAATTTTGTGGTTTTAGTAGGAAAAGCCTTTTTGATGATCAAAGCTGGGCCAATAAATAGCAATGGCTTGATGCTAGATCCAAAATGTCCTTATTTTTGGAAGATGAGTTAAATGCACACTGAGCTCCCTCGGTACACAAGAGGAGGCAGGGAGGACCATGTGCTTTGTGTACCACTCCCACAGACCTGCACTTCAGGCAGAGCTATTAAATGAGTTGAAATGGAGAATAAACAAACTGAAATGTGGCAGGTAGACTGGAGCCTAAGTGGGTTTTTCCCTTGTACTTCACCGTGATGACATGTATGGGTTAACTTCAGCAGGGCTCTTATCCTCTTTCAGCAATCCTGAGCACTGGGGAAAAATAAATCACCCAGCCCCAGACTCTTATTAAAAGTTACACCATTGGAAACAGCACAGGGGGAGAGGAGGGATCCGGTTTCAGCACAATCTCGGTCACATGTTATCATTATATTGTTCAAGGAAAAGTTAAAATCTCTCTTCTCTTCCAGCAAACCCACCAGATGTCCCATAAAGACGGAGCCATGAGAGAAGCTAAACCATTACAGCCTCAGGAACCCCACTTCTCCAACTTGGCTGCTGTAATTAATGCCAATTACCAAGTTACAACAAAAGCCACGGCCACAGGGAGCTTTAGGGACGTGCATCCAGCCCTAGGAATGTTTGTCAGGAATTGCAAACAGATATTTATTAGAGCACAAGGCTGAATGATCTGAGTCCTGCTATCAATTGTTCCCCTGCTCCGGACACTTGGCAGCACAACAAAAGCCTGTGGGCTGGCACACGCCACCACAGGGGCACCTGAAAGGACAAGGAGGAGGGAAAATGCCCAGAGGGAAATGTGCCACCGTGCCATGGTACAGACCCTGTGCTGTCTGAACACCCTCTGCAATTGGGATCAGCCTAAACATCCCGAGGAACAGCCAAGTCTCACCAAACTTCTCACCAAACTAAAAAAAAAAACTTGCAAGGAAAGAAAACCAAGAGAAGCACCACAACCAAGGGACCAGTAGCCCAAAGGTCCCCTCCACCACCTCCCTGGACTCACAGCATCCCCCAAGTGAGCAGCAGATTCCATCCATGTGCTCAGCAATCCAGCAGGGAGGCTCAGAGGTGTCCCAGCCCCATCCCAGCTGCTGAAGGAGACACGCAGGGCTCCACCAAAACCCACGTTTGTCTGCCTTCAGCCCAGCTCTCAGACCACAAAAGAAATTCAGCCTGGTCCTATAGCCAGGCCCCACACAGTCAGCCCCCAGCCCGGGATGAGACACCAAGAAGAAAAGATGTGGAAGGATGGCTGCAGCCAGAGCCAAGGAAAGCCCCAACTCTACCTGCTGTCAGGTAAAACCACCCCAGGCCTTGCAGAACCCCATTAAGTGAATGAAAGGTTGCAGGGTGGGGCAGGGCAAAAACCAGGACCTAATTAAGCCAAGCTTTGTTCGGGATCTTCAATGGCTCCTTAGCTGGAAGCCTGCTCATGAAAGCAGGGATTGCAGCCCGGGGCCAGGGCCCAACAGGTAACACCAGCCCGACAGAGCCAGCAAGAACCACCACAAAGCAGCAGCAGCACTGGAAGGGCCTCGCTGCTCCTGCCATGGAAATGGGGAGGGCCCAGAGCCCAGCCCCACAGCAGCCACGGCCCTGGAGGCTGGCATGGGGCCGGGCAGCCTCCACACGGGACAGCACGGCCACCTCCCAAACGCCCCTGCCCGTGCCACAAACAGCCTCTCCCCACAGCATGCAGAGCACAGGCTGCTTGGAGAAACCAACTCAAACATCTGCTCCTTTTGTCCTTCTCCTCACACCCAGAACACAAACCAAGGGCAGGACCAGGACCCCCATCCCCTCCTGCCATCCTGCCCCACCACCAACCCCGAGGGCAAAAAGGCACCAAGAGCTGCCAACCTGAGAAATCTCCGGGCGTGATGTTGGGAGAGTTTGTAGCCTCTGTTTCAGTGTAAGACAACGTGGAATCTGATAGATCTGTAGAAAAAAAAAAAAAAAGAAAAGAAAAAAAAAAGCACTTTTAGTCCTGCTGCGTTTGCCAGGGCTACGTGAGCACCCGTGGCTGCTCAGCTTCCCAGCACCTCCCCGAGAGAAACTGCACAGAGCCAGAAAGCAGCGATTAACTTTGTAACTCCACCACGCAAATGCAAAGTTTGAATTGCCTCGACCACAAAAATAACTCCAGTTAAGTTGATCAAACAAGTAGGAACTTGGTGCTTACTGGATAAAGTTACATTAAGCCTCTAAACAAGTCAGAGTTACTATACTTAATTATCACCATTAAAATTCTTGAAGCTGTTTATTCTTGCTTCCTTCCTTCCTCTTTGCTGAAGCGAAGGAAACTTTGTTTTAACAAGTTAAGAGTCTTTGTTATTCTCTCTTGCTTACACCCCTCTAATTAAGTGCTCAACTGTTTGCTCACAGATTAACTATTATTTTTCCAATCAAACAAGCCAGTGAAGCAAATTTCAACCCCTGGCTGTTGTTTTAATAAAGTCACGTGTCGCTCACTATCACCTCTCCTGCAGCACAAGCAGTTTCTAAAGGGAATTAACTTGGAAGGGGGAGTGCAGGGAGGGACAACTCCTTTTTTTTTGCCTCCACACCTCAAAATAAAAGCCACCAGCAGCCAACTTGGCCTTGCAGGCCACTCTGGTCACAGCCCCGTGGCGATGGGGCACAGGGTGCACACATGGCTGAGCTGCTGGCAGCTCCCACGCCTGGCAGGGCAGGGACTCACCTTTGGCAGGGGCAGCTCCTGCCTTCCCCGGGGTTGGGTGGGGCAGGCAGGCGCTGCTGTCCCCTCCTATCCCTGCCAAAGCCCATTTGCCTCCTCCCTGGGCCTGCCCCGTGGCAGCAAAAGCCCCCTGGGCGCCAACCCCAGTAAATCACTGACCACGGGATAAAGGGAGAAAGCCCCCAGATGTGGGATTCCTCCCTCCCATGCTCCCCTGTCTTTGCTTCCCATTTAACTGAGCAAGAAGCAGGGCTCAGAGAGGATGGTGAGGATGCATGGATGGCAGCTCAAAACACCTGCAGACCAACGTGCAGCACACAGGACCAGGATCCAAGGCTGCCAGGCTCTCCAGCACCCCGCACCCCACACCCAGCCACGCCACCCCAAAGCTGCTTTCACCAACTTTGTTCAGAAAACCTTTGATAATTCCCCAGGAAAAGTGACACCCCATTCAGAAATGACACGGCGCCGAGTTTCAAAGACTTTCCATCTCTTTGTAAGGAGCAGAGGAAGGGTAATAGCTGGTTCCTCCACGGAGCAGCACAGCCAGGCCTTTATGGAAATGGCACCCAGGAGCTCCCACTCCCACAGATTACACACGCAGACAAAACATGACGTCTGGTAACCTTTCATTACGCCTTCATTAAAAATAGAGCTTCATATTATTTTGGAAAATATGCATGTGTCTACATGGTAATTTGGTAGGATAAACTGGCATCCATTTACTTCTTAAAACCCGTCAGCTGATGCTTGCTCAGAAATAATGAGCAGCCATAAAACCCCGACTTGTTGGCTTTTGCCTGACGTGCCAGGGAGAGCTGTCTCAGAACCAGCACTGGGGCTCTGCACCATGAAAGAGTTCCCCAGAGATCAAAAGAGACAAAACACGTACCCAGTGGCTTTTGCTCATCGTTAGGAGACAGCCGAGAGTAGGGAGGTGGTGGAGACTCTGGAAAAACAAAACTTCAGGTTAGAGCAGTGTTCGGTTTATCAACAAACCCTCTTGCTTTCTCTTCTGGGGTAGGAACACTTCCAAGGTTATAAACCCCCAGTGGAAAAAAAACCACTTGGGAGCAACAAGGTTTTACTAAGTTTTGAAGAATGGGAGTTCCACCTTGAACTTTGAGAGTGGGCTGAAAATGCTGCAGCACTCAGCCCCATATCTGTGCCTGGACACCCACAGATTGAGTCACACAAAACATCAAATTGCTCCCCAAGAACCACATTTCCATCATCTGCGTTGAGATCCGTGACTCCAATACACAGTGCTCCCCAAACACTTCACAAAGAAGGAAAAGGACTGGGTGATGAAAAGACTCCTCTTGGCACACAGGGCTGGCACCAGAGCCAGGTTGGCTTCAGCCACCAAGGTAAAAAAATCAAGGTCCATCCCAAAAGGCCTCAGCACAGAAGCAGCTCAGGAGCAGAGGCCACCGTGATCCCCCTCACCCCAAATCCATCCCACAAAGCTCCCGAGCTTGGCTTTAAGCAGCAGGACTGAGCAGTCATGTGCTCTGAGTTCAGCAAGTCCTCAGAGGTGCTTTGCTGAATCAGGTCATTCAGCCAGCTCTCGCTGTTCCTGGAAGGGCCAAGACCATAGGGGAGGCCAATGAAGGTCCTTCATCAACCCCAGGCCCTGCTTAGAGGGGTTTCTTTTCCCCTTCCATAATACAACAGAGATGTTTCTTGAATTGCAACTTGTCAAAACTGAGTGTGCAGCCAGCTGGGCTCTATCAAGGCATCAGGAATGAGCAGGCATCAGCTTCAGTGAGAATTTGTCCTGTGAAATCCATCAGTGGCACCACACTGACCCCAGAGCAGGGAAACACGGGAGGGCTCCTCAGCTGCCCCCTGGACCTGAGAGCACTCAGCCAGCACCTGCAGCTCAGCCTGGCTGAGTTCATCCAAAAGAACCCCAGCATCCCCCGTGTGACGGCTCTGGGGTCATCCACTGCTTCTCAGAAAAGCTTCCCCATTTCCCCTAAGGGAGCAGGGTGCCCTTCTCACAGGGTGCTTATAAATCCTAAAATAAAAAAAAAAAAACCAAAAACACAAGTGCTGATGTGCCCATGTGGATGTAACAGCCAGAGCTGGCTGTGCTGGTCCCACACCAGACCTGCTGTCACCAGGGACTCCTTGGAAGCACCCCCCAGAACTTTCACACCCCACAGCAAACTGGGTGGGAAACACCAACAGAATGATCCCTGTCGGGAGCCACTTGTGGAAAAGGGCATCAAGGCCTTCTCTTGGCTCCTGTTCCCAGCGCCCAGCCGGCGCGGGTGGGGTCCTGGCACAGTCACCCATTATCAAAGTGATAAGGAGCCACTTGATAACAGCTCTGCTTTCTACTACTCCCAGCACAGGGCTGGCAGCCGCTCACCGCTGGGAAAAGCACCACGGCTACAGGAAAGAGACTTTAGACATTTCGAAAATAAACGCCCCGTTCCTGAAAACGCTGCTCAACTCCAACTGGAATAAAAAAGCTGCCTCCAGCCTCTAGCGACCTTCGGGAGAAGCACGCCCAGAAGAGAAGTTTCTTTGAAAGAAGTGATGCAAAGCAAGGCGGGAGCCCAGATTGCATAAGAAATAATAAAATCAAAGTTCTCGCCAAAAAAAGGGACAGTCAGCAGAGAATCATAGGGTGGCTTGGGTTGGAAAGGACCTTAAAAATCATCTCGTTCCACCCCCTGCCATGGGCAAGGACAATTTCCACTGTCCCAGCTCCAAGCCCCAATGCCCAGCCTGGCCTTGGACATCTCCAGGGATCCAGGGGCAGCCACAGCTTCTCTGGGCACCCTGTGCCAGGGCCTGCCCACCCTCACAGGGAAGGATTTCTTCCCAAAACCCCATCTAACCCTGCCCTCTGGCAGTGGGATCCAGCTGTCCAGTTTCATTACAGATTTTGTACAGCCTGTTAAATATAATTTCAATTTCTGCACCGCAAACCCCAACACGCTCCATGTAACTATCCCCTGCTGACATGGACACACGATCGAGTATTACTGAAAAAAACAAAAAAAAAACCCTCAAGAAGACCAAACCCAAGCCTTGAAAACGCTCATCTCGGCCCATGGTAAAAAAAATGATAAATCCCCGAAAAATGCAGGAGCCCCAGATGTCCCCGCGGGTCCGGGGATCCCCGCGGCGGGGACATCCCCGCAGCCCCCCCGAAGCGCCTGCGGCTTTAAGCCGGCGGCGGTGACCGCCCGGCTCCGATACGAGCNCAAATTGCTCCCCAAGAACCACATTTCCATCATCTGCGTTGAGATCCGTGACTCCAATACACAGTGCTCCCCAAGCACTTCACAAAGAAGGAAAAGAAGGACTGGGTGATGAAAAGACTCCTCTTGGCACACAGGGCTGGCACCAGAGCCAGGTTGGCTTCAGCCACCAAGGTAAAAAAATCAAGGTCCATCCCAAAAGGCCTCAGCACAGAAGCAGCTCAGGAGCAGAGGCCACCGTGATCCCCCTCACCCCAAATCCATCCCACAAAGCTCCCGAGCTTGGCTTTAAGCAGCAGGACTGAGCAGTCATGTGCTCTGAGTTCAGCAAGTCCTCAGAGGTGCTTTGCTGAATCAGGTCATTCAGCCAGCTCTCGCTGTTCCTGGAAGGGCCAAGACCATAGGGGAGGCCAATGAAGGTCCTTCATCAACCCCAGGCCCTGCTTAGAGGGGTTTCTTTTCCCCTTCCATAATACAACAGAGATGTTTCTTGAATTGCAACTTGTCAAAACTGAGTGTGCAGCCAGCTGGGCTCTATCAAGGCATCAGGAATGAGCAGGCATCAGCTTCAGTGAGAATTTGTCCTGTGAAATCCATCAGTGGCACCACACTGACCCCAGAGCAGGGAAACACGGGAGGGCTCCTCAGCTGCCCCCTGGACCTGAGAGCACTCAGCCAGCACCTGCAGCTCAGCCTGGCTGAGTTCATCCAAAAGAACCCCAGCATCCCCCGTGTGACGGCTCTGGGGTCATCCACTGCTTCTCAGAAAAGCTTCCCCATTTCCCCTAAGGGAGCAGGGTGCCCTTCTCACAGGGTGCTTATAAATCCTAAAATAAAAAAAAAAAAACCAAAAACACAAGTGCTGATGTGCCCATGTGGATGTAACAGCCAGAGCTGGCTGTGCTGGTCCCACACCAGACCTGCTGTCACCAGGGACTCCTTGGAAGCACCCCCCAGAACTTTCACACCCCACAGCAAACTGGGTGGGAAACACCAACAGAATGATCCCTGTCGGGAGCCACTTGTGGAAAAGGGCATCAAGGCCTTCTCTTGGCTCCTGTTCCCAGCGCCCAGCCGGCGCGGGTGGGGTCCTGGCACAGTCACCCATTATCAAAGTGATAAGGAGCCACTTGATAACAGCTCTGCTTTCTACTACTCCCAGCACAGGGCTGGCAGCCGCTCACCGCTGGGAAAAGCACCACGGCTACAGGAAAGAGACTTTAGACATTTCGAAAATAAACGCCCCGTTCCTGAAAACGCTGCTCAACTCCAACTGGAATAAAAAAGCTGCCTCCAGCCTCTAGCGACCTTCGGGAGAAGCACGCCCAGAAGAGAAGTTTCTTTGAAAGAAGTGATGCAAAGCAAGGCGGGAGCCCAGATTGCATAAGAAATAATAAAATCAACGTTCTCGTCAAAAAAAGGGACAGTCAGCAGAGAATCATAGGGTGGCTTGGGTTGGAAAGGACCTTAAAAATCATCTCGTTCCACCCCCTGCCATGGGCAAGGACAATTTCCACTGTCCCAGCTCCAAGCCCCAATGCCCAGCCTGGCCTTGGACATTTCCAGGGATCCAGGGGCAGCCACAGCTTCTCTGGGCACCCAGTGCCAGGGCCTGCCCCCCTCACCGGGAAGGATTTCTTCCCAAAACCCCATCTAACCCTGCCCTCTGGCAGTGGGATCCAGCTGTCCAGTTTCATTACAGATTTTGTACAGCCTGTTAAATATAATTTCAATTTCTGCACCGCAAACCCCAACACGCTCCATGTAACTATCCCCTGCTGACATGGACACACGATCGAGTATTACTGAAAAAAACAAAAAAAAAACCCTCAAGAAGACCAAACCCAAGCCTTGAAAACGCTCATCTCGGCCCATGGTAAAAAAAATGATAAATCCCCGAAAAATGCAGGAGCCCCAGATGTCCCCGCGGGTCCGGGGATCCCCGCGGCGGGGACATCCCCGCAGCCCCCCCGAAGCGCCTGCGGCTTTAAGCCGGCGGCGGTGACCGCCCGGCTCCGATACGAGC
>VYXF01007456.1:0-13671 GCA_013397295.1 Polioptila caerulea
CCACTCCCAGAGACCCGGTGTGTGCCTGCGCTGGGAGGGGGGCGAGGAGGGTCCCCAAGGGGACCCATGGCAGCCACCGCCTCAGTCAGCATCTGTTTATTATCATCATGACAAACTCGTACAGGCCTTACAAACAGAACCAGGACAGAGGAAGAAGAGAGGAGAACTGAAAAAAAAGAGAGAGGGGGGCTGCAAGGGGCACAGCAGGTCCCTTAGCCCTGGCATCAGCAAGTCCATGGGGGCCAGGCATGGGAAGGGATGGAGTCACTCCCCAGGGTGCCCCACTCTCTCTCCCCCCTTCCTCCTCTTCCTCCTCCTCACAGCTGCTCAGTTGTTGTCCGACTCATCCTCAGCTTCCCGGAGCCAGGTGAAAAAGGCTGTCACTGATTTGAGAGCCACTCCTTTGCCCTGCTGCTCGGCCGGGTCCTTGCTGGACTCCCACTTGTAGAAAGCCTCCTCCTTGATGACGTCCTCGTCGTAGAGGGCATCAAAAAACATCCGCAGCAGGTCTGGGGTAGGGGGACACAAAAGGGAACCTCTGCTATTCTCCAGCCACCAGCTACCCTGCTAGGGTGGGGACACATTTGCCACCCCCTCCTCAATCCACCTGCACCCCCACGATACTCACTGGGAGGCTGGTCCAACTTCACCACCAAGGCTTGCAGGGCATAGAGTGCCTGGAGCTCCTTCTGCTCATCCCGCAGGTACTTCTGGAGCAGCTTGGCTTGGTTGCGGATGACCATGGTGTCCACACGGTACGGGTTCTCAACTGCAGGGGACAGGGTGTGAGAGGGGCAGTGTGGGCAGGGGAACCCCCACCACTCCCACCTCACCCAGGTACTCACAAACAATGGCCAAGTGGCACACAGACGTCATCAGGGCCCTGATAAACGTGTTGGACGAGACCTGCTGCTCGCTCAGGTTGGCCTGGAGGGGGGAGGGTAAAGGACTGTGAGCTGGAGAGGGAGCCAGGAAGGAGCCTCCAGACACCCAGGCATTGTGTCCCCGCCCTCACCTCAATCCAGTCATATATTCTTTGGTTGTTTGGGTTCTCCTTCAGCAGTTTGTCCATTTGCTTGCACAGCTCCTCTGAGGTCAGCTCCTTGCGGCTTGGCATGTCTGAGCTGTCCCCCATCGTGTACTCCAATTTCTGGGGAAGCAGGCAGAGAGAGCTGTTGAAGGCACCACAGGGGAGTGCCACTCTCACACTGCCCAAGGTCTGCCCACGGCCCACAGTCCTGCCCCTCGCTACCACCAAGCCCCCACCTGCTCTGTGACAAACTTGTTGACATCCTGGTCCTCAGGCAGGAATTCCTTCCAGCTCAGGCCCCCATCCCGCCACAGCTTTCCTGCAGTCTTCTGGCCCTGTGGGACAGACAGTCAGCATCAGCATGCCATGCCCTCCACCTCCAGGGAGGAAGACACTGTGGTTTGGTCATGTCACCCCCATGACCCAGACACTGAAAGGGATGCCCCTCACCATTCTCTCTGGTGGCAAGGGAGTTCAATCCCCACATGCCCACCTGGCCCCCAAGCAGGATGCCAGTCCTTGAGACAGAAGCCCCACACACTTACCATGCCCTTGCACAACAAGCCCAGCACCTCAACCAGCAGCGTCGTGGCCTTCCCAATGGGCACCAGGGGCTTCGTAATCTCCCTGTGGGGCACAAGAGACCTGGGTGAGCTACCTGCCCCCACCCCAGGAGCCCCCCCCCGAGGTGCCAGCCCTGCTGAGGAGCACAGCCCTTACCTGAACAGCTCCTCCATGGGGATGCCTTCCTCTTGCAGGATGGGGGTGATGAGCTCAGCCAGATACAGCCAGATGTGTGGGATGTCAATCTCCATGTCCTCTGCGATCTCCAAGATCTCCCGCAGCCTGAAGAGCAGAGGGAGCTGTTGGGATCCAGCAGTCCCCATACCCTTGGCTAGGAGGGACCTCAGGATGTCCCAGTGCTGAGTCCTACTGAAGACAGGGCCAAATCCAAAGCCAGGCTGTCCCAGCCCCTCACCCTTTGTAGTACTGCTCCTTGGAGAGCGTGCCTGCCTTCACCAGCTGGCAGAGCAGGGCTCCCATGTGCTCGCGGGAGATGGTGCTCCTCTCCAGCGTGGATTCGATGCCATTTTGCACAAAGATGTAGAGAGAGGAGGGGCTGCCCAGCTCCTGCACACACTGCAGGGCCTCCTGCAGGGAAAAGAGGGGTCAGTACTGCCCTACAGCCAGCTCTGGCTCCCCCCTTCCACATCCAGGCACCACCAGAACCCTGCCCAACAGTGCTACCACACAGGGAGCATATGGCATACCAGGGGAACCTGTGTGTTCTGTTATGGTGCTTGGCCAGTCCCTTCTCTCACCTTCATGTCATTGATGTGCAGGTATTCCTCTATGATCGCCTTAGATTTCTTCTCCAGTTCCTCTTCCGACAGCACAGGCTTGGTGGATGTTGCAGGAGGTGTTGGTTCTTGTTTAACTGCAAGAAAAGAGCAAGCAATGATCAGGCATCACCTGGGACAGGAGCTGCAGGTGCAGCCAGACCCTGGAATATTACTCCTCCCCAGCTCACTGGTCTCTCGGCTCCGGTCCCGTTCTTCCGTCATGCTCGCGGTCTTGCGCACGGCCTCAGGGCCGCCCTGCTTCTCCCGTTCTCGGCTCCTGTCCTCTGTCTCTTTGCTGAAACTCCTCTTGGTGAGGGTAGACCTGTTCCTGTCTGCTCTCTCTGCCCGGTCAGGACGCTCTAGACGGTCGCTGCCCTTCTCCGAACGTGACTCACGGTCCCCTCTGTCCCCAGCCTTCTCTGACCTGTCACGGCTGGAGCTGCTCCTGGGTGAGAGAAAAACACACACAGCGTGAAGAGCCCATCACCACCCTCCCTGACCCCAGACTGGAGAGGTCTGCAAGGTAAGGCTATGCCACTCCAATCCCCACTTCTTTTAGCACTTGACTATTCTTGAGGGAAAACTTTTTCCCTATTTCTCTCTCGTTCCAACTAATACCCTTTTCCTTTTACTCTGCTCCTTGGCTTGGCTGATTAGTGCCTGCCTTTGTCCTACCCCCACCTTCCTTCTGATGCAGACTGTGGCAAAGTCCCACTTTGTTTTCCTCTTCTCCAGAACAAATCCAAACTCCAGCTCTCTATGGGTTCTTCACACTCCCACCCATTAATGTCTATCCAAGGACCTCCAGGCCAGACCGAGCACCCAGGGGTGGTCACCCAACTGCCAAACTGTAGGGAGGACATCCAGGGTAAGGTCAACCTTCCCTGCCACAAGGATTCAACACTGACTCTGAGCTCCCTCAAGGCCCCATCTTGCCACAGAGTGAGTTTAGATACTGTAACTTGCCTATACATTGATCAACCACAAGCCTGAATCAGGGATTCTCCCTCACCCCCACACACCCATCTACCAAGGCAGGGCTGGCCCCTCACCTCTGCACGACACGGCGGGACTCTGAGCTCTCGGCAGGCGTTGACTGCTGGAGCGCTGAGAATCGGTTCAAGGTGCTCGTGGCTGGTCGCCCTGAATCAGATGCTGGGCGTGAAAAGAGGGAAGTCTCAGAGTTCGGCAACTTCCTGGTAGAGGAACTGCCGAGGGAAGGATCCCCCCTCCCACTCTGCCCCACAGCACCCAGCCAGTCCCACGCTGCCTACCTGAATCTGCAGGCTTCGCGCCAGACCCTCCGCTGCTGCCTTTGCCCCAGCTCAGCCGCCCACCCGGTGCAAAGAGTTGGTTATTGGAGTCAATGGATCCAGGCTGCAGGCAGAGAGAGACAGTCAGACCTGATGCCCCCAGGAAGGCAGGACCGAGGCCAGGCAGCCAGCTTGGCTGCCACACCGCACCCCCAGCCTCACCTTGGTGATCTTTGTTAGCCGGCTGGTGTCGATGGGCCGGTTGCCCTTGCTGATGGGCACCGTGTTCCAGCCATCATCTGCAACCAGGCTACTGCGCCCTGAGCACAAGAAGGACAGTCATTAAGGTGCAAACCAGCCTTGAGCAGAGTCCAGCAGGAGCAACCCACCCCTGGCAAACTCAAGTGCCCCCAAGCCCAGGCACTCACCACCGGAGGATGGCCCAGGGGGTCCTCTCCTCTTGTCCTTTGACATGAGCTGCTGCACTTTGATGTGTTCCCGATGCTCCTCCATCTCTGCTTCCTTGTGGATCTGATCGATGGTTTTGGGGCCCTGGTCTCCTCGCCGTGGCACCCAGCTATTCTGCAGAGGACAGGGAAGGAGGGAAGATGAAACTGAGATGGCTGGAAGATGGAGGTAAAGGCATCCTCCCTTCCCAGCCATCCCACTCTCAAAGTCTCAGGATGATCTCCTGACTCAGCCATCACCGCTCTCGATGTGTTGTGGCAGCTTTTGGCACAAAAGGGCTCAGTTTGCAGAGCCCCCCTGCATTAAACAGCTGCCAATTACTGTGTGCCCACTACCACTACCATGATAACCAAGGGCAGGGGCTAGCATGGTGTCTCTGGGGCTGGCCACAGCTCATGTACCCACCTCTCCCCTAGAGGGGACACATGGATTGCTGGCACTCAGAGGACATAGGCCTGCAGCTCCAAGGGACCAAGCAATGGATGGAAGACAGTCCCCAGGCAATTGCATTCCATGAAGCTTACCCGTCTTAGGTCAATCACATCCTGCAGCATGAAACGGATTCGGGATGATGTCTTTTTCTCTTTGATGATCTTCTCCATCTGATTGAAGTACTGGTCCATCCTGGGCTATAGAGGGACAGAACCATGGTCACATTCCTCCCAAAGGCAAGGGAAGGGCAAGGTAGGGCAGGGCAAGGAGTACCTTGGCTTTCTCGAAGTCCAAGTCCTTGCCAATAGTCGTAAGCAGGCGGCAAAGGCACTCAAGAGACTCCTCGTCGTGGTTTTTGAGCAGCTTCACCACGCAGTCATGCATAATGGCCTCTGTCAACATCTTCAGTTTGAAGAGCTCTCCAATGAACTTGATGTTGCCCAGGGATCGTCGTCGGGCCTTGTCCCGCGCCTCCTCCAGTTCATCCTTCATACGCGCCTTCTCCTCGGGCTGCACAAGAAACCAAGCAGGACAAGTCAGTGTCCAGAGCCAGCCCAAGGACATCCACGCCAGCCCTCAGCCACAGACTTCCACCCCAACTCACAGCACTGGCATCATCCATCTCCTTCTGCCGCTTCTCAAAGATCTCGTCATCATCCTTGTCCTTCTCAAACTCCTTCTGGCAGCGGTTGAGCAGCAGCTTGCGGAAGTTCACAGTCACTGTGGGCTTGTCTGTTGTGGGCACTTTAAGCTGCAGGGAGAGGTACAACCCAGAGACAGAGCATGAGTTTTGTCTCCTCCTAAAGTTGGGCAACTAAGGTGGCACTACTCAAATCAGGGAAAAGCCACCCTTCAACACTGATGCTCTGCTGAGACTCTGAACTTGGTCCTCCACCCGCATAACCCAGTTTCCCCACTCCACATGGAAGGACCTGCACACTAAGCTCAGCTGAGACGGTCAAAATAACCTTACCCACTCAGCTGGAGATAGCCCAGCTTCTACTCACCCCCATAAGGCAACGGCACATGTTAGCATAGGCAACAGAGAAGTTTGGCTCCGAGATTGCCTTCTCGAAGACGAGGTCGATGACACCCTTGAGCCGCTCCTCCGTGTCGATGGACAACTCCATCACCTGCTTCATCAGTTGCTGGAACATCTGGGGCGTCAGCTTGTTGAGGATGCTGCGGACACGGCGGAGCAGTTCCTGCAAGGGCAGCAGGGTCAGCAAGAGCTGGGCACCCTTCCCCAAGGCCCTCCGTCTGCCTTCCCACCCCAGCTCCTACCTGTGTCTTGATATTCTCAGGATCCTCCTCCTCGGAAGCACGTTTGCTGCTGGGTTTCCAGGCCTTCTCAGCCTTGTTCAGCTTGACATCCTCATTGAGGGACACAGTAGCTATGATTTTGCGGGGCTCCTTCCTCTGGCTCTGCTGGGAGCGGCGGGGACCCAATCCTGAGGGCTGACACATGGAGAAAAAACTCAGCTCTTTGCTCTGGGACCACGTGAGCTGGCTCCCAAAAGTCCCCAGTCCACCTACTCAGATCCTCAATTCCATCATGGACATCAGTGGCCCAGACACAGTGGCTCGAAAGCTTGATCATCACAGAGAGGCAGAGCAGGACGGCAGGAATGAAGTGAGAAGATACTCACCAGGCCCCGGTTGCCCATGACAGGCCGGCCAAGGTTGGCGAAGGAGGGGGTGAAGTCAGGGCTGCAGTTCATGCCACTGAGGCGGCTGGTGTCGATTGCCCGCAGTGGGGTCTTGTTGGCCTGCGAAGGTACACATGGCTGAGGATGCCCGGGGGCAGAGGAGCGGGACGGATCCATCCCCCAGCCTCAGCGCCGGGACAAGGAACTGGAAAAAAGGCCCCAGAGGTGCCCCTGCACCAACCAAACCCAGGCTCAAGGGTCATTGCAGATGCTGCAATAGGACGCCGAGCACAAAAGTAAGTCCCTGCTCCGCCTTCACAAGGCACAAAGAGGAGCCAGACCCCTACCTAACCACCACCCACAATTCCCCAATTTACAGGGCCGCACCGACCTTGTCCAGCACCACATCTGTGATCTGGGGCAGCCCCTCAGGTTTCTGCATGCTGGCAAAGATGAACTGGAAGCCCAGCAGGAACTCCCGGTCGTATCGCTTCTTCTCCTCGGGGTTCAGTGGCTTCCATTGCTCTGCAGTGGAGGGCAAGAGAGAGACTCTGATGTGGCCTGTCCCATATTCTCCACCCTGAGCTGTGGTGGGTCTGGGTCCACACAGGGACAAGCAAGGTGGGATGTAGACAACCACAGAACTGGCCCAGCCTGGTACACCATGAGCACAACAGTGCAAGCTTAGAAAGCCTGATGCCACCAGCTCCCTGCCTCCTGCCAGGACCCTTGTGCTAGGAACTCTGTTCTCCAGCCCATGCCAAGCTTGGGGACAAGATGGGAGGCGAATGTGAAATTTAGGACAGCAGGACCATGCCACCCACACCTTCCCCACTGCTGGGTCCAGAGGTGGTGGCTGCCAGCAGAGGACTGTGCCAGGCACAGCTCACCTTCCTTGTAGCCATACTTCTGGCCAGCAGCCTTGCCCTTCTCCGGGGCCAACTTGTCTTCCTTCTCCTCCCACGTCTCTTCCGACTCTTCCTGTGGACGGGCAGGAGCCACGTCCTCTGCTTCACTGGCAGGGGCAGACATGGGGGGCTTGTTCTCCGCCTCCGAGGCACTATCACCAGTCTGAGACTGCATCAGAGGGGACAGGGACAGCAGTCACCCACACAAGCCTGGTCCTGGTCCCCTTCACCCCACTCCTCAGTGTCCACCCCGCCTCAGATCCTCATTACCATCACAGAGTATCAGTGGCCCAGACACGATGGCACAAAGCAGAGTTCATCACAGGAGGAGATGGGACACAGGGAGATCCCCAGACATTCCTGAGACACTCACCTCTTTAAAGGCATCCAGCAAATCACCTACTGCCTCCTTCTTGTTCAGCTCCTTCATCCTTCGTTTCTTCTTTGGCACCGACATGGCGACTGGGAGGAGAGGCAGGAGGGTAAAAGACAGGAACCCTCCCAGTCCCCAGTACCCTGACACCAGCTGTGGGGTCACCAGCAAGGCCCCAGTAACACCAGGCTAGCTTCAAGATGGAGCCACGGGGATGTGATCCTGCCACCCCCCTGCCACAGCCCCCATCCCTAAACATCCCTATTTACCACATGCCCCATCAAAGCCTCCCATCCACACCACTGTCTCATAGTGCTCCTCATCCTGTCAGAGGATCTCTGCAGACACTCACACTGCTCTACAGGCAGCCCTTACAGGGACACTCCCATACAAACTTCTGTTCCCATACCCAGTCCCCTCCTTGGCACCCCTATACATCAGCCCTGACACACGTGCTCCCCAAAAATGTATCTGCCCTCAGGATGCCCTCCTAGAGCACCCCTGTATCCCTGCCCAAGGCACTCTATATGAACACATCCTGTAAATCCATCTTCCCCATCACTCCTATGTAATCCAAATACTCCTGTGCAGGGTGCTTTAAGAAAAAAAGAGAAACCCCAACACATCCCCAGGCACTCTACTTCCCTCAAGCACCCCTGTGTACTTGCATACCCCTACATAGCATGTCCTACATCTTCCCTGACAATCCTCCATCTCCCAGTGTCCTCAGTGACTGGGGACAATCCTCAGATACAACCCTGATACACCCACCCTCCACCCCTGCGTAAGGCATCACATAGAACGCACTTCCATTCCCCATGACATCCCCCACACACAGCCTCTATACCCAGCCCATACACCTCCACATAAAAGTACTCCCCAGGTACCTCCTTGATCCCACCATTCACAGGCACCTTGTCCCTCCCAGCATCCCATACCCACATATCCTGTATTCCTAACCACATCCCCCTCTCCAACACCCTCCTGTACCTCGTACCTAGCACTACACCCATGTGATGCCCCCCATGACCCAACACCCACTCTGGGCAACCCTGCAGCCCAGCATTCCCAACCTGGTGCTGTCGCCTCCGAGATCTGTGAAGGGGCAGGGGCTGGGCTCAAGCTTCGCTCCTGGCTCTCACCAGGGCCTTCACTCTCTTCCTCCTCCTCCTCTGCAGGTGGGGAGGCAGGGGTGCCAGGCTGGGCTGGCTCCTCAGGCTCTGAGATGGGGCTGACATCTGACTCAGGCTGCTCCTCACTTGGCTCCACTTTGCTGGTGCCCTCCACCCCATTGGGTAGGGGCAGCTCTTCAGGCTGGGCAATGGGGGAGTCCAGGGTGGGCACAGGCACCGGCTCAGAGACCGGCACTGGCTGGCACACGAGCGCCTCAGGGACCGTCTCAGGAGTCTCCTCCAAAACCCCGTTGGCCTCAGCAGTGGGCTCGGGGCAGGGCTCTTCCCGGGGCGGTGGGGGGCTGGGAGAGGCGGGTTTGGCGGGTACTTCAGGGGCCTGTGGTACAATGGGTGGCGGCGGCGATGACGCAGCTGGCACCAGGGGCGAAGGTGGCACCAGGGGCGCAGCTGGCACCAGGGGCGCAGCTGGCATCAAGGGAACAACGGGCACCGGCTGCACCTCGGGGGGCACAGGCTCCTGTGGGGTGGGCTCCGGGAGTGGAATAGCAACCTCCTCCTCCTCTTCTTCCTCCTCCTCTGCAGCCACCGTGTCCATGTTGGGCGCAGGCACAAGGGGCAGCTCCGCAGCCCCTGGCACTGTAGTGATGGCGCTTAACGTCTTTTGCGGGTCAGGTGGCGCCTCGCCCTGCTCCGCTTTCGTGTCTGTGTCCACGGGAGGCTCCATTGGCACCAGTGTCACAGGTGAGAGCACCACAGGCTCCACCTCGGGGATCAAGGGAGGGGGAGGCGACGGGGATGCCGATTTGCTGGGCTCCAGGGAGACGGGCTTGCTCACCACCAGCGCGGGCTTCGGGCGGTCATCTGCAAGGTGGATGGCATTAACAGACAACTCTCTGACCCCCTGCTCATCCCACATTCCTCCCCACATTCTTTTATCTTCAGGAGATATGGGGACAGATGTGCCAAGCCACATCACAAATGGGTGATGGGGATAACAGGGGTCCTCCAGTGCCCAGGTGACAGCTGAGGTGAGTATACAGCCCCCATAAACTCTCCTGGATCCAGCAAGGGGACACAGGTCACCAGGTATGCAGGAATGGCCTGTGACCCCTCAAGCTTCAGGAGAATCAAGGAACAGTGGAGTTGGAATTTCACATCCTGCAGTGCCAACACTAGGGAACCTTGCTGCAGCCATGCCAGCTGGCACACCCAGCCCTGGCACAGGCACTTACCGGGCCGGACAATAACTGCTACATGGGGGGTCTCTCCATTGGCCTGGGGCTCCAAACCGCTTCCAGCCTGAGGGGGCAAAGAGGGAGTTGAACAGGGCCACATGCACTTCCCTCTGCCCCAGCTGGGAATCAGAGGGTCCACTTACCTGTGGAGGGGTGGGGGTGGATGAGGTCCTTGCTCCAGACATAATTTCTTCTGTAATGTCTTTTCCACCTTGGTTGGGGTCTCGTATTCGGATCTGTCCAAGAATTAGAGCAGAGTGGAGAAGCTCTTGACAGGGTGCAGGACACAACACATGGGCCAACCCCTTTCCCTGAGCCCAACACCCCCAGGAGACCCTTTTCCAGAGAGAAAAGGGAGATTGACTCACTGTCCTGTCCTGGCCACACACAGTTTGGGGACCAGTGGGTACCACATCCCCTTACTGCAGGGCACCACAGACACTGGCCTGTACCAGTGCCTTGCAAGCCATCACAATAGACAGCTGGAGCCTGCATGTCCCCAGGCCAGTGCCCATCTCCAGAAGTCAGGGGACCCATAGGCATCACTGTGCTGGCACAGGGGCTGCAAGGACCCTCCCTCATTTTGGGGCAATATGGGGGACTAGCCTCAGCACACAGAAACCATAGTGAGCTCTGTGCCATCCCAGGCACACCCGATATGCTCACAGCCTCACTTGTCCCATGTCTGCTGTGGGTACAGCTACAGGGCACATCACTGCAGGGTTACTGGAGGAGTACATGTGGGTCTGGCTAGGACTACAGCGCAAGGCAAAGTGCAGCCAGGAATCTTGTACTCTCCACCTTCTGAACACAACCAGCTCCCAGAACACCAAGTGCAGAGCTCAATCCATCTCTGATGAGGAAATTCCAGCAACCCACTTCCCACTGGCAACCCCTGCCCCCCGGCACAGACCCATGGCAGCAGCCACCCGGCTCCCCGCTATAAATAGGCCCCATGCGAGGCCTCTGAGCACCGGCATCTCCGGGAGCAGACAGCAGTTGGCAGCCGCGGCACCCCCGCCCTCCCAGGAGCTGTGACTCAGCACAACGCTGCCCGCCGGGACGGCCAAGGTCGCCAGCACCCACCATGCACCCCACTTCTCTTGCTAAGCCCTCCAGCCTACGGGGACACAGCCCCATGCCAACCCTTTTCCCTGGCATGCTGCACCACATCCCATCCCACACACCACCAGCACCCAGGGCTGACACCATCCCCCTCCTGCACATGAGCACACCCTCGGGCACATGAGTACCCCCATGCCTGGAGGCAGATGGCTCCTTACCGTCTTGCGTTCTCGTTTCGGGGGGATCGCTGGTTGCTGGCTCACAATAACCTGGGCAGTGGGGACCCCTGCTGAGAACTGCTGCACCCCCTGTGCCGGGTAATACGCACCCGCTGAAGGAGAGGAGAGAGCGTCAGACCAGCCAACCCAGATCCTCCAAGCCCGTCCGAAAGACTCCGTGAGCTCCCAAGCACAGGGGTCTGTCAGGAGCCCGGAGAGCCCTTGCTGCTTTGCAGCGAACCCCCATCGCATCCGGCCTGGATTGTCCCAACCCGCCTGACAGGCCTGACCGAATTCCTTCCCTGTGAAGCAGAGAGCGTCTCCGCGCCACCCCCACGCCCAGCCAGGCCCTGCAGGCATCCACCATGCCCACCAGCTCCACGCCACCAAGAGCCCTGCCTGGACACTCGGCCATGTCAGGTACAGGCGTCCTGGCTCCACAGGCAGCCGCCTTCCTGCCTGCACCCTTATCTCCTCAGGGCCAGCACCAGCCCGAGGGCGGCACCAGGCAGTCTCCATTCACACCCGGGCTGAGGGGCTCAGGCTCCTAGTGTAGCCTGAGCCCCTGGTGAGCCCAGCCCAGAGGAATGAGCTGTGCTGAGGGACAGAGGCAGAGCTGGACCCCATCCAGGACTGGCACAGCCCTCAAGAGGTGCTCCACTCTTCCTGGGGCATCCGTGAGCATCACCCCGGAGCAGTGCCACCAGGGATTTGGTGTGTTGGGACAGGCACAGCTGAGTCCTGGCCTCCTCTGGCTCCAGCACCTTCCCTGCTGCATTGACCCTGGAAGTTAACCAGAGTGCTCTGGTGTCTGCCTCATCCCTGAGTCAGGGACCCTCCCTTTGCTCAGGGAACTTGCAGGGACGCCAAATGGACCTTACACGCCGGAATGAGTCGGGCATGGAGGGAAGGAAGGAGACCCTGAGCTGCCTAGCCCTGAGGACCAGATAGGAGACCCAATCTGATTCATTTGTCAAGGGGGACACCATGCCAGGTCACCCTACCAGTCCTGTGGGCAACAGGCAAGCTGCTGCCAGCTTCCCCAGGAAGAGTCACAGTAGCCCCAAAGCAGAGATTGGGGGCACACCTATCCTGGAACCTCGAAGAGATACCCAGAGCGTGTCCCAGGGCTGTGCACAAAGGTGTAGCAGCATCCTGGCCCAAGCACAGGAGACAGCCCCTGCCAGGGGCCACCTCCCTCCTCTGAGGGGCTGGCTAGGCCCTGAGACAAGAGGGAGGGAGGCTGGGCACGTACCTGGCTCAGGAGAAGCCCATCTCTGCACCGGTTATGCTTTGCTGATGTGCCAGAGCCAGGCCGTAGGCCTCGGCTCACATTTCTGTGTCTGCTGGGCCTCCCGGGACCAACCAAGCCTAAATATAGTCACAGCCCGGGTGGCCACATGCGAGCAGGGGGAAGGAGGAGGGGCTGCTCACATCACACTCCCAAAGCACCAGGAGGGGGCAGGCACGGAGCACCCTGGCTCAGCAGGAGCTGAGGAGGGGTCAGCAAGCACTGAACTGCTCACCACCTCGACAGCAAGTGAGGGGGAGCAGGGGATAAAGTCTGCCCCAGCCCTCCGGCAGCAGAGTTAAATATTAAACAGCCCCAATTTGGAAAAGGACGGGGGTGAGTGGACTGGTGCAAACGGACCAGTGGGACATGATGTACTGCTGGGCAACAAGCAACTGTCCCCCAAAACATCGTGCAATGGAGTCACAGAGTCAGCAACAGTGAGCTGTGTTCAGCTCGGTGGGATGCACAAAGGCCAGAGGCAGGAGAGCAAAAAAACAGGGAAGTGTTGGGACTGAAAGAGCACCAGGGAGCGGAGCAACCCCTCTGTCTGTACCGTAAGTCCCGAACTCTGTGGGGCTGGCTCCAGGGTAAAAACTAGGGGCGCCAGGTTGGACCGGGTACTGTTGGGTCGGGACAACGTACGTGGAGCGACCCTGCAATGGGAGAGAAGAAGAAAAGCCAGTTATGTCCCCTGCAGGGCACAGACATACCCCCAAAACACTGATGTAACCCCAAACCTGCCTGTGAACTAGCTGTACACCAGGGCAGTGAGCAGGACATAGGCAGAGTAGACACCAGGTGCCTCAGGGAACTGTTGGGGAGGGGACCAGTACTGCCTGCTGCCTCTCTACAGAGCCAGCAGCACCCTGCTCAAATCAGTGAGTACTCAGAGTATCAAGACCCCTTCCACCCTCCCAAAACAGACCTGGACCCCAAGCCCAGGCAACATCTCCCACCGGTGCCCATCCCAACCCCCTCCCACAGAGTCCAAAGCATTGCTCTCACCTGTCCGGGAATGTAGTAGGCTCCTTGGGAAGGTGTGTAGGATATCTGGGAGGGTATCATCATCACCTGGGAAGCAGCTGGATACACATGAGCAGGAGGACCGGGCCGAGCCGTCGTGTTACTCTGCACGCGGGACGCACTGGCGGGAGGCTGTGCCCTGTTCTGGTAGAAATGCTTGGGGAGAGATGGGGCACAGCATCAGCAGGAGCTCCAGCACCTTCATCTGCCGCCACTGCACATAGTGGGGAGACACCAGCCCCCCCCC
>VYXF01007456.1:82855-122943 GCA_013397295.1 Polioptila caerulea
CTGGTGGCGGGGAAGGCGGGGGCGGGGCCTCGCGCCGCCCGTCCCGGTGCGGGGGGTGCCGGTGAGTGTCCGCCCCTCCCGGGACCGAACACGGGAGCGCAGCCGGGCTGGACTCGCCCGGACCCGCCGCCGCCGCCAACGGCAACGCCGAGGCACCGCCCACCGCCCGCGCGGGGTCGCGGCTCATGGAATGTTGGGGCTCGGGGGGAACACCGCGTCCGAACGGTCCCCGCGCGCCGGGGGCGGGGCGGCCCCCACCACACCGGGCTGCTCCGTCCGACCCGGCCTGGAACAGCTCCAGGGCATCCACAGCTGCTCCGGCCACCCTGTGCCGCTGCCTCTCCACACTTCCTCCCAGGGAAGAATTTCATCCTAATACCCACTGTTAAGTGTTCCCTCTTCCACTTTAAAGCCATCCCTCTTTCTCTCATCCCTATCCGCCTATGTAAAAAGTCACTCCCTATTTTTTAAATATGTCAACAGCAAAAGCCACCCCAGAATCCACATTTTCTCGTTACTGGATGAGGATGGGCACCCCACAAGCAGGTACATAGATAAGGCAGAGATGTTTAATGCCCTCTTCACTTCAGCTTTCAACACCAGTGATGGGCTCTAGGGATCCCTGAGCTGGAGGACCGTGGCTGTGAGAATGATAAACTCCCAGTCAATCCCAAACTTGTGCAGGATCTGCTGTTCCAGCTGAATCCCTTTATAGGGATGGTGTATGGGGCCTTATGGAAATAATCCAAGAGTACTCACAAGAGCTGGTGGATGTCATCATGAGACCACTCTCAATGATTTTTGAACTGCCATGGGAATCTGGAGAGATCACACTTGACTGGAAACTGGCAAACATTTTCCCAGTTTTCTGAAAGGGCAAGAGGGATGATCCTGGGCATTACAGGCCTGTCAGTCACATTTCAGCGCCTGGTAAAACTATGGAGAAGATTATTCTGAGAGTTATGGAAAAATACCTGAAGGACAACACATGCATCAGTCACAGCCAGCACAAGTTCATGAGGGGGAAGTTCTGCTTGAGAAACTTAATTTCCTTTGAGGACAAGGTGACTCAAGTAGTTGATCTAGGAAAGCCTTGATATAAAATTAGGAGTTCAGTAAAGCTTTCAATACTGTCACTCCCAGGATTCTTCTGGACAGAATGTCCAGCACATGGACAAATATCTCATGCCATGGGTGAGCAATGGGCTCATGGGTCGGGTTATAGTGAATGGAGTGACCTCAGACTGGTGATCGGCCACTGGTGGGGTTCTGCAGAGCTCAATTTTAAGGCCAACGCTCTTCAAATCTTCATAAACAACTTGGATGCAGGACTCAAAGATACACCAAGTTTGCCAACCTACCTGAAGCAAGGCAGCTGTACCAGCAGACCCCCCTGACCAGGCAGCCTGTAGCAGACACCAAACACAGGCTGTCTTTTGCTGATCCTATCCTTGATTTTTACCCACAGGCTCTCAGCCTGTTCATGGCTGTTACTCAGAGGCAGCACTTCACTATCTGTCCCTTCCTTAGGAGAGTCCAACACCCCTGCCCCTCTTTCCCATCCTCTCTTCTGAAATCTTACAGCCTCCATTGCAGTGTTCCAGTTGTGTGACACATCTGCTTCTTTGATAGTTTTTTAATTGCACCATGGTTTCCAACTCCTCTTGCTTGTCACCCATGCTGTATGCTTTGGTGTGGAGAGACTTCAGCTGGGGGCCTTTCTGCCATTTAGGAGGAGCCCTGCCTAATAATTTCTTTGCAATGATTTATGGGCATTACCCTGTTGCTTCCTAAGGTGTTGGTGTTTCCTGGTTCCTCTCTGACACCCAGAAATGCACCCCCATTCCCTGCTCAATATAATTTAAAGCTCTGCCCCCTTCCACCTGTCCGCCCTCAGTCCATTTCCCCCACAAACCACAACTGGATCTGGTACCCTCCAGTGCTCACATCAAACCCCAGCCTCACACCAACTCCGTGCCCCCAGAGGTGGCCTGTGGCCTCCCACTGCCCAGTGGGACTGGCACGCTCCATCCAGGAGGTCCCAGCCTCACCTGCATCACAGAGCTGCCATTTAATTCAGAGAGAATCATCTGGAAAGCATGCCCCAGCTCACCAGCCTTGGAGCAAGAGCAGGACAATCGCCCCCTCCCCTCCAAAATCAAGCCCCACAGCCCCCAGGAAAGGAGAGCATTGCACCCACTGCGTCCTGGGTTTATTTACACCACAACCTCTGTGTGGGTGGGCAGGGAGGGATGCCGGGCAGCCCACCCCAGGGCAGCCCACCCCAGGCCGGTTCAAAGGCAAGGCAGGCAGCGAGGCAGTGCCGGCAGCAGCACAGGGGAAGGAGGGAGCACGCCCAGGAGATCCAGGCTCTGGCTCCCTCGGCACTACAGACATAAGCAAGCCCCAGCATCGGGGGCAGGGGAAGAGGCGGGGGTCACTTTTAGCAGCAAACGCCTCGTTTCCCTCCAAGGCAGCAGGGAGGACAGTGGCATGTGATGGAGCCAGACTAGTGCTCAGGCAGTTAAAACAAAAAAAACAAAGAAAGAAAAAGGCAGAGGGTGAAGCGAAGAGACACAGAGAACAGCTCTTCTGCCCTGCAGAGCACGGAGTTAAACCGAGGGTCAGGATGCTCTGCCTTCCCTCCTCTCGGCACAGCAGCAGCTCCAGGCACAGCCTTCCCAGTGTGCCCAGTGCCAGGCACAGCCCTGGCCAGTGACAGAGCCCCTGGCGTGCCCCTGGCCACGCACACCAGGCTCCTGCTCCCATGCTGTCCTTCCACCCGTCCTGGGAGGGGAGAGCAGTTCAGGTGGCAGTTTGATGGCATGGCTGACGGTCCATGCGGGCAGCAGCGTCCTCGGCGCTCTGCCAGGCACAGTCGGGATGGAAGCCGAGGTGGCCAAGCTTTGCCCTCCAGCCCCTGGCGCAGTCCAGCTCCCACCTCCCTTATAGGAAACCCTCCTTCCGGAACTGCTCCTTCAGGATGTCTCTGTACTGGTCAAAGCCACCCTCGATGCGTGTCACAGTGGCGTTCTCACACACCCACAGCTCCTGGCACAGCAGGCGGATGAAGCGTTCATCGTGGGACACCAGGATTATACCGCCCTGTCAAGGGGGGAAATTGGGAACTTAGTGGAGCACAACCCAGAGCCCAGGACCGGTGGCATGGAGATCTTGTACCTCTGTCTAGCCTGTGCCCAGCACTTCAGGTTTCCATCCGCTCCAGGGAAAAGTCACCAGTATTTTACTGGCACGGAGCTCATCCCAGCTTTTCCTCCCTTCAGGCGGACAGATTGATCACCTTTGGAGGAGCCACGTGCAGTAGTAACATATTTGATCTCCCCTCTCAGAAGGCTTGTTACTGGCTCTCCAGGTATCCAACAACTTCAATGATGGAGAACCCACACAAAGTCAAGAACAGTGAAAAGGTGCCTGGGTAGGGCCCTGAGCAGCCTCAGCTGAGCTTTTCTGTCACAGGAAAACTGCCCCAACCTGAGCGACGACCAGTGAGATCCAGGTCGATCACAGTGGCATCTGGAGGCTGAGCCTTTGGAGATCAGGCAT
The DNA here is from genome assembly GCA_013397295.1 of Polioptila caerulea. Classification (NCBI taxonomy): domain Eukaryota; kingdom Metazoa; phylum Chordata; class Aves; order Passeriformes; family Certhiidae; genus Polioptila; species Polioptila caerulea. Next base: position 86,420 of record VYXF01007456.1, read on the forward strand.
AAAACATGCCTAAGGAAGATCAGAGCAGCCCCAAGGCAGGGCTGGGAGCTGCACACAGCACGTGAGAGTGTAGGTGAGGATGGGACAAGGTGCTCTCTGGGCTGCTACTGCCTCTCAGCCACTCCTAGCCAAAGCTTTCAAGTAAACAAACCATTAGGATGGATAGCTAAGGCAGAAATGTGACTCATTTCCCAAATTCTGTCCTAGACTTGAAGTCACTGCTGGTATTTCACCATCCACCTCTGAGATACCAAGTAACTTGAGCTGGAGGCTTCAGGAAGCATTAGAAAAACAAGAGATGTCGCTGGGAGAACCTTACCCGGAACTTATTCAGTGCCTTTGCCAGTGCCTCAATGGTCTCCATGTCCAGGTGATTTGTTGGTTCATCCAGGATATAGAAGTTTGGACTGGAAGAGAAGACAGCTCTGAGGAAGCACTGAGACAGGCTCAGGCTGGGTCTGCACCCTGACTGCTGCTTTAGCTGCTTAGAGCCACAGCCACTGGCATGTGCCTGGCCCCAGGATTGGTGCTGCCCAGTCCCAGGGACACCTCTTATCCCTGTGAGCCCAAAGCAGTGGCAGAAAACCACCTGCCTCCTTCCACACAGCCTCCCCAGGGTGACACCTCCCTCTCCATAAAATCCCCCAAGGACAAGGCTTTTGTGGGGTAGCAGAAAGTCCCTGAATGCCTGCCTTCCTCCCGGTGAAGCAAGCTCCAGGGATGAAGCCATGCAAAAATTAACAGCATTTGGGAGAACATTACCAGGGCATAGTCATCTGGGCAAAGGCCACCCGACTCTTCTGACCTCCGGACAGGCTGGCCACGGCACGCACGGCCAGCTCTCCGGAGATGCCGTACCTCCCCAGCTGATGCCGGTACTCCTCCTCCGTCTTCCCTGCAGGATCATGTCACAACACAGCTATGGCACACCTGGTGTGACACAGGGCCACAGCTGGGCAGCCTCTGCCAGACCAGCAAACGGGAGTTCAGCAGCACTTCCAGGCAATTCCCTCCCGTGCAGGGGGTTTGCAGGGAAAACCTGGCTGACACAATCAGGACAGGGGCTGCAGGGCTGGTGACTGACACCAAGTGATGCTGCTCCCAAGTCCCTGTCACCGTGTCAAGTAATGGAGAAGGGAATCAGAGGTTTTGGCAGCTGGGAAAGGGGGATCCAGTGCTCATCCTATGAGCAGGAAAGCAGCTCATCTGCCCCCAAAACTTGGCACTAGCCTGAGATCTGCAGACTACTAGCTACCCCTGCTTCTCATGGCTGGTGACCTGAACTTGGCTGGATGAGGGGAGTTTCCCAGTGTTTGCACTTAAGCACTGATGGGACAGTCTTCTACCCAGGACCACGGACAAATCAATGCTCCTCCGTGCACAGCAAAGGAGACCTCTGGGATCAACAAAAACTCACCTGGGAACTTTCTTGCCAGTAACTCTACAGCACTGATATTCAAGTCTAGTTGATCCACATGGTGCTGGCTGAAATAACCAATCTTTAGGTTTCTGCAAAATGAGAAGAGGGATTGGAAGCTGGTACCAGACCCTACAACTGCAGCATTCATAGCTACAGTGCCATAAGGGGGCACATGTGTGGGTGTGCTGGACCCATCCCTGTTGCTCAAGCAGCCACTGCTCTAAAGCACAGCCCAGGAGCCCCCCAGCAGCACCACTCCTCCCAGTCCCCCAGCCCTTCCACGCAGGTACCTGTGAGCATGTCTGATCCCTCTGACTGGTGCCAGCTCCCCCATTAAGATCTTCAGCATGGTTGACTTGCCAGCTCCATTTTCCCCAACCTGGAGAAACAGCAGCAGCATTGGAGAATGAAATCCATGAAGGCACTTTGGAGAAGGGGGCAGTGATCAGGAAATTTCTGTTTTTGCAGATAATGAGGGGGAGCAGGACAGTGCATAAATGGTGACTTAAGCTACCAGGAAGCTGCATTTCTATCACTGACAAGCAGCACTGGCAGCAGTACCAGATGTCCCTTCCCCAACCTTCAAGCCTAAGGATTACCCAGTCCCACACTTATCTGCAACCAGTGTCTGCTGCCCCATCCAATGTAGTTGGGCCCCCACTACATGCTGCTGTCATCTAACAGGAGTAGTTTATGGATCCAGTCTCTTATCAGAGGTATCCAGTGCAAGGATGAAATCACACATTCTAAATGGTACTAGGAAAAATGTTCCAGTGTTCCTCAAAATGAGGATGATCAAGTGCTGTGATGGGACCCAGAGGAATGGAAGAAACAGTCCTCCCTGGAAACATCCAGAACTCAACTGGACAAGAACCTGAGCAACCTGACCTATAATCCAAGCTCTCCCTGCTTTGAACAGCGTCCTCCCAAGGTCCCTCACAGCCTCCATTATTCTGCAATCCCACATACCACACAGATGCGAGACTCCAGGTCAGCAGAGACAGAGAGGGAACGAAAGATGTAGTGACTTGGCTCATAATAGAAATCTACTTCATCCAGCTGCAGGATTGGGGGAGAGAACTTCTCAAAGCCATCGGGGAACCTGAGAAGGTAGGAAGAGGTGAGAGATGGCCAGGAACTTCAGAGACTCCCAAACACCCAGAACAACCTCTGTAACCCCCCAGGTGACAAGGAGAGCTCCCTACCATGCAGGGCCTCAGGGAAGGACAGTCATGAGAGGGCAACAAAGACCTGTAGCCTTGGCCCCAGGAGGGAACCCAGCCTGAAGAAGGGGACCTGTCTGGTGTCCTTGTCAGAGTAAAACTGGCCCACATGAAGGGGTGGTTGTCCCAGCTGGGACAGGACCCTGGAGAAGCTCAGGTCAGAAATGGAGCCAGGTGCCTTCCAAATAATGGCTCAGGGGACACTTACCTGATGATCACCTCAGATTCCTTGTCCACAGGTTTCAGCACTGGCCTGCAAGAAGAGGAGACATATAACAAGGTGCTCTGCACCGTGGGTCTGCTCCCACACCAGAAACCCAGGCAGAGTCTTCAGCTCTGTGACACCTCATCTTAGCCACAGCCTCTGGACCAGAGACAGGCACCCAAAAGCCCAAACCACAACTGTATCTGCCAGGTACTCCAGCAACCTCCATTTCTTCCCATGGGCACTGCCCCTTCCCCACCTCCAGAGAGGAGCAGGATAGGCACTCACAGTTTCTCCAACAGCTTGAGCTTGCTCTGGACTTGGGACGCGCGGTTGGCGTTGTAGCGAAAGCGGTCGATGAAAACCTGTGAGAGAGAAAAGCATCAGAGTCCCCTTCAGCACCAGCCACCCTGCTCCACTGCCAAACCTACAGCAATACAACCACTAAGGCAGAGAGAAAGGGACAAGGCTGGGAGAAGAATGCCCCATCTCCACTAACTTCTCCCAGTACCTGGATGTGCTCACGGTACTGCTGCTGGGCTTCATACTCTCGCTGCTGGTTCTTCAGCCGCTCCTCCCTGGTCTTCATGAAGTTCTCAAAGTCCCCACGGTACATGTCCAGCCGCTGTGAGTGCAGGTGGATGATGTCCGTGGCCACTGCGTTCAGGAAGTTCCTGTCGTGGGACACCACGAGGATGGTCGACTGCCAGGTCTGGAGGAGACAGCAAGAGGGAGGCCTGAGCACCATCAACCCAGAGCACAGGGGTTGGTCCCACCACCCAGGGAGGCGAGGACATTTCCCTCCCTCCCTCACCCTTTCTTTGTACCAAGGCCTTCTTCCAGCCCCCTACCTGTAGGTAGCTCTCCAGCCACAAAATTGCCCTCACATCCAGCATGTTCGTTGGCTCTGAGGGAAGGGGAAAAGTCACTGAGGTCAGGAGGGATGGGGTGGCTGGATTGTATTTTTTTCTCATAGGAAAGCCTAGTGATCTGCACTGTGGAGGAAAGAGCCTGAGTGGAGACTTTCTATGCCCGGCTCAGGAGACTCGTGTGTAGGGCGTGATGTGGTGTGTGCACAGGGGCTGAGGCTCAGGCAGGGATGCTCCCGACACTCCTTATCAATACCCAGACTCTGGTGCCTCACAGCAGCATCTCACCCAGATTCCCTACCCAACTTGAGCATGCTCTGCAGGGAAGAGACTTCTCCCAGCACAGACTGGCAGCCAGGGTGCATTCCAGGGACTGGCAAGGGAAAGGGAACAAAACCTGGGGCAGGATGACATGCAGACCACCTAGTTGGAGCACGGGGCAAGGCTCAGCACAGTGAGAGCTGCTGCCCAGATTTTTTTTTTTTTTTCCCCGTGCCACTGCTGCCAACCACACTGCCAGGCCAGTCCATCACACAGAGCTATTTTGGGCAGGCAGATAAAGGCCATGGCATGTTCCCAACCCCAGGAAGGGCACAGGCAGGCACAGCAGTGTCAGAGGGGGACTCACAGTATCAACTTACCATCCAGCAGAAGGAGATCTGGCCTGGGGAAAGCAAGACATGGGTATCGGAAGCAGAAGGAGCACAGAGTCAGTGCAGAGTGTCTCATCACACACACACAGCTGCAGTGCCTCCAACACCCCCCACCCCAAGAGCCCGGGTTGAGAGGACCCCCAGGCTGCACCCCTGCACCCTGCAGCATGGACAACAAGGAAGCTGAACCCCATAGCACGAAGGCCTGGACACCAACCTGGCAAACAGGGCTCTGGCTAAGGCCAGTCTCATTCTCCAGCCTCCAGAAAACTCTCTGAGGAGAGAAGATGCAGAGAGGGGTTACTGTTCAACACAGAACCACTCTGTTTGCCTGCCTGCAGGATCCCTGCTTCCCCAATGGCTCTTTTGTCTCTGCTGTCACCCAGAGGCAACTTGTCCCTGCAGAGATTTCAGGCATAGCACAAGATCTGTGGTCCAGCAGGAAGGTGGCAGGAGACCACAGGCACCCCGAGGGCAGGAGACCACATTGGATGGGCAAGAATAGACCCTTGCTCTTCCTTACAGCCACAGCAGTGCTTGGGGGCTCAACTGGAACATCTCCCCAGCCCCATCACTGCCTCAGTGCCCAAAGTTTGGAAACTTACTTGGTTGTCTGTTGTTGCATCTTTGCATTAAAGCCCAGCCCAGCAAGAATGACGGACGCCCTGGGGAAAGGGGAGAGAACTGGAATCCAGCTACAGCATCCGATGGCAAAGCACAGTCTGAGGTCTCACACACACAACCACCAAGGGAACTCTGCTGCATATTTTAAAGCCATTCTGGTGCACGAAAACTTCCCTGCACACCCAAGAGAAGCACTTGGCTAGGAAATGCAGCCCAGCAGGGCACAGCATCCACATGAGAAATCCCAGGAGATTTGCAAGGAGTTTTCATCTCTTTGGCCAGGAAGAGAGTCACACCACCACTACCATCCCAAAAACACTCCCCAGGCACCAGAACCTGGGGAGCTTGGAGAGCAGCAGCAGCAACAATACAAGCCATTTGGGCAAAAAGAAGTCCCTCCAGCTTCAGCAGAAAGCTCAACTACTCCTAAACCAGCAGAGCTGTGACAAAGAGACAAGAAGAACAGTAGGGAAAACCCCATCCCCCCATGCTGGATCCCAGGGCCACAGCATCACCCTTCCATACCCCAAACCACTGCTCAGCTCTGGCCATGCCAACACACAGTGGTTCTCACACGGCTGTCTCACCTTGCTGGGGCCTTGTCTGCCTCAATCTCCTCCAGCTTAGCGTAGATCTCCGATAGTCTGGCACCTTCTGTCCCTTCTCCCCTAGGGCAGAAAAAGGAGGAGTGTGTGGGACTCACCAAGTCAGGGTTTGAGTGCTGGGGTAGGGGGGCTGATCTCCCCAGGTAGGACTAAGGTGGGCAAGATACAGACCACCCCTGCCAGAGCCTTTCTTTGGAAGGGAGAGACCTCAGAATGAGACGTCCTGGTCAAGAGGCCTCAGAATGGCAGGAAATCCAGGGGACCACCTCACCTGCCAGCACTGATCTTGGCTGTCAGGTCCCTCTCCTCCCGCAGCAGGCTCTCCCGAGTGGTGTCACACTCCAGCACACTCTGCAGCGCTGGTGTCTCATCCCCTGCCACCTCCTGCTCCACGTGCAGGATGCTGATGTGTGAGGGGATGCGCAGGCTCTGGTTGGCGATCATCTTCAGCAGCGTGGTCTTCCCCAGCCCGTTCCTGCCCACCAGCCCATAGCGCCGTCCGAAAGCCAGGTTCAGGTCTGCTCCTGTCAGCAGGACACTGAAGCAAGGGAAGAGGCAGGGCCCTGGTCAGACTGTCCCATGAAGAGGAGATAACCAACAGCCACCTGCCCCTGGTGTATTTCAAGCTGTGCTGTAGCCAAGCAAAAATCACAGGCTTCTCCTGCTCAAAGCCAACAGGGTCAGTGCCCACCTTGCGTCCTGATCTTTGTCACACCTTCTGTAATTTCTCAACTGCTCTCTAATCCAGTGTCAGTCCCAGCCAGGGTCTGTCCCACGTCCCCAGCGCACTCACCGCTCACCGAAGGACACATCGAAGTTCTCGATGCGCACATCATACGACTTGTTCTTGCCTGATGACTCCATGCGAGTCTCCTTCTTGCTGGAAGCTTGGCTGGCAGACGCCTCCTCAAGGACTCTGTGGACAGGAGAGGAGGCTCAACAGGAAAGCTCTGGTACAGCCAGATCCCAGCCATGCTCAGCAGAGCAGGATGGGGATGTTCAAAGTGCCCTGCATACTCACACAGGGCCAGATGACTTCAGGGAATCCCGCTCCAGCCTCTTGTCTTGCTTGGCTTTCAGCCTGGCTTCTGCCTTCTCCAGTTTCTTGGCATTCACCATCTGGGACACAGAACAGAGTTTGAAGAAGAGAGAGCATCTTCAGCAAAACCTCCAAAAGCCCAGCTCTGGGAGAAAGAAGATCAGTCAACCTCTCAAGCCTGGAAGAAAGGGAGGGAGGAAGGACAGGGAAACTGGGACAGATTCAAGTGTATTTTGAGGAGGCTAATCAGGCCAGGAAGCTACCTCAGGAATGAAGTCCTAAATCAACAGCTCATACACAAGTTTTGCCTCAGCAAGGCAGAGGTTTTGGCTGACCCTATCGTACAGTCAGTTTCTGTAGTTCCAGGGACCTGGATCAGCCAAGTCACTTCAACAGCAGCAACCTGCCATCCCAGTGCCTCTTCTAGTATACCCTGCACCATGTTTCCCTTCCCAACACGTTAAACGTTAGCCAGTTTGGAACAAACTCTTCTTGAGCAGTGGATCAGAGACAAAAAGCATTTAATTAACCCTGAAGGCAAGAAGGCGCCAAGCGTTTTAACCTGGCTTCTGGTCTTGGCCAGGCTTTCAGCCCACTCCAGCTTATTCCTTCATGGAGTCAAATATTTGTGGCTGACCAAGAACACTCCTAGGTATTTCCAGGCAACTCTGCAGGCACCAGAGCACGCTACAGACCTGCATGCCAGACTGAAGAGTGTCTTGTTACTAGAGTTGTGACCCCACACCTACAGACAGAGTCACTCTGTAAACTATACCAAGCTTTCTGAATCTCCTAGACACGTCCTCCAAAGCTTGACAGGCATGCCAAAGCCTTCTCTAAATCGTCTCCAGTTTTTCTGAAGATCTTTTTTGAGTTGCAGACACAAGAGCTGGAAAGTGAATGCAGCCGCAACAACTCTGGTACCAAAACCAGCCAAAGCTGCCAGTTTTTGCTTAAGTCTCCCGTTCAGACATGTGGGAATCATGTTAGGTCTCAGCCTCCAAGTGAAGGGTTCTCATCCTCAACACATTAACCCATGGAAAGGGAGCTCTGTGAGGGACCAGCCTGGCAAAGACACTGCCCACGCTGTACAGCTACTGCCGTCCTTGCTTTGTGGATGCACAACTGCACTGCACCCATGCTCAGACTTTGGCACATTCAACACAGAAAGCAAGCCAGGCTGTTCCTGAGCAGCTACACAGTCCATCAGTACAGATGTCCTGACTTCCTCAGGTCATGGAGTGGAATACTTCCAAACTTCTCTACTTTTGATCTTATTTCCCAAACCACAACAATCTACAGCTGGCTCTAGGGCTGGGCTTAGAACATCCCTGCAGCAGCTCTCAGCAAACTTCCCACCTGTAACACTCCCCCTCCTGCCATTACCCAGGGCTTTATCCCTCACTGAATATTCAAGCTATCACCCAGAGACATCCTGTTTTCTCAATTAAAGGCCTTGCTGTAGGAGCCAAAGGTCCTCACAAAAGTCAGAGTTCACTGAGAAATTACAGCAAGATAGATCTCATCAGATTAATAAGCTACTAACTCATGTGGAGCCTCTTCACCAGACCAAGGTCAAGAGTTTCCCAAATGATAGAGAGCCTGACAAGGAGGAGCAGTACCCCTGCAGCCATTCTCCTAACCAGGATACAGCCTGCCTCGGCTGCTCTCCAAGGGCAACCTGGACCGGAGCAGGGCAGGGCACCTGCAGCCCCACGTGTCAGCTGCTCCCACAAGAAAGGGCACAGCCCTCACTTACCGAGGTCTGGCCTCTCTTCAGCAACAGCCCCGGCAGCAGATCCGCGCTGGTGTCGCCTGCAAGGAGACGGTGGGGTTGGTGAGGATGTGTGGCAGGGAGGCTCCAAAAAGCCCTGCCTCAATGACCACCCATGCCCCGATAATGACTGATCCCGCTCCCGACAGGATGAGGGGACCAAAGGGCATCTCTCCACCTGCACCTTCCCCCCAGCTCACCCCGTGGGCACTGCTGCGCACAGCTCAGCAGCAGAACGAGAAACAGATGTGTGCCTGTGAGGGAGAGCCTGAGGCTGCCCTCGCCAAGGTCAGGTGAGCACACCCAACGCCCCGAGCCCTTCCCAGCCCCAGCAGCCTGATGGCAGGATGTGAGCCGCGGGCATCACTCACCATATCCATCAGTGATCTGGGAAAGCTGGATGGGGGCATCCAGCAACACCTGGCTGCAGCGCTGGGCTTGGCCCTCGTCCCTGCGGAGAGGAGGAGGAGGGTGAGGTGCGTGAGTGGGGTGAGGGGGTGCGAGGGGACGCCGGGTGCCCTTACAGCTGCAGGGTGTTGAAGAGGCGCTGGCAGATCTCCCTGATGGCGCCGTCGTCCTTGGTGTCCTGCGACACCTCCCGCAGCAGTTCGCCCACCGCCTCCTCCAGCTCGTCCACCGACTCGAAGTCCGCCCCGCTGCCGTGCAGGATCCCTGCGGGCACACGGCGCCGGCGCTGCACACCCCGCCGCTGTCGCGACAGGTGGCACCCTCCCGGTCCCTCTACCCCACCCCTGCCCGGCCGCTTGTCGCGATTCGGGCGCTGCCATCTGTCGCCACAGCGGGGAGGTGCCGCGACATGCGGAGCCGCGGGAGGCCGAGCCACAGCGGGCAGGCGAGAGCCGCTCACCCGTCACGTAAGCGAAGAGCTCGCCGTCCAAGTCGGGGAACTCGGAGCGGAGGATGTCGGCGCAGGACGCCATGGCGGGGCGAGCCCGCCCCGCGGAGCCGCCGCCGCTCGAAGCCGGAAGGGACGGCGGGCGCTGCCGGGAAGGAGGCGGCCGGCAGCCATGGCGCAGGGGCCGCCGGGAGATGTAGTCCGGAGCCGACCGCGCCGGCGCATGGCGGGGCCGGGGGCAGGGCTCCCGGCGGCACGCGCCGGAACGGCGGCAGCGATCGGAGCCATCGGGACGGGCCCAAAACCCGCTCAGCCCCTGCTTGTCTTGTCGCCCACAGAAACAGGCTTTGTGACAGCTTGGAATTTTTTTCCTCCCTCTTTTAAAAACAGAATTTCTGCTTTTAAATCACATTCAAGACCCTGCAGGTTGGGGTTGGGGTTTGAATTTTTCCATCCACCGATGGCAAACGACCACTTGGACACTCTCACCTGCTCACAGACTGAAGGTAGAGGGGGGGAGCCAAGGGCCAGGTCCAGCTGCTCAGCAGTTGCTGATTCCCTCAGCTACCCCACACAGCACCCACCTTGGTCCCTGCCACCAAAAGCCAAGTCGAGGGGAAATGGCCTTTGAGGCTTTTTTCAGGTTTGCACAAGGTAAGATGACCAAGATTCTCTAAAGCTTGGCTGGGGCACAGGAGCCTGATTTACAGGGGGTGGGACACACTCCACCAAGTTCAGTTCATCCCAGCTGCAGTCCCAAGGAAAGCCTGGAGCATCCTCCGTTCTCCAGGGACCTGCAGCGCTGGCACAGCTGGAAACAAACACTCGTCCTTTTCACCAACCAGCCTCCAAGCAGCCCAGGGCTGGGGAAGAAGCACAAGCAAGCCCCAAGACATTGTGGCACAGGCTCAGGGCACAGCCCAGATTCTTGCAGCACCAGTCCCAAACAGCAGCGCAGGCAGCCTTCTCCATTCTACATACTTTATTAGATTCAGAGCTGGACAAATCACAAAGTGTACAAAATGGAGACCACACTACCAGAAGCAGGATTGTGGGTTGCAGCAGCATTCCTATGGCCCAGAAGCATTTGGTAGAAGAGTGGAGAGAGCAGGGTGGGTCAGGGGGCTCTTACTGCCAACTGAATTAGAGATTCCCCAAGGACAGACCCTATTCACGTCCTGATAGAGCTGACCCACACTCCCCGGGACAGTGGGGCCATGTCTCCAATTTGTTTGAAAAGGACAGACTGGCTCAAGCCAGCTGTGGGTAGGGGTAAATGCTCCAAGGACCTGAAATGCTGTGCCACCCACATACACACCAGCAAGAGCCTAAACCCTCTTCCTTTTTGGTCACAAACCTTCCCATGGTGGGACTCTATACTGACAACTTTGCAAGAAATCAGGTAGTGGTGAGATCTGGGTGAGCTCACCATCTCCTGTGGTGGGGGCCCAACAAACTCACCACCCCAGACATCTCAGACTGGCCAGCAACATCTACCACAACAGCAATAGCTAGTACAGAAGCCAGGGTAACTTCAACTCAGATTTGTCCAGTCTATGTTTAGGTCTATTCTACGAGTACATATGCACAAGAACTTCAAAAATACTAGGATATGATGCAAGTAGTGAGACACCAACAGAAGAGGAGTTTAATGGTGGACGTTCCCTAGAAAGATCACAAGAGGATGGGAGTTAGACTAGCCCTTGCCCACCCTGGGACGGGGAGCAGGAGGCTGATTACACCCCTGCACACGACTGGGTTCTGAACTTCATCTGCAGCGTGGGTGGTAACTGAACACAGGCAGGCGAGTCCACTCCCGGGGTGAGCCACAGGGTCTTTCAATCTGCGTCGAGGGGCCAGGCAGACATCTCTGAATGTAGCTGAAGACCGAGGAGAGGCAGAGCATGGCTTGGAGAAGAGGGAGCCCGCCAGCCTGCTGGGGCTAGCATCTGGTCTCGTAGATCCCACTCCTGCCGATGTACCTCACCCATTTTATCACATCGTGGTCACTGTAGTTCAGCTTTGGCTCAAAGACTTTCAGGTAGCGCACCTTCAGCCCAGAGGGTGCAAATGGGACCTATTGAGAGAGGGAAAGGCAACAGAGAGCATTGGAATGGGGGTAAGATGCTCTCTGTACACAAATGCCAGAGGACCCCAGGGCAATGCATCCAGAAACGGACATCAAGAGCCACTGTTCCCTTCCCTACTACCTGCATGCATGGTGCCAGACTCCTGTGGTTCCAAGGGCAAGTTTCTTCCATTAACTTTGCCATCTGGCTAACCTCACCTGTCAGCTTGTCACAGGGGATGCTCAAACCTACATAACTCCCAAGAGGGACTGACAAAACTTCTCCAAGGTTGAGTGCATCCTGAAAGGCAGACAGGTACTCACCTCAAAGTTCATGGAAATAGGAGGCCGAGCCCACTTCTTCTTGTCATTGGTGGGCAGCAGTTCAATCTCTGCACTGATCTGGGATTCCTTCATTCCAGCCATACGTTTTATCCTATTGGAGAAAGCCCAGAAGTGAGAAGGTGCCAGAGTTTATGCTCCCCTTCACTACATAATCTCAAGGCAGACAGGGGCACTAAAACAGATCCTGCCTCCCCAAGGCCTGTCCCTGCAGGCCAGCCCCAACACGCTCACTTACTTCCAGACAATGGCATTCTCACTGGCCTTGTACTTCGCCTTCCCTTTCATGCAGATGACTTGCACCCCGCTGGTATTGAGAGGTGTCGGGATCCGGACCTGGAAGGCACAGTCTGGTAAGCAGAGGGGGCATGGAGATTGCAGCCTGGGCACTCTGGGCAGTCTCAGACAGTCTGTCCTGGACCCCTTGGGCCTTCCCTCTCCCAGCCCAGGGCCCAGAGAACATCAGCTACCACAAGGCATCCTAGGCTAGCTCTCCAGTTTCTTGCTTTCAAGTACACGATCACAGCTCCATAATACACAAAAGTCAGTAAGGAACAGGGCAGAGATCTCCATACTGCAGGAATCCTAGCTAATGTTGGGAAGATGAGCTCAGGAAGGATGCCAGGCATTGCAGCAGGCACTGGACAGTCCAGCCTTGCAGCAGCAAGCTTTCTCAGGTGGGGACTAAGCTGCAAAGCCACCCCTAGCCTGCCTTACACAGCTCACAGCCTGCTGCCTGTCTGACATCCCATCAGATCATGCAGACAGAACAACATGAAATTTTCACAGTGGCTGAGAAATTAAGTGAACGGTTGCTGCAGGGATGGAATGAGGCCTCTGCCAAGGCAGTGGTGCAAATGAAAACAGCTTCCACCTCCCTACTCTACAGCAGCTCCTTCTCACAGCACAGCAGCACCACACATCTAAGAGATACTCAGTTCACTTTTTTAGCCCTGTTCAAGCTTGAAGACTCATCTGTGAGGACTCCAACACAGCAGACATAAATTAGAGACGTGATTTCCAGGCACAACATACCACAGTTTTTTTTCCTCTCACCTCTATCTTCTGGGCCAGCAAGGAAGGTTTGAAATTTGATTTGATCACCACCTTCACTTCCAGCTTGGTCCGGCCCACCTCCCGCACCAGTGGGATCACACGGAAGGGAAGGATAATGTCCTTCGTGGTTCGGTATCTGCAGGGATGGAAGCTACAGTGAACTCTGAGGAGGAGTTAACTCCCTTACGCCTCAAACTGTATCACCCTCCTAAAGAGATAGCCTCTGAATATAGCAAACAGCTTAGAAACATCAGCCAGAAAGGGAAATATCCCAGAAGCAAACAGCAGTTAAGATCTGTGCTGCTGTAGGGCAGCAATGGTTTCTTGTGCCTCAGGTTTAATACCTGGTTCCTGCCAACAGCCTTGTTCAAGGACACCAGTGTTAAACACTAAAAACAGATACAGCGAGCTCAAAAGCAAGAAAATCCACATCAGACACTATGGGTGTGGCAAAGAAAACTAAACGCAGCTGGGCTTCCACATTTCTAACAGATGGATTTGTGGGACACCTTACAGATTCCACTCTGAAAAAGTGGCGCTAAGTGTGTATTTCTTAAGTGCTCAAGGGCTGCAAGCCTGCCTGGGAGCAGCAACACTACTGTAGCAGCAAGCAGATGCCAACACCAGCCTGTTTACCCCCCACCCACAGTACCTCATGAGCTCAAATTCTCCATCTGGTGGAATGAAGCTGATGCTCCTCTCGGAATCAAACTTGCTGAGCCTCACACACTGGTGGAAAGTGCAGTCATCAATGGCAATTGACTGTTTGCCGCTAAAAACACAAAACACAGTTAGAGAAGCACAAGCTACAGCTCTGGTATCTGGGTGCAGTCAAAATCTGTCCAGGCAGAAACTACTCTACAGAGCATGTTGCCATCGCAGGTGTCCAGGAAATGGGGAGGCAGGGAGAGATTTAGGGGACAGCAGCCTCTTGGCTCAGACTTTCCTTGTTTCACCACCACAAAAATCGTAATTCAGGAAGCTTGTTTGAAAGAATTTTCTCTCTCCTCTCCTCAAAGAGGGGAGAGCTTAGAAGAGCACCCTTCTGTCATAGCCAGCAACATAACACTTGGGTCTGCCTGCCAGCAGCACTCAGTGCTGCAAAGGCAACTCTGCCAGCCCAAGTCTTCTCACAGCACAGTTCAAAGGAGAGAAAACACTTTCCTGTCCACAAAGCTATCCCACTGCCACACAGCCAGGAAATGCCAGGTTCAGAGTCTTCCTGTTCAGAAATCTCTTCACAGCTCTTCATTTCCACACTGCCAGCAGGTGGTTTGATTCTGAACCAAATCACCAAAAATGACAATATTGTGACATACTGTATCTCTCCTAAAAATCTAAAGAGCTACCACCTGTCCATGTAGGTTCATCAGCCTAACTTGCCAGCACTGAACTTGTGTCAGGTACAAATTCCTGAGAATACAAGTCCTAGGCCAGCCAAAACCCCTCAGCTACTGAGAGGGACCAGAAGGCAGGTGCAACAGAAGAGGCAGCAGTGTAGAGATGGTGCAGCAGAGTATCACTATGGTATCTAGGCTGCCTCAACTGCTGGAAACAACAGACAATCAAGCCAATATGCCAAGACAGTATGAGAACTACAGCAGGTTTAGCTGTCCTGGGAACCACCACTACCTACACAAAGGGGAAGCAGGCTGACCCCAGGCTGAATGGCTGTCTAGTTAAACAATCACCAGTGGTGTGGTTTGCGCTTCAAAAGGAGGAGTTAATCTTTCCTAATCTGTTGCCCAGATGACAACAAACATTAGCCGACTAATTTTTATTTCTTCGGAAAACAGCTGGGAAAGCCCTGTGCCTAGGACTGCTCCAGGTCTCAGGCAGCATTACTCAGGGTTGGCATTGCCACAAGCTAGATCCCAAAAAGCAACTGACAGCAGCCGTCCCTTTTGGTCACCTCATAACTAAATGCTTCTGGAGAGTAACATCTCCAAGCTTGAGATGCCCACTGGATAATCACAGCTAGCAAGAACCACCTACTGAGAATCCCTGCTCAGCTAACTTCTGTAACTCAAAAAAATTGCATATATTTACTGGCAAAGGCAGTTGGCACAGAAGCTTTGGGACAGTGTACTGACTCTTCAAGGCCTGTGCAGTTGACATTTTCACTAGAGTAAACCTTCACTGGGTCCATCAGCCATCCCAGGCTCATCCATTTTACTAGCTCAATTCAGTTACAGGAAAGATGGCTTAAAGGTGACAGTGAAGCAATAGCTCTTGGCTTGGTTCTGAGAGAAAAGGCAAATAGCAGCTCAGCTCCATTTACAGGAACCATCATGGAAAGTGTCTGAGATCCAGGTTACATGCACAAGTCACACAAAGCAAGAGACAGGGGGAGAGCAGAGTGCACACAAAGCTGAAGCAGATTATCTACCTTCCCAATTCACTGGGGGTCAGCAAAAAAAAAAACAACAAACAAACACAAAAAAACAACCAAGAGAAATACAGATGAGTTGCAAATGGTTAGTGAGACGAAAGTGGCAGTCCCGTTGCTTTTATCTCTTCACCCCAAGCAGGAAAGCTGGAGAAGGCGTTAAGAACTGTTTTCAGCTTCAGTGTGGGTATTGACTCAGGTACAGCTGGGAGGGGGGGTCGCTGGGCTCTCGGAAAGGATGGGCCTCCTACTTACACAGCAACTCATCACCTGTAACCAGCAGGAGGGGCTTCCCCACTCTTTCTTCTACTTTATGGGAATAGTCCAGGTAAAGCAGGCAGAGGGATTCTTTCACTATTTCTTGGGAGCACTGCTACTGCTTTTATGATTAAGAGTCTCTGCAGTGAGCAAAACTGCTAGAGATAAAGATTCTAGGAAAATCCATCTTGGTGAAGTGTTTCCAGATACAAGAACTGTACATTTAAAATTATGTTTGAATCTTAATACTTTAAGAGCTGTAGAGGAACCCTCTGTATTGAGGCCCTCAGCCTGGTAGCTTGCATGACAACTGATCTACCCAAAGTTAGTAGTGCCATATGAAGGGAAGGAAAAAACCCAGCTCTTTATCTGTCAGATCAGAAAAGCTATTAAGGGTTGCCCTTTCATAAGAGTCCCTGGTGGCAAGTGGTCATCAGGTCCAAGCCTCTTACCTTTTCCCCGTTTCATCCGCAGTCCCTTTGCCCTGTTTTTCAATGACAATCTTGTCATTCATGCCAAACTTGCACTCTGGCATTCCACTCAGATAACTCTTCATCACCACTCTGCCAGAGACATGGGCACTCAAAACCTGACCTGGTTAGAGAAGATCACAGTTCAGAACACTTACGAGAGTCCCCACGCACAAACCCTGAGCAGGAGAAGGATGCCAGCTCAACACCTGCTACTTACCCTGTGGGGACATTAAGAGATTCACACTCTCCAGCACATCAAGAAAGAGTTCATTGCGACGGTATTTGATTCCTTCACGTCTCCATCCAATCTGTCCAGTCACCTGGCTGGTGATCTGGGACTGCTCTTCCTTGGTCTGAAGAGAAGAAATGACATCTTAGACATAAATACATTCCTCTAAATAAATTCAAATACTAAGAAACCTTGCTCTGAATCTAAGAGCAAACATTTGCCATTTGTCACTCATAAATCTTTCTGTCACTTAGATATGGGTGCTGTCACACCTCATATGATTTGGTCATTCTCTCCTCAGAACATCAAATTCTATGCCTAACCAAGAAGAGCAACACCAGGGAACTGTGTTTTGTTAGCAAGTCCATTAGGCTACCTCTTAGTGCAGGGAGGCATGGGCTCCACCAATGGCATTCAAATCATGTCTCAGACTGTCACATCAATCCATATTGAGCAGAGAAGCTTAACATGGATTGATGTAGCAGTTCACACCCTTATCCAACATGAAACCCCAGGGCCACAAGAGAGCTAATCCCTAAGGCCTGTTTCTTAATTGCAGTCATAAGAGTTACATACCAACACTAATCCAAAATGCATCATCAGCACCCAGGCTCTAAGCCCCTGAAAAGCACCAAGGGTTGTCTTGAGAGGCACAGAGAGGTTTCCTACCTGATGCTAGAGGTGGGGTCCAGTCACGCAGAAAGTCAAGAAGTAGGTGTATAGTAGCAAGTGCAGTGTAGACAGAGTTAACAGGCAAGCAGGTCAATAGCAAGAGAAGGGAGGAAGGGAGAAAGAGGCAGATTAGGCTTAAGGCTACCTGAGGACAGGAAAAAAGCAGGTCAGCTCTTTGTTAATTAGGTAGCTAATTAGCACAAACAAGATGACCTTTAGCTCCCTGCAGGAAACCTAGCACTCCAGGCAGTGAAAAGAATTTTCAGACTTGGCCCATTATTGAGAATCCAAACACAAGTTGGAGCAGAGGGAGAGACAGGCAAAATACCACTCCCAAAAATGTTTCTATGCAGAGCAGACTCATGCTGGTGTTCCTAATGCAAATCCTGGATGTCTACCATGTCACAGATGCCAAGACTACAGGAAATACCAGGCACTTTGGGTCTTGCATAAAGTGGTATCCTTGTTAATTCAGCTCTTCCACCACAACAACTGCACAAGACACAAGTGGGTTCTCCCACAACAGCCTTGCAGCAGGCCCACAGGGTGGCAGTACATCATGATCTCAGCTTCACACATGCTCTTGCCACAGACAAGGTCAGTTCCTGAGCAAGCACAGCCACTGTCACATCATTTAAGAGACAGAGTTTTATATTCCCCAGCCTAGGCAAGTGCTCAATACAGAACACAAAGTGCCTCTCTGGCCTGTCCCACAAAACACGTGCTGCCTTGTTCAATGGTTTGTTCAGGCTTTAGAGGAACTCGTAGATTTAATACCCAGTGCTCTGTCCTCCAAAGGGACATTGATCATGTGATGACATTCTCATCTCCTGCAACAGCACCAGTACCCTGACTCTACACTTTGTAAAGTGACTAAATGGACCTGGAAGCAGCTGCTGAAGTTGAGACCACCAGGCAGTGTAAGTATTCCCTAAGGGAGGCACTGAAGACACCTAGGTCTGGAATTTCTCAGGAGCATGTGCTTCCCAGAGCTGGACAAATAAGTCAGCTAAAATGGCTCAAGAATATCCACCCTGTGCTGAGTTGTCAGCATGTTGACTAAGTTAAAGACAGCTACCTTAAAGACACCAGCAAGTTTCCGGGGATCTTCCAGCTGGTGGCAGCCCTCTGCCCACTTCAAAAAGTAACACCAGCATTTCAGCACTAAAGAGTATCCGAGCATTGGGGAAACACTGTAACTAACAGTTGACCAACTCACACACCCAGAAATCACTTAGAAGGGAAGAAAATTACAGTGGACATGTAGTTAATAAAGTTTGGACAAATGCAGATAGCATCTTAAGAGTGGAACAGTACATGAAGCACAGCTGCCTCAAATGCTAAGAGCAAGGTTCAGCCTCTGTTGGAGGAAGATATTCAAGTCAATGGCTTCATCAGTTCTGCTACAGACACCAGCACAGCCTGCAGTTCTGCCATCTGAGTAGCGGGCCATTTCAAGTGTAGGGACTAGAAGTAAAACTGTGTTGCATACCAACACCTTTTAAAAGCTTTGTGGCACATCACTCCATTCCCAGAGCACACAGTGCAGCAGTTTCAGACATGCTTTCAGAGAGAATAAAGCAGATCTTGCAATTTCAAGATCACCTGCCCTGGAAAGACCACTGTAGCCATACAGGAAGGGCATTCAGAGCACAGCAGCTCAGTATGCCTCCAATCCTTCATTGAGAATAATGTCAAAAAGTCAAAGTTTGTAAAGTCTGCTGTAAGTGGATTTTGCTCCTTAAATTCCTCAGGACACAAGCCGAAGGAAAGCATCATCAGGAAATAAGCAAAGATAGGGAACACAGATGATAGACCATTCAGACCCAGATTTTGGTACTGGGTACCTGCGTGAACTGGCTCTAAGTCAAAGAGGAGCTGAATGCTAGAAGTACCAGAGTAGAGAGCAGACAGGAAACATGGCAGGTACTGCTTCAACTGGTGCCCTTGCCATTCTGTGCCTGCAATGGATTACTTCTGGTTTTTGAACTGGGCTGCACAAAATTCCAATACTGAGCAGAACTGCTGAATTGTGTAAAGCTGAAAGCCAAACTCCTCCTCGTAATGAAAGGACTAAACCTGCTGCTGAATTAAGCATGACACTGTGACAGTGGTTTGCACACAAACAGTTCAAGAGTTTGTTAAAACCAACAAAAGCAAAAAAAAAACGAGCAAGGAAAGGAAGTGAGGGTGGTGGTTAGTTTTGAGTTTTTCCAGGAACAGGAGCTGATTCAGCTATCTTCAGTGCTGACTGCCTAAACTGTCAGACTGCAGAAGGCCAGAGATTTACACTAGGACTCGTGATGGGGACTGAGACCGGATGCACTCACATCTGGCCATGTTGCAAAACAATTTGCTGTTCTAGCAGGAAATATGTTGCCCACAGGCAGCTTCTCTCTCACCTCCTCTTGAAATGCAGTTAGTCTTGCTACTAGATTAAAAGTTTAAAAAGGAATTCTCAGGAAATCAGTGCTGATGAACTGAGTTGAAATAGAGCCTCCAGAGACTGACCTCTGTTAACCTAAACAAGAACAGTCACCACACAGGCTCTCGTTTAGCCCTTTGCTTCTGTTTGTACCTGAGACTGAAGCTTTACTCTGGCACAGACTGCCTCACTACAGACTCACAGCCTTTTTTTCCTGACTTTGCTACACAGGCGAGAGGACTAACTTTTAGGCTGTCTTCATTATTGACTTCCACAGCTGCATCAGATGGACAAGGTGGACAATATTCCTTGGGAACATGAGAAACTATGAGTTTCCTTTGAATTCAGAGGTTAAGCATGAGCTTATGAGACAGAAAACCTAGTTTTGAGGGCTGTACCTGGAGTAGGATTAGAACTAGTTTAAACACATTCCCCAAACCAGTCCAACCAACCATCTTTTTCCTAACACATCCTTTATCTTCTAACTCCATGTAAACTCTGTTGCATGGTTTAACATTATGCTAAAAGCACAGCAGAGATTCTCATCTCTAAACTAAGAAAACTCAAGCTGTACTGACGGTGACCTGTAAGGATGTTAAAGGCAGAGACAGAGCAACATGAACTTCCTGACTTAACAGCAAGATTCACAAGGCTGAAGAATACTTCATTATAAGACAGGCAAGAAATCCTGACAGCTCTTGTGGAGAACAGACCTGCTCAGTGAGATTCACATGCAAAAGAGCTACTTCTGGTTCAGCAGGTAGATTTGTTTATCCTCTCAGAAGCTGACACAGAGCAGAGCCTGAAGCCAGCAATTACCTCTACATGCAAGAGACTGACATTATCCTAGCTCTGGGCTCTTCCTCCTGCATTTTATCATGTGCCAGGGAACATGAGGTAACACAGTGCAGGGACACCTAGAACAAGGTGCCACTGAGATACACCCCTGCCAGGGTGTTCTCAATCTATTCAGGCACCTTCCTTCCATACGGGTCAAATGGTTAGATGGTAATTAAGACCATACTCTCTTGAACAGGCTTAGCAAAAATTAACCAGCAGAGCAGTGCTGTGCCCCAAATTCCTCTGATTACCTGACTCTTGATGCCTTGTTGAGTGATGAAAGTCTTCAGGGCCCCTGTTTCAGAGTTCTGAGGATAGCCAAAGTCCAGGATTTCTACAGAAGGGGAAAAGGTTAGTTCAGAGCTACAAGGTATAATAAACACATCAACTAGGCTATAAGGAGAGAGGCAAATAGTGTACAGATACTGCAAACACACTGAATTTCTGGATAAGCTGCTGTAGCATTCCTTACTAAGAAAAAAGAATCATTCTTGTTACACTGAGTTCCTGGAGCAATACTTTGGAGAGAAGGGGTGATGGAAAGCTGTGTAAGTGATGAATTTGCCTGTTTTTAAACACAATCACACCTCAGGACTAAGTATCAACTAATCTAGTCATCTGCACAGGGCACACTGAGGAGTTTTTCCAAAAATCATCCAAGGGACAATGGAGAGTTTTTACATCACCACAGTAATTTTATCTTTGCAGATTTTTTTAAAAAGTTTTGTTCTTATGAAGATGTAATAAAACTCAAAACCTAAAACAACAGCTGAGTAGTGGCACTGCAGGATGAGTGTAGGAGGGAAACAGATATTAACTACACACAGTGCACAGTACACACCTACTCCCCTCAGAGAGGAAGGGAACAATCCACAAGAGATTTAGAGAGGAAAGAAGACCACTAACATGAAACTGAGCAACACCACACAGGGAGGTTCGATCTCAATGTGCAAGGAGACAGCAGTGACTGACCAAAACAGAGAACAGGCAGTCTCTTGGCCTGCCCTGAGGGAACAGGGAAAACAGCAGTCACTGTGACCCTTGGCTGAGAATCCCAGGACACACATGTGTGGTGCCTTGTCTGGAAAACAAATTGAAACATAACTAACACAAAGTGCTCATGCTATGTGAAACAGGGGCAGCTCAAGGGCAACCTCCACAAGCAGGCTGATATCACAAGCAGCTGAAGGGACACTATTATTAATCTGTGGTGAAGTTTGGAGCTGTATCAGTGGGGGAGGTAGGGCTGGGACAGAGCACATTGGGTTTTACTGATTTTCTTCTGTTCAGAATTGAGCCCAAAAGGCACCTTACTAGGGGCAATCAACTTAAGCCTGGGGTGACTGCTTGCATACACTCCTAGAGCCACCTGGGCACCAGCTAGCCTTAGAGGTGCTACTGACAGTCCTCCTGATATCCCTCGGGGTAAGGAAAGCCTGACATCTCCACAGGATCCCCTCAGGAGCTGAGTTCCAGTACCAGCTGTCTCAGTCGTACAAGTGCACAGTTCCCAACATTTCAGGGAAGGGAATCTGCACAAGGCTATGTGCTTGAGGTACCATTTACATTTGCAGTACAGGTGGCATTAGAAAGCCGAACAAGTAATTTTGAACTCTGCCACACGTGTTAAAATACTTTAAAGATTATTACTACATCACACTAAGCTAAGGATTTCAGAATGACCAAGCGCAATAGACCACAGTATATAAGGGAAATATCTCACCATCCAGCAGCTCATAGATCAGCACGAAGTTGTTCTTTATGTTCTCCTCACTGATCTTCCCAAAGTAGGCAGTCATCACGTCACACATCTTGTAAAGAAACTCGAATACCATGGCAGCATTGACATTCTGCTTGGTGACAGCAGCCAGCCAGATGTTGGAGCGCTTGACATGGAAGAAACTTGTGCGGGCGATGTTGGTGACAGGCGAGCGCACCTGCTGCCGTGCGTGGATGACATTGACGCGGAAGGCGTCCACGGCATTGCGCCTACGAGAGCACCACCAGAGACAAGTCAGCACAGCGAATGTGGAACCAGCCGGCTGCACAGCTCTGCTTCTGCCATTACGGTCAGACACTGAACTACACACACCAAGCTCACCTAGGGAGGGGGCCCGGGGATGTCTCTAAGAGGGACAGGTGAAGGCTCTGAGCAGAGTTAGACACTAAATTGTGTACAAGTCAAGGAAAGAGAGTGCTACTGGTCTCTAGGGAGCTTTGGACTACAGTGTAACTGTAGTCAGAAAGAGAAGCAAACCTCCATCTGGAATGAGATGGCAAAGAAACTTTCCTTTCAATTAATTTTGACAGCACTCTCAGTTGATTGTCATAGCTGGAAGCAAACACATGAGCAACATATGGCTCAAAGAGTCCAGTTTTGACCAAACACCTAATTATTGTCTATTCTGCATGCTCAGGCCTTCATGCTCTTGCCCCAAAGCAAGCTGTAGTCTCCCAAGATAAGAGTCAATGGCAGTTGCTCCCAGACATACAACCAAGGAAAAAACAGCAAAATTTGCCCAGGCCACCCAAGAGATGTCAGTGCCAAGGTACAGTCCAGAAGGGAGCTATAGTTCTCAGATCCAGCTCACCTCCATACCCCACACACCTTGGAGGGCAGGCTCAAAGCAGCAGGAGGATTAGGATCACCACTGGCTCTCCAGTTACATGTCACCTCAAGACAGTTCTGCTTCACAACAGGTGTCTTGCATCTGGACTCAGAGTCCCCACAGTGCAACGTGTCAACAGTACTGCATGGTCCAGGACCATTTACAGCCAAGGGTTCTGCCTAGTGCTCAAAAAGTGCTGTGCAAGTTGCCCATAGGTGTTGCCCTCTTTGATCCAAACTGTCTATACACTAGCAACAGGGAAAAAAACCCTCCTTGTTACACAAGGATTCCAAGTGACATTCTGGATGCCAGCTCTTGCACACTGGTCTCCTTATCCTTAGCTACAAGTCAGAATAAACTTCCCAAATTAAGTCCACCAATCCTGAGAATACAGGAAGGAAGCCCAAGTGCTTTATATGACAAGACCAAAACTTAAAGCAACAGTCTACACACAAAGCCAAGACTCATTTAGTCGTGCTTTACTACTCATACTCTCAGACACTCTGTAGAACAGGGGGTCTGACTGCAGCATCAAGGCCACGGTACTGATTATGCAGAAACACATTTGAGAGCAGACAGTAATATCATCCTTGCAAGCAAGGATACAGGCATACAAATGCTTGTAAGCACTGAGAGTTGTCAACAATCCAACACAGAGTTCCAAGTTAGAAAACAAAGGATATTCAAAGGAACATATGCTACCACAGCAGGTGTGTGCTCCTTGAAGGTCTGGGGACATATGTAGAAGTTTCATCGGTAAACACACTCCTCCATAAGCAAAATTCTGGCTTTTGAATACTACTCAGGTTTTATTGCTCCAGAAAGTTTGCAAGTTGGAGTTAAATTAATATTTCATTTCCACTTTAGTTTTTCCATAAGAAAGTAATTTAATCTACTATAAAATAACAATTTCTAAAACCCCAAATCCTCCCCTGAAGTAAAGGGGAAAAGGAAAGCTCAAGGAAAGTTGCAAGGAAAGTTCAGTTTGTTCTAGAGCATTAGCCCTCCCGGCCTCAAGTTCTAACCCACTAAAAGTAGCACCAGAACCAGTCACCAGACTGGTGCACACTAGAGGAGAAGCCTCGGGTCAGGGAGGCTTTGCTAGCACACCAGGTGCCCACTGTGCAGTGCCAGTCGTGGCCTACCACGCGTCTCTTACCTATTGCTACAGCAGCCAATGAGATGGGATGGACAGAAATGGCGCCAGCGGAGAAAGGAGGAGTGACAGCAACAAGAGAAAGGGTTAGAAACACACACACAAGGCACAATGAATCCAAAGAGATAAGAAGAGACCACACAGCACCCCCTCCCCCTGCTCCTTGGCACAAAAGGCCAAGGTGGTATTGGATGGACAGTAACAAGCTACAGCAGCAATGAAGCCCTCACAAGGTACAACACTGACATGCCATGGTCAGGCTGTCAGCATGGACACATTTGTGTTTGGCTGAACTTTACGGCTAACGGGGCATTTAGTCCAGGTGAGCTGCACCTGCATCACACCCAGTCTGCTCTGCTAATATAGGTAGCAGGCCTTGGTGTGGAAAAACCCCAAAGCCTCAATCAGAGGCATCACCTGGGGACCGCAGAGTATCAGGTATCTTCTTCCCAGTCTGCCTCAGGACAGGGCTACAAGTCTGGGTGGGAATTTCTATGACAATACTTCACATTTGAAGGTGTTTGGGTTGATGCTTTCTGGTTTGGTCCAGCCAACAGGAAATATAGCAAGTTTGATAGAGCTGGAGCACATCTGGAGAGATAGGGCACATCCTGCAGATTCAGACACTGCTCTATCCAGCTTGCACTTTTTCCTTAAGGAACAAGAGTCACAAAGCTGACATGATGTAGTAGAAGCTCAGAAACCAAACACCTATTACATTTAAAGTGCATGCAGTTTGTCATGTAAGCTGCTCAGTTTCAAATAGCTTAAGTTTTATTACACAGCTGCATTCTCAAATGCAGACAGGTTCCCCAACGACTAAGTCACTGAAGAACAAGGCATTCGGAAATTGCAGCAGAACCCTTCATGGTATCCTGAATTATATGCATGGTGTTTTGCCTTTATTTTTTTTTTTTAAGTAAGGCTGCTTATACATGCAGCTAGCTGCTGTATGGACAGATGCGCTACATGCACCAAAGCCATTCTAAGTTGCAAGCAAATAAAGTTCAAGTTTTTTGGTACTTCTGCCTTTAACAACATCAAAAGAAGGATATTCTCGTCGTTCATCGCTTTGGTCATTACATCTGAGCTAGTATGTGCTTTTTAAGGCCCTTAAACTGTGCAAGGGGAAGTGTTTTCATAACCACAGATGACTTTTAATATCTCCCAGCTCAGAAACTGAGGTTTCAGAATGCCAAAGGCAATGGCCAAGACTAAGGAGTCTTACGGGTCAATCACTCATGAAGACAGAGAGCTGTTATGCTTGTTTCCCATTCAACCACCTCCCAACAAGCAGGGTGGGTTCAGCCCTCAGCACTTCAGAACAACTGCTTAGGAACTAAGAACTGTATAGTATGCTGGAAGTCTATCACTTAGCTGTTTGGTTAGAGACAGAACTCCTACAGAGTTGACTACAAGCTGCAGTATCATGGCTATTCCTTTCCTTACCTCCCTGAGGGTTAGGATATTAAAAAATTTAAGTAGACTTGGCATTAATGCTAATGTTCAAACTAGGAAATGGAAAGACTCTCAGTTTCTTGATTACACCACAAGATGAGACGTAGCCATTTTATAACAACTTTTTCTGTAAGGCTACATGTTTTTAAAAAATCCAAACCAGCACTGAAGGCCTGTTTGAGAAGAAATCCAGCACCTTGGGGAGCAAGTTCAGTTAACAGCCAACACCAGCTCCACCTAAGTCACAAGACTGACACTTTCACAAGAACTGAATGGATGATTTCACTGAAAGGAACATCAGCTCCTCAAGTCCTAGAGAAAACACTGGAATAGTCTGGCACTCTGCCAAATGAAAAACTTAAGATAGGATCAGGCAGGAAATCCCATTTTCTAGCTTTGTCTGGCCAGCCAGCAGGAAGGACTTTATCACGTACTGAACATAAGGCATTCAGTCTGTAAGAGAAATGAGCCAAGATAAAAAGCAATAGAAGATCACATTAAAAATACCTACTTTGCTGCCCACTTTGCACCTCCACAGCCATAATGCCACTTAAACCAAAAGGCCTTCTTGAATAAACATCAGTTTGAGAACAATCTTGTAAGTGTTTCAAGTTTGCAAAACACAAAAAAATATTTTTGCCAGAAAATGCAGTGGAAGTGTCCCCAGCCCCCACCTGAAATATTCTCCAGTTACCTATAATCCAGACTGGCGTGGCCCAGTCACTATGATACCAGCTTTACAAAGTCAGTCCTGTCATATGAATTGCTCTGAAGAGCTTCAGCTAACAAGTATTGAAGACTGATGAGAGTTTGTAGAGTAGAAAAGAGGCAAAGCATCATAGCCACTGGCTTTCTGCTTGAGAAATACAATGCTTCCTCGGCTCAGCTATGTGTGGAAGTCCTGGAATAACTCAGTCAACCTTAGAACAGCTACTTTGCCTTAGATGACCTAGAACAAGCCAGGAGACTTAAAAGCTCATTAGCTGAAGCCTCATTACAGACACTGTGTTGACTACTCCCTTGATGAAACAGTACAAGCCTTGACTAGCTACTAGTTCTATCTCAACTTTTAACCTCCACTAGACAATCCATAACCAGAAGTGACATACTCTTCAGACCAGAGCAGTCAGAAAGCAGACTGGATTGACAATTTTTTGTAATTTATGGCAACAAGTTATTTTGCAGCACATCCTACCACTAGTCATTGTGGAGACCTGGTACAAACTACTTTTTCCTAAACTGGCCTGAAGGCTCTCTCTCATTGAACTTTGAATGAGCATCTACCACAGCTCTGCCTCCATTAGCTCTCCTTTAACTCTGCTAACTTAATTACTAACTTCCGCCTAATGTCTGCCACTAATGAAAACCCATTAGAAAGAGTATTGCTGTGCACAAAACCCTTAAATTTAAAGTTTTCAGCCCAAACAGCACCATCACTTACAGTTCCCAACAGCACTATCCACTGCCCACAAGACACCATATTTTTAGTAAGATACCTTCTGGAAACTAGCAGCCTAAGGGTTGCACAGATCCAGTCTAAGTGAGCATCATAACACTTGGGGGAAGTGCAACAAGACGCCTACAATCTACTGAAGGTTTTCAAGGCTTCCCACAACTTTAGTTACCCAATGAACGTAAGTTTTTCACACAAGGCTGCCATACAAAGCAGGGGGACAGAAAGTCAGCTGTAGTAGTACAGCCATGGCTGCTATGAGACTGCCTGCAGATAAAACTTTCCAAGACCACAGTCTCTTGCATGCCTGTACCTGATGCTACACATCAGTGCCTGAAACTAATTCAGAGCCCTGGCTATAGTGTGTGGCAGACAGTTCTCACATTAGAGCTCCTGTAAAGTTTTAGCCATTACAGTGAGGTAGGCTCCCACAGCAGCAGTCCATGCTGCTGAAGCATTTGGAATAATGGCCAGATCTCCACCATCCAAAAGAGAGTCCCAGGTTTGGCCGTAGGCCATCCTTCACTGTAGGTGACCAGGGCTTAAACTTTTTTCTGAGCTAAGCCTAGTGCAGCAAGTTGAGTTGCAGTCTTACATGCATGCACAGCTAATGCAGAACAAAGCAGCTCTAGGTTGTTTACTGCACCAAAATGAGACAAAAATGCAAAACTTGGGGATGCAACAGAAGCACTTACCCGATGTCATCCCGGTAGACACGAGAGATTAAAACCTCTCCTTTGTGATTATAGATGAACAGGCCTCCGATCATGGTGGAACTTTAGTCGTCACTTCCCATGTTGCTTAACACCTGAAGCAAGATAGAGCATATATAAGCAGGCTGTACAGAAACCCTTTGTGGCCAGGACTAAAGCTTAAAATTGGCACTAAAATAGAAGCTGTCTTACTTCTCATTCCAAAAATCAGCATGGGCAGATTAAGCCTCAAGAACAAATATCCAAAACATACCTCTTGAATGTGAGAAAAAACACAGGCCTGGAACTACAAGCAAATCAAAGACCCCTTACCTCTACTATAAAGTGCCTATCTCCCTAATGACTGAGATACAAATCAGATGCAATTCCAAAGCCTTTTTACATGCAGTTCACACAAATATCTGACATGTCATCAAGCCTATCACCACATGACAGTGGGTTCCTAGCAGCAAATACATCTCTGTTTATTACCACTTTTACATAGTTTTTATACATCAGTGTAAGAGTCTTTGCTAATCCCTAGAGCGAGATCGAGTCACACTTTAGAATTCAAACTAAGAGCCACTTGGCCACAAGGTACCACTGGAGTGGTCACAACCATGAACCACTTGAACTGGGAGATGCTCTGTCAGAAGTTACCCTCCTGAACTGCTTATTTTCTCCTTCTTCAAAGGAAGACAGCTTTGGAGAGAGCTACAAAGCTCTCTCCAAAGACATTAGATATTATTGATAGGGTAGACATTACTGATACAGAAGACTTTCTAAAATATACAGCTACTTCACCAGATCCCATTCCTTGAGTATTACCCACTCCTATTCACTTAGATCAAAGCCATAATATCCACAAGCAGCAACTGCTTGGCTGGCTTAGTCCCAAGAAGAGAACTGCAACTGTGACAGGGCAGGCCCTTGGGGTGACCACACAGGAGCTGCTTCCTCGGGCACTGCAGAGCATTAGATAACAACCACCTCCACACTGCTCTTTGGGTGAGTTAGCCTACACCCACTAGTCTGGGCTGGGTGAAAAGGATAGGGAGAGGCCAGCCTAGAGACAGATGCTGACAGTGAACTGATAGGTGTCTGCTCAGGAACGCTGCAATGACAAAGTTAAAGTGACCCAGCCTTGGATCACCTCAAAAGTCAGGAAAAAAAGAACACAAAAAAAATACACACATCAGAAGGACTAAAAGGACTTCTGGATTATCAAGAGTAATGTATCCTCTAGAAGTTACACCCAACAAACTACAGTAGCTGACCATCTGAAGGAAGTACTGCAGATATGAGTTCTGTGCTAAAACAAGGCTTACAGTGCAGCCACTAATTTCAATTTCAGCAAGACAAAAAAGAAACTTTAAATTTCCTAAGCCTTTACACCAACACTTTTAGCTACATCTAGTGAGTCTTCAAAGAACAAGACTACTACACAACACTACTTCTCTGCTACAGGTCTTCAGCTTCCAGACAGCTGCTTCTGCTAATTAAAAGGGGGAAAAAAGAGCCCAAAAGTCATTTAAGTCAAAAATAGAAAGATACAAGCAGTTTTCCCAAAGCTCAGTAGTGAGCTTTCTGGCTTTTATTCCCCCATTCTGCTGGGCAAGTATCTCTGGCTACTAACGGGCTGCCTTCTGCCACTTGTCGGTGGCTTCTTGTGGCACTGTCACCAACATCTTTTAATGTTTGAGACTCCAGTTAGCACAGAACAGCTTTTCAAATATGTTTTTCTTCCATTCCCAACCATAACACTTTGTAACTTCAGGATACAAGTATTTCGTTTACTTCTAAGTCTCTATAACCAAAACTATTAAGATACAGGCAGCTCCAAGATTCCCATGTAGTTAGAGTGTGAAAAGCCTTTTGTGACTGCTCACTGTGACCAAGTCTACAAAATGTAGGGGCAGCAATGTCAGCATCCCCACAGCAGAAGACAATCCCACTGGTCAATCAAACAAACCCAATTTCTCAGACTTAAGGAAGTGGCTGTAACACAGACTCACAACCACTTACACAAAGCACACACAGCCCTAACAGGCACGAAAAGGCCACGGAGAGGTAACGTGCAGGGCTGAAACTCAAAACATGGAGAATTGAACACAGCTGCCCAACAAGACAGGCAGATGCTGAAACATTTGCAAGGTCATTCACACAGGCCAAACAATGAAAAAACCGAGAAACATTATGACAGCGAAAACAACTTGTGGCCCACTCAAGAAAATTCTTTCCTATTTACCAGTTTTCTCACTCCAGATAAGAAACAAGCACGCGTTTTCAGACTTCTACAGTGCTGGCTTCTACATTCAGATATGGACTATTGCAATCAAAGTGAAGAGTTCCTGCATTCTCTTTAAGACTTGCATTGTACAGAGCAGCTTCCTGGAAGCTTATGCAACTGGTCAAAGCTGGATCATAAGAATCCTACAAACCCTTTCCAGAAAAATCCTAGAAAGCACATCCTAGTCTTAAAAAAAACCAATCTCCCTCTTGGGTTTTAATACTGCTTAAGTTATTTGTTTAACTATTTTTAGTATAAAGGAAATGTCTGCTTTGATGAGCAACAGGATCAAACACGCAGCATATACAAGACAAAGCCTTTTGCCAGCATGACAAACCAATCATTTTTTTAAAAAGCCTTGATTTGAATATTTAGTGCATTACTAAAAAACATGTAGAAGATTGCTAATGAAGCATTGCATTGGAAATTAAAAGCCTTCTCTTAGGAAGATCTACAAACTTTACATGTTGACTGAAATAATGATGCTATGCTTTCTCATATGTTAGATTAGAACATATTCTGTAAAAGCTGTGCTGAAGTCTCATGCCAATAAATCAGCATTTTAATTGCATCACAGTACCAAGCAGTAGAGTCAACTGCTTCCTCATCTTACATTTTAGTAAAAGCATGTTTGATGGAGAGTAGATAGATCATGATTCAAAGGCTTCTAGTCTTCAAAAATTCTTCACCGATAAAATGAAATGCTAGGCTTCTTCCTTATACAAAATATCCCAGGAGATGAGTTCAAGCTTCAGACCGCCCATGCAAAGTTAGCTCCTGGTTCTACCTTCACTGGCGCATTTAAGAGCTGCAGAATTGCCTTTGCTACTTCATCCACACACTTCCTGTATGCACTGTTGTACAACTGTGTATCTTAGATTTAGAGTGCCATTTTGTAGTCCCATCTGGACCTCTTTGGTGCACTTTGATCTACTTTGCCCTTACTACTCTGAATATCCTCATATCTACCACACACATTCCGCTGCTTGACTACTAACCAGGAGCACTCTTACTACAAATTCTTGTATGGTACAAAATAGAAGTAAGCAGAGATCTGCCACCAACCAGCTGATGCGTGCTTGCTGCACTACACTGGCAAAACAACTTGATAATGAACTTGCTTGAAGTCAGGAGGAGGCTGGCTCTGTGCTATGTGAGGCCTCGATTAACACCTGAGCTTGTACTTTTCCCTGCTATGACAGATTTGCCACAGGATCAGGACCATTCTGACAGTTTGTTTTATAAGGGCAGCCAGCCATACACACCTGAGACATGTATGAGCATTATTTCACATGTAGCAGCAGAATGCCTCCATAAGAGTTATGATTCTCCTCAAGTCTGAAAGAATCCACAATTCTACAGCTCTAAAAATTCAATCTGAATTCACATTTAAATACAATATACTCGATGATTAGTGTCAGACAATTGGTAAAGTGTTTCAAATTACCAGCAAAGTCACATGAGCTAAAAATGGCAACTATAAGGAAAGGGTTTTAGATGACCTACCCAACTGTACCAGCTGTCAATCACGTCTTTGCAGTAGCTGAAGGACACATGCAGTATAAACCTCTGGCTGCACTCCCATCCAATGGCATCAGAGAACACGAAGGTCTCAACTATGCAAGGTATGTAACACAATTATAAGCTGATCTCCCTTGTCTGCTCAACTGCTGCAGTTCAGCATCTTGAAGAGTTCTGGCATCACAAGCATAGACAGCACAATGGCAACACAACTCACACCAAGTTCAGTTTGGTGCAGGGCTGCTCTCTGTCAGCTTTCACCAAGCTTGCCCACAATGGCAGTTCAGGGAACATGGACAACATTCCAGTCTTCTGTTCAAACCTCGCATTACATTCAAGACACAGGATCAGAGTGACGACACTCCCTCTCCACACAGAATTACTCCCATCAGCTAATGGAAGCATGTCCACACAGCTGGAAACTCAAGAGGTGGAGTAAGTAGCCCAGAGATCTATGAACAGAGAGGAAAGCTATACAAAGGACAGAATGCAAAAGAAAGTTGCTTGAAGCTCAGCAAGAAGAATGGCTCTTCAAGATGACAAAGGCTCTCCTTGAAGTGGCTGCAGTGAAAATAAGCCTGCTTTGTTTTGATCCTCCTTTGTGTTTCAAGTTTCACAGATACTCTTTTCAACTATTTCAAGGTTACATTCTAACTAGAATAAGGATTTTAGTGGTACAGTTCAGACACAGCACAATCTTCCATATCTTTTAAAATAATTAATAATTTTCTTTACAGATCAGCTGTGGAAGTGAAAGATCCTAGTACTTGCAGTGGTTAAGAACTGCAGTGAAGGGGGTTGAAATTATTTGAGACTGACATGCAGTGACTCATGGCTGCTGGAATCAGAAGGCCTCAGAATAAAAACTCCAGCACAGGAGATGGGTTCATCTGCTCCCTGTGCATTAGCAACATGACTCAGAAAGCATTGCTCAATCAGCTTTCAATGACTCATTCTGCTCCTCTCCAGTCAGCCTTTTCTAGGGAGCTTGCTCTGCACTGCTTCTGACTTTCCCCAGCCTAATATCTCACTGTCAGACACAGCTTAAGAGCAAAGCCCACCATTTCTTCAACTGTTTACCATCAAGAGCCTGGAAACCAAGATGACTCTAGCTGAAACCTTTGTGTTAATGATCCACCAACTGCATTTTCAGAGCTTTGCAGCTCCACTCCTTCTGTTTCACTAGCTTGAACATATGGCAACCTGTTCCACACTGGTAGCTACAGCCCTGTCTTCTACCTTCAGTATGGGTGGATTAAGGTACAGGGATAAATCCACATGTACGCTGAATTCACACTAGTTGGTGAGTAATCACCTTAATTTAGGAACAACAGCCCTCTTCCAATACAGTCTGCATTCTCCGAGCAGCTACTGGGGTAGATGTAACATCTGAATGCAGCTCTTAGAAATACCTAAGGCCAGTAGGCTTCCTATCCTCCTGCCAAGCGCTCACATTCCCATATATTTCCATTTCAACCTACAAACAGAAAAGGAGCATGAAGAACATTACAGACAAACCATACACTTATATACATGCTCATAAACCCATCAGGAGTTAAGATGACATAGAAATGACTTTTCAGAATGCCTTTTTACTCAAGTGAAGATGAGAGCATTAAAATATACCTTTAGAGCCATTGTGGCGGAGTTACAGCATTAAGACAGCCAGCTACAAAAAAAAGAGTACATGTATAAAAACAAAGGCTGGGGCAAAGATTTTAATGCATTTCAGCAGTTACATAACAGAAAAGCAGCATTAGCTTGCCCTTCAATGACTGACATGGTAACATGCACTTTCCTAAGAATCACACGTACTTGCCTCAAATCAGGTCTCAGTGCTCCCACTGTGCAGGGGATGTGCAATAAGCACCCCTCTCACCAGGACATGCTGGATAAAGCCTCAGAACTCAGTCTGCGGCAGGGAAGCTGCAGACCACAACCAAGGGAGTCCAAAGAAAGATAAAGACACAAAAAAACACAGTATCTGAAAATCTGTTTTTGTCCACTGATCCTATCACAGATGGAAAATACTCTGTTAGGTCTGGTCTAAAAATAGGCAGTTCTCCAAAAGTCAGACTTCATCCTTTCAGTGTGCCGCCCACTTGGAATTCCTGGGTGAAGTTAGGAGCACAAGCTCAGGCAGCAGGATCCTGTTGCAGGACTGTCAGTTTCACATACTGTGGGATGCAACAAGTGCCTGGATGGGAGCTACCTAGTGAAACGAGGCACTAAACTTGCATTTATCAAGTAGAGATATAGCAACTTCCTCCTGCAGCATGTGAGAGCCCAGGTTTCCTCTTCCATTTCCCCTTCATCAATTCTGACTTATACTAGCTGTAGACAAATGAACAACACGCAGCATGGAGCCTTAGACTAAACAAGGCACATGTAAGGAATCAACTAATCAGCACAGTTTGTTCCCTCTGCAGCTGTTTATCTGCAGCAAGTCTTTCAGAACCACCAAAGCACACAGTATCAATGCTGCTTTTTCTGTTCAGTGCAGCCTTCCATGGTCCCTCTAATTGAGAAGCCACAGCACCACACCAGCAATAAGACACAACTGCAGTATCAGTAATCTGGTCATTAGGGTATGAAAGACTAAGCTGAATTGTAACCTAAATCTCAGATACATAGATATTTAAATGAGTGATTTTCTCCAATACCTCTATCCAATAACCTGTGGTCTTTCACATGACACCACACAGACCACTAACCCTTCCCTGCACCAGCAGAGACACTGGTAGCTTCAACCTACTTCATAAACTTTGGAACACAGTTTTGCACAAGTTTGCACAAGCAAAAACAAACAAACAAGCTGATCTGCTCAAATTTGTTGCTTAGGAAAAACAGTGAATTTTTAGACAGTTTTCTTCAGTGGTAAAAGAAACATGGCTGCAGTAACTCTAGTTTCATATGCAAGACAAGAAGTACTTGTTCTAGTTCCAAAAGAATTAGGGACTGTGAAAGAAATGAGTTGCTAGCAATGTAATGTGCCTACAGCCTAATGGTATCAGAGTCGCCATAAATTTTAGGTATATACTGGTATTTCTGCCACAGGAAAGCACAAATATGCTTCTTTGTATCCTTCCATGCCAGCTTCTCTAAGTCCAGTGTAGGCAGAAGTTGAAGAACTCTTGAGCCAGGCCTGTTTGCTCTCATGGCATCTGCTCAGCAAATCCTGTGTGTCCTCTCTTCAGAGGTGCAGTGGACACACAGCAGCTCAAGTGTAACTGCTCAGGAGCAGTGTGACTGCAGCAGTCCTTAGGCTGCCCCTAACAATGTAACTACAGTTTCACATTGTCATTCCAGCAGTGCCAGGATTTGATGAGCACCAGAAGCATCACCAGTGAGTACATCTGTCCATTCATTTTAGGAGGCAACTCTGGGATCAGCATTTTCCCAAGCCAGCTGTGTGGGTGATACTCTTACCATAGAGACACCTGGTAAAAAACCCATCAGGAGTTAAGATGACATAGAAATGACTATGTCCAGGAAAGAGTCTGGCACTACAGGTGGGAAAAATAAGCCTTCAACCAGCCACTGACTGAGGCTGGATGAGCAGATGTCAGGACTGCTGCTCACCAGCAGAGTCCTTTTGGCCTCACTGTGAGACAGGTCGTGAGCTTCATCGAGTTACCTGTACCATCCAGAACAGAGTACAAATAAACACAAGTTGATCAGTAGTGAGCCCAAGACCCAGCTACTTGGACTTTGTCACCCCCATTAAGGGGCTGGATGCTTCCTGCATTTTTCGTTATCAAGACTTTGAATGCAACCAGGAATGATGATTTCTGTAATCTACAGAGCACATCCAGGAAACAGCAATCACAAGTCAGTTAATAAGCTGGTGTAAAGCAACCAACCCCTTTAGTAGTCTATTAAAAGACAGTTTGGGTTCTGACTTAACAGTAAATAAGACTTCTGTGCATTAATGAGCTTATCTAACTAAGCAGTTCAAGGTACATTAGCTGCTGAGTTCTCATCCAGGAAGAAATCAGGAGAGGTATTGAAGGCAAATCACCAAGTGCAGCCATTTCTGCATTCCAGAGATCAGTATGATCTTGGACAAGTGACAGTAGTAGAAGCAGGAGGGGGATTAGTCAGGCTGCTCTGGCAAACTGAAGTTGCTGGGAAAACCCATCTTGTCAGCTAGCACTAACTGTTATCAACCCAAAAGACTTAAGGCTCAAAACAATGCCATCACCCCACGAGCTAATCTGAGCACCTAAGCTTTGCTTAGAGAGCTGCATTAGCCACTTTCCAGGAGGCCATGGGCTGCCCTTGGTTTTTAACAAGTAGCTGCTATCACTTCATCCTGGGGAAGACAGGCTGCATAATTTACTTAAGGGGCATACCCTGAGCTAAAGAGCTCCTGAGATAAACCCATCAGTTTCAGAGAAACTGTTCCTATTTTAAACACAATCCCATAAATCCCCATAACCAGTGGGCAGGAAGAGAAGCACGTTCTCTTACCAGGCTCTCCTCCTACAGCCCACTTCTGCGTGCCATACTGCACGCAGCCAGTCTGAAGAGTAACAAGAGATAAATACTGACACAGGGAACACAAGAAGCCCCCTTACCCTGGTAAAACACCACAGGTACAGCATTTAACACACCTCTCTGCCATATTTTGAGCCCAACCTGATGTCAACAGCCCCAATGCCTTATTCCTACCTGTTCTACCAAAGCATTTCAAAAGTCAGTTTGAACTACCTGCTTTTTACTCTTGAGCTAGAAACCTGAACAGTTGCTTCCTATGTGTCTTCTAACAGGAGAGGCAGAGGCAGAGTGGAATTTGAGTAAGAGCTTGCTTGTATTCTGCAGACCACTAATAGTCTAGGTGCTCCTGATGTGTCAGCTTTTCTCTCACTACTGTTACTGCAGAGCAGATAAGTGTCACATTCTGTGCCTCTGCCTGCAAGCTTTTAGCTGAGCTGCCGATCTCCTGCCAAGATCAAAATAATACACGACTTGCCACTAACTTTTGACTCAGTAGGTCACTCACTAAAGGTGAGAAGCAGACTCAGCCTCACAAATCAATTATATTTTGACACCACAGGCCATCCTCCAGTTGGCCTCAGGAGCAGCCTTTAAATATTCTAATGGTTTTCAGTAAAATAAGTTTAGAAAACCAGTGCAAGACACTGTGCTGTAAAATACAGTCTTGGCTTTACCCTTTTTTGATGCAGAGACGAGGCAAGAAAAGTTTAACCAGGGTTACAGGAAGTTTCTTTATAAAGCCTGTTTTGTTTAGTGACTGTTCCTGTTCCACCAAAAAAAAAAAAAAAAAAAGGGAAAGAAAAAGAAACAAAAAAAAAGCATGTC
>VYXF01007456.1:123000-157965 GCA_013397295.1 Polioptila caerulea
TTTATTGACTGTTCCTTTTTCCCCAAAAAAAAAAAAAAAAAAGGGAAAGAGATAGTATCAAAAAGAATGCATGTCCAGTTCCCTGTGTTTCAAAGAACTCAAAATGTAACCCTTCAGAGTCTCAAGATGCAATTCTCCAAAAGCCAGGATTGTGCTCTTTTGGGAGGAGGAAGCAGCCGGCCATGATACCCTTCAAAGACATCCCAATGCTCTCCCTGGAACATGGCCACTCTGCAGCCCAAAGAACACCAGGTATCTCTGTCACTAGATGTCAGTAACATGGCATTTCCTACAGAAGATGAGTGATGCCTCACTTCTGACAGGAAAAATATGGAAGTAGACAGTTTGGCAGCATCTCTTCAGATTTGAGATTGTCCCTCCAAGCAAAACTCACAGGGGGACACACACAGCTTTTACTACAGGAAAAAATAGTAGCTACAGCTCTGACAGCATTCAAGTAAATGTTGCCCAACTAAACTGTACATGAGCCCATATACAGTTAGAAGCCTGCAATACCGAGACTTCCAAGCCACAGAAGCCATCCAGACTCACCTATCTGGGCAAGTTCCAGGCTCAGATTTTGGCACCCTGAGGCTAAAACTTGATAGCAGCTTTGTCATACTAAAGCAAGCAGAAAACAGATCATGGACTTACACAGCTTATGGAGAGAACACTAGATCAAAAGCAAGTCATTTCCCAGTGGGGAGAGAAGTCAACTGCACCGGGTGATGAACACAGGCTGTGCTTCCTGCAGTTTGACTGAATCCAAAAACCTAGTCCTGGGAAGAATGAATGTGGAAATGCATCGAGCCGCTGGACAGGAGCCTGTTTTAAGCCTCAGAATAAGCAGTTCGGCATCAGCAGCGCTGCGTTCTGCCTCAGCAGGATTTCCAGGGAGGAAGCAGAGTTCAAGCTATGACCCAGCTAATTCACGTTTGGATCAGTAGCATAGGCAAGTAATTTTCGGTGAAGCTCCAGCTCGCTCCGACTGAAATAAACCTTTGCTCAGGCTGACCTGACGCATCGGTGCCGGCCTTCCTGTGCCACACACAGCCCGACCCTGTCCCCACCCTCCCCCGGTGCAGCACCGCAGGACTGCCACACAGGTATTCCAGCCAGAGAGCTAATGAACAGCTGTTAATAATCCCCCCGAGCAACAAGCAATGTAGGAACGAATGATGGGGTCGTCCACTACTCCCTCAGAGGAAGCTGAGGAAAAGCCCTCCCAGGCAGCCCCGCTTCTCTCCCTCCCTCCCGGTTCCGGGGACACACTCGCGTCCCTCCCAAGGGCAGCCAGCGGGGCACCTCGCCCTGCAGCCGCCTCCCCGCCCCTGGGCCTGCAGACCCCAACCAGCGCCCAGGGAGCCGCCACCCGCAGCAGCTCGGCCACCGCCCGGGCGCGGCCGCAGACCGAGTCCGACCTCAGGAAGCCGTCCAGAGGAGGAANCACTGCAGAGACGCCGCGCGCGCGCCCCGCCCGCGCCCCGCCAGTGCGCATGCGCCTTCGCAGGGGGGCCGCGCGGCGGGGGCGGGAATTACACTTCCGCGCAGGGCATACTGGGAGTTGTAGTCTGTGGCGGAGAGAGCACAGCACGGCGCCTCCGCTCAGCTGGGCTGGGGGTGCGCCCGGGCACGAGGCCGCGCTCGCCCCGCAAAGTCCTGAGGTCGCCACGCCCTTCCAGAGGGCTGCTAGCTTCCGCTGGCCTCGCGCTCAGGGATCCCAGCTCCCCCGCCCCGCACTGCTGCTCCAAGGGCCAGCGCCTGTGGTCGGACTGGTCCCTGGCTCTCCCTGCAGTGTTGCCACTGCAAACGGGGACCCAGGGAACCCCGAGAGCCCCCAGGCCCTGCTGCGGAGAGACTCAGCCCGCAGCCGCCCTCGGCATCCCGGGAAACGACAGCTGGCACACCGGCACAGGGTGCCCTCCTCCTGCTGGGATCTCTCTTTAGAACGAAAGGCAGGAGGATGGAGGAGACTGGGGAGAAAAAAATAAACGAACGACACAAGGCAGGAGTCCAATAAAACTATGTTTATAAATAAAACCAAGGAGATTGGTGGTGTTTTTATAAAACCCAGTGGGTAGGGCAGGGCAAGGGGTGAGCAGTGGCCAGGGAGGCTACTGGGGACAGTCTGACTCCAGCGGGCTGAGGGAAGGAGAGGCTTTAGGGAGTCAGGGAGATGAACTGATGGCGTGTGGGAGTTGGCAGGATGGCTGCAGGGGCAATGCAGACTCCCAGGGAGCAAAATACAATTCAACTCCATCGTATAAAAACCGTGAACACAAGAAAGACCAAAGGAGGCAACGCTTATGAAGAAAGCCACAGTGTGGCAGGAGGAGAGGGCGCTGGGGCGCCAGCACCAACAGCAGCAGGGTCGAGCATGTCCATACTGTACCGTGCTTGGCCCTGGGCATGGGGAAAGGGCTGCCCCAGCCCCAGGCACATCTCCAAGTACCCAGAAGTGGAAGGAAGAAAGGCAGGGAGTACTGGAGCAAACAGACTCAACTGTCCCAGCTCATCTGTGGGCACTGAGCCCAGAGGACATGGTTCAGGCTGCAGTCTCATCCCTGGAGAGCTCGTGCTGCCACCAGGCACAGCTCACAGCCTAGAGGGAGTGGGGCTGTCCCAGAGGTTTGTCCCTCTCAGCAGCCAGGCCAGCAGCACTGGGCAGAGGAGGAGACACACTCAGGCCCTTCAGAGGGCAAATACAGGGGACCTCCACGTTTCTTCAAAGCACGAGAGTGAACCAGTTGTGCCTCGCCCTCGCCTTCTAACTCCATCCAGGCCCCCAAAGGTATCACACAGCTAAGCAGCAGCGCGACAGCAGGAGGGAGAAGGCCACAGCTGCCACCGCCAGCCCCAGGCATGGGACAGCCCCTACAAACAGGACAGGCAGCACCACATTGCAGGCAAGAGGGCAAAGAGCAGGATGGAAGGAGCAGAGCTCTGCCCTTAAACCCCCTCAAGAACCCCAGGGCAGGTGTAGGGCACTGAGTCACACAAAAGACTGCACAGGCAATCACCACCTCTCTGGGCTGGATGCAGAGATACAGCCCTAGCCCTGAGGCCTGGCCAAGGTGAAGGAGGGTCCTGCCATGGGGCAGTGTCAGGCTCAGACCTCGCCCAATATGTGGGCAAGAGAAGGGAGGCAAGAGGGAAGTGGCAGCATCTCTCCACTCCCTGGAGGCACTGAAGCCCTGGAACATTCATGCATTAGCCAAAAGGCAACTACAACGGGATTTAAAATACATATATAAGGCTGGTCCCTGCTCCCCTCTCAGGGCTGTGGGAAGGGCAGGGCATCTTCCGCGAGGGGGAGGAAAGAAGCCATCTTCAGCGCCATGCGTGCCCAGCGCCCCTGGAGCTCCGTGTCCTGCTGTCGGGCCACGCCACGCTCCAGCTCTCCCCCCCACGGGCGGCAGGCTCAGAGAAAGTCAAACACCCCGTAATTCTTTGCTGCTTGATAGAAGAAACACAAAAGGGTGAAAAGAAAGAGGAGATGTTTAGGGTGGAAGGACTGAGGCAGCAGTGACACACGGGCAAGCAGCACAGGGTGCTGGGACGGATGCAGATTAATGGGGTTAGAAAGGATGGCAAGAGGGAATTACCATTGGCAATACACAAGTCTGGTGGCGGGATGTGCCGACAGCACCCAGCAGGCCTGCCAGGCCTGTCCACCCCACTCGAGGAGGGATTAGAATCAAGGTTTAGTTCCATTTATTTTTTTTTTCCCTTTTTTTTTTTCGTTATCAAGACAAAAAAAAAGAAACCAAAAAAAAACCCCAAAAAAACAAGGGGTGAAGCCAGGGCTGGTCCTAGGAAACAAACGACAGGGATAGAAGGGGGAAGGAAGGACAGCAGACAGACAGGGGACGGGCGCTTCACATTACATCCACAAAGAACTCACTGGGGTTGCCCATGGCCATTCGGAAGGACTGTCTACTGGCTGTCAGTTCGGGGGGCACAGAGGCCAGGTCACGGCCTGGCGGCGCCCCGGGGGGCCCCATGGCTGATGGTGGCGGAGGCATCAGCAACATCGGGGGGCTGAAGAGAGGGGGGAGGCCAGGTGGCCCGTACGACTGCTGGCTGTGGTGGCTGCGGATGCTGTGAGCCAGGGAGTGCTGGCTGCGCTGGCTGTGCTGGCTGGCCGGCACCGAGCGCTCGCTGGCCGCACGCTCGCGCCGCATGCTGCTCCTCGTGGTGTGGTCCGACTCGCTCCCGCTGCCGCCTGACTTCGACTCCCCGGTCTTCTCTCTCTCCTTCCTCCTCTCGCTGCCACTGCGATTGGAACCACTGCTCCGGCTCCCTGCGAAGCACACGAGGCAAGGTTAGGCACCAGCTCAGACAAGTCAGGAAGAACGGATGGATGCTCCTCTAGCCAAGGGAGGGCTGCAGCACGCTCCGGCACAGCCAGGCCCCAGCACGGTCTCACTCCCTTCAGCAGTGAGTCCCACGACCCTTCTGAGATGGCTTCTGCTCTGGCTTCCCCCACACAAGGCCTCGCCTAAGCAGCCTTTTCTTGCTGCTGCCCTGTACTGAACAGGATGTCTGCCCACCTGCAGGCATATTTTAGTTCTTTTTACTCACCTTCACTGTGCTGACTGCCTGCACTGCCCCCTCCGTAGCTGTAGCCTGGGTCAGGGAAGCCAGGATGGGGGTTGTATGGATGAGGTGGTGGATACTGATATGGGAAGGCCATAGGCCAGGGTGCAGCTCCTGGGTGGGGGAGCGGAGCCAAAGTGTCCTGATCAGAGGCGCCGCTGGAGCCATCATGATCGTGAAGAGACAGATTAGCCATGTCTGCAAGAAAGCAGAGAACAGGGGTTAATCCAAGCAGAAAAACAACTGTGTGTGGTGAAGCAGCTTTCTGTCCATTCTTGCTGACAGACAAGGACAGGATATGCAAGGAGACACAAGAGGTTGGCACTCTCTCTGTTAGTCAATGCCACCGTTGGTGCTTCCTGGCTGAACAACTGCCAGGCTGTGGGAGTCCAAGCTGCCACTCTAATACAGAGACCAGCTTGGTGGGAAAGGACCACATCAGAGCTACAGCTCTCCCTGCCAATTCCTTCCCTCATCTTATTTGGACAGAACCCAGTTGCCTGAGCACCAACCCTTTGCCAGCACTGACATTCAGAGTCTGAAGACAGTCACTAAAGACTAAGACTCTGCTATGACTGCTCAGGTGAAAAGATGAGATAGTAGGGTGATACTGTCAATGCTGCTTCCAACTTCACTACCTCAGCAGCAGGACAAAGGAGCTAGGTCTGTAGAACAAGGGGCCCAGCCTGATGCCAATGGCTGTATGTGTGTCCCCGTGGTGTCAGCAGAGCTCTGCAGGACCACTACCCCTCCATCCTCTCCCTCCCACCCACACCAAGAGCCATACTTCCACAGAGGTCCCCGAAGATGTAATAGCACTGCTCCGAGAAGGTGATCTTGTTCACGGTGTGTCGGATGTAGCCAGCCTTCAGCAGATTGCTGGCATATTTGCGGGACTCACGGCGGTCTGTAAAGCCCTCCACATGGTGATAGAGCCAATCTACCACATCCGAACCTGCCACCAAACATAGAGTTAAATTTGGCAAGAGAGAGGAAGACGGCAGCCCTTGAAGTAGTGAGCCACACTGGAGCAAAGACAAAGTGGTCAAAAGGTTCAATTTGTGACTCTTGCCTAGTCAACAGTTTGTTTAAGGTGACAAAGCTGCTCCCTTGGACATCTCCTTGAAAACGGGCCACCCATTCCCCAGTCCCTGCCTCTGCTGCAGGCAGCACGGTCTCTTACCAATGAAGGCATTGGGGATGGTGATCTTCAGCCACATGCGGTCACGCACCTCGAGGCCTGACTCTGGTGAGGCCATGGCTTTGACAATGGTGGCCATGTCACTGTGGATGGACAGGTGAAAGTCATCGAGGCCTGTGGTGTGGATGAAGGAAGGTAGGCAGAGGTGAGAGAAGACAGAATAGACAAGAGGGCCACATGGAAGCATCACATACGAGAGGAATGGGCCAGGGAACAATACATCGCAGACAGCCTTGGAGTACATGCTGTGTAACCCCCCCTTCCAGCCTTCCCGTGTTATCCTTCACATGTCAGCCGTTTCCTCTTGGGCAAAGCCCAGGCAACAAACTCACAACAAACTCCTGGCTTGTTGCCTCACCCAAGCTCTCCAGACCCTTGCTTCAGGGCTCTATATACCAAATCATCCCAAATCTTCAGAAAGAAACCAAGAGCCCTGTGATAAGCAGGACCCTGCCCCACCACAAGGCTCTTTGCTCTCAGCTGCCTCCTCTATCCTGCTCTATCTGGGAGGAGCTCTCAATTGCTCCCAGGACATGTGAATCCCTCTGGCTCCACATTCTCAGACCCCTGACTGGTCTGAGCCTTTCCTCTACACCTGCCACAGCTCCTGATTGCACCTAGGCTCCTCTGCTCTGCTCACATAGAAGTCTGAAAAACATTATATTAATTCTCCCAGGCAGAACTCCCACAGATCAAAGTGCCAGCTCGGTGAGAGCTGCCTCCCTCCCAGTCCCTTGTCAGGGCAGATGTGGCCCAGCCCAGCTGTCCCCAGGCAGATGTATTGCTCCCTTCACAGCACAGTGAAGGCGAGGAGGCCGTGCAGCAGGCGCAGCACGGAGGCACAAGGACTTACGTTCGGTCTCTGGGATGGAGCTGGTGATGGAGGAGCTGGTGGAAGTGATTGTGCTCATGGATGGACTCATACCGTACGCTGGGTAGGTGCCAGTCATCGCTGCCGTGTGAGACACCCAGGCTGCCGGGTCGATGGGCCGGATGGGCTCACCTGCATGGAAGAAAGA
This sequence comes from Polioptila caerulea, assembly GCA_013397295.1. Taxonomy (NCBI): domain Eukaryota; kingdom Metazoa; phylum Chordata; class Aves; order Passeriformes; family Certhiidae; genus Polioptila; species Polioptila caerulea. Next base: position 129,820 of record VYXF01007456.1, read on the forward strand.
GTCAGTCAGTAGTTGTAAAAAACTATCACCTCATCAAAACAACCTCTAGGGAGGGACAGGGACTCAGCACAGCCCATTCCATCCCCAGTATTTGCCGGGACTCACCCGGATCGGAGCATGGAGAGTCTGGCCCAGCCCAGATCCGCTGGGGAGCAACTGGGAGAGAAAGAAGAGAGGGAGGGTCAGCAGGAGAGGTGCAGAGGGAGAGATCCCCCTATGGCTTAAGGGGGGTTTCTCTTTCCTCTGGCGCCCCGAGCAAGTGACCTCCCTGCCCCAGTGAAACGCGTCCCCAGCGTGATGTGGGAAGGAGGGCTGGGCTTATGGGCATTTTGGTCTGGGAATTGGACATAGCAGCCTCCTAAAAGGAGAGCTGAAACCCCATCAAACCCCAATTCAGTGCCCCATGGAGTCACACACACAGGGGAGGAACAAGACAACAACCAAGTAAGTGCTTAAGGCAGGGCTCTCACATGAGCTGGGCATCAGTGCTAAGGGTGGGTCAGCTATCCACTTACTCCTGGGTAACGAGAAGCAGCCCCGCGGACTGGGGTCCCAGCACTTGGCCACTGTCAGGGTGATGGGCCTGCAACAAAAAGGTGAGAGTTAGAACCAGAGCACAGTAACACAAATCCCTGCATGATGGGTGGATGCTGTGTGCTGGCTCTCTCCCGGGAGACAGGGAGAAGCTGCCAGTAAAGGGATCTTGTTCCCCTCCAGCTATGGGTTTCCCTAGTGACATGAACAAAATGATGTGACCCTGCCGAGGGTTGCTGATGACCCAAACAGAATCAGAGAATCACAGCGCAGTTTGTTTTGGAGAGGATCTTTAAAGGTCATCTAGTTCAACCGCCCTGCAATGAGCAGCAACACGGCACCCCCACAAAAAAGGGGGTGTCAGACCCCAATTCCCCACAATTCCATTGGCTGCAGTTCTTGCATTGGACATGAAAAACCAGGAATCAAAGCAACAACAAAACCCTAAGCTCTGAGCTTCTGCAGAGACACTGGCAGAGGTGGCTGGAAGATACGACTCACACACCCCAGGCACAAACTCTGCAGATGGCCCTGGATGGAAGAACAACCCAAGTACTCACCCCGGCTTGTGCACAATCTCCCTCAGCACTCGCACAGCATCATCGTTGCTCATGTTCTCAAAGTTGATGTCATTTACCTGCAAACAACACAAAGAGGTGAGTCCCAGAGATGTGACCAGAGGCTGAGCTCCTCACTACGCTCAGCAGTGACTCAGCATCCCTCTTTCAAGCACAGCTTCCTGGGTTTAGCCTGCCAAAGCTCTCAGGGAGGCTTCTGGGTCTTTCCTTACTGCTTTCCCAGGCCCAAAGATGGAGATATGTGGGTGTGAAGTACCTGCAAGAGCATGTCTCCTGGCTCAATCCTGCCATCAGCTGCCACAGCGCCTCCCTTCATGATAGAGCCAATGTAAATGCCTCCATCCCCACGCTCATTGCTCTGTCCCACAATAGAAATGCCCAGAAAGTTGTACTTCTCTGCAGGATGGAAAGAGAAAGAAGCAGGTCACCCCAAAGCATCAGGCACAGGAAGACCTAACCTCAGTAAAACCACGTCCTAATGATGGTGACTTGCATCCCTGTCCCAGAGAGATGTCCTGGGACACACAAACTCTTGAGAGACAATTTCTACAAGAGAAGCCAATCTCCTACAGAACCCATCTCCTCACTCCTCTCCCATGTGCTCTCTCTGCCCCCTCCCCAGTTCCTTCTCCATGACCCAGTCTCGCCCTGGAAGGACTGCAGGCTCCATGCACACCTCCCACTCACCCATATTCAGCGTGACCGTGATGATGTTCAGGGACATGGTGGAGTCTGTGATGCTGCTGAAGGACGAGGACTGCAATGTAAATAAAACATGAGATGTCCTCCTGTGCCTCAGTAACATTCCCAGCCCTAGCTTCCTTCACTTGTCCTTTCCTTCCTGCCCTGCCTTGTGGCACCACAGCCACCACCCACAACTCCAGTCTTAAGCTGGGAGCTTTGCAGAGTCAGAGAACAGCCACGGTCCTTATGAACTCTCTACAGCTGGGACAAGGCCTGTGGTCCCAGCTCTTGAGGCTACATTGGCTTGGAAATGGTTCACTGCACTTTTTGAAGTCTAAGCACCTAAACAGTCATCCGAAGCCATGCCCACAGCAAATACAGCTGAATCCCTGAGAGCCCACCTTGACCTGCCCTGACCCCAGAATACCCAGCCCTTCCCTGGGTACCCGCTCAATGCGTGGAGCCTTCTGTTTCCGCCGGCGTCGCTTGTGCCTCCTCATTAGACGGGAAGCACTGCTTTGCTCTGTGGAACTGCTAAACCTGCAGGAAAAAACAAGAGTCAGCTCTTCTGCTGCCATAGTGGTGGCTCTGGCAGCAAGAGAGCCATGGAAATGGCACAGGGAATAGAGGACTACAGGGGCAGAGGGAAGAACATGCACATGGGGGACAGACAATGGCAGAGGAGTCTGCTGGGTGAAACAGAAGCAGGTCTAAGCCCAGGACTACTATGCTCTGCAAAGACATCTCTCTGTTCTGCGGGTCAGGGGGAAATTGTGTTTCCCCAAGATCCAAGCTCTCCTACCTGCTGGTGGAGTCATCTTCATCTGAATCGAAGAAGCTGGTGGTCTCCAGCTCGCTGCTCATGAGTGTGGAGGAGCTCTCGTACCCACCCAGGTCTCGGCGCCGCTCTCCCTTCACTGTCCCGTTCACCCTGGGGGCTGTGAAAAGACAAGGCTCGGTGGGCTTGAGACAAACCCTTCTGCTATGCGGGGCTCGTGGCAACCTCCTCAGAACAAATCTGGCCATCAGTCAATCCCATCTAGGGCCAAATAACTCCCAGTCTACCCTGGGATCAGATCCATCTCCTACAGGATACCTCTTCTATCACTACAGGATGGAGAAGAGGCTGATGGGACACTAGCAACAATGCTGCTAAACTTGTGGAAGACTTGCAGCTGTTTTCTCAGAAGAGCAAGAAGCAGCACAAGTGGAAAGGCTAAAGCTCACTCTGCTTCTCAGCTAAGAAGACAAAGGCACAACTGTCTCCTGCTCTTGGGGCTTCTACAGGAGATAACTCCTTTGACCCCAAAGGGTTCAACACCAAGTTCTGATGTAACACAGATATTAGCTCCTGCCTCCAACCTGAGGCTATGACCCTTCTAAAAGCCATTGAATAGCCCTTTTGAGCTGGGAAGGTTCTGCAGAGCAGAGAAAGCTGTCCCAAGTCTGGAGCTGGTGCTGCCACCATGCCCCAGCCACGCCCTTGCAGAGCTCTCACCATGCTACCAACACTCACCATGCTCAGGCCCATCTGTCCGACGAGGTCGTTCCCTCTGTGATGACACCACCGAGTCTGTCTCTGTCTCATTGTCCAAGTTTTCCCGACTCCCCCCAGTGTTAGGGCTGTGATGAGATAAAAACAACAAATATGTTCAACAGGGAACAACTTGACAAGGCTCTCTCTACCTCTGTGCTGACCAACATAAGGCTCCAGCCATCAGCTGTCTCCTTCTTGAGGGACAGGAACAACCACAGCACATCTACGAGTGCAGGGCAAAGGACTGGGGATGCTGTGCTGGCTCTTTCCCTGCATTATTTTCAGCATGCCCTTGGTTTGTTGAATAATGCAGCTCCACTTCAAATCTGCTCCCAGCCCCACTCTCCTCCCCTTGTGCTGACAATTTGGGTAAGAGTGTCCCAGACAATATCCCAGGTCTGGGATACTGGCCTGGATTACAGCAAAAGCACCATGTGTCCCTTGGAAACCAGAACAGATGTCCATGTAACTTACTGGAAGGAGGGAGGCCTGGAGTCTCCAATTCCTCCTGTGCGCTCCATGGAGGGTGGCAGCTCTGTCTGGTTATCAGCACAGACCGAGCCAGCATCTGAATGGGAACCCTCTGCAGACACCAGCTGGAGGGATGAGAGACAGAAAAGGAAACTGAAAAAACATTTATAAGATTGGCCAAAGGAGCTGGCCAAAAGCTTGCCTGGCCCAGGATCTAATTTCTGGCAGTTGACAACAGCAGATGCCCAGGAGCAGGTATGGAACAGGCCAAGCATGGAGCAACATTTCCCCCAAGGCCTTCCCAGGCACTGGCTATTTGTGGTTCAGGAATTCCTGACCCAGCAGTGAAGCCCGGGTGGGTGAAAGCCATGCTTGGACACTCTGACATCACCTGCACACCCACACCACACACTCAGGTAACCTTTAGCACACATTCTGCAGCAGGGGCTGGATTCCCCCAGTTCTCCCACTGGAAAACTGGAAAAGGCAGTTACAAGTCATTCCTTACCTCAGCTCTAGCAGCCTCTACACTTCTGCCTTCAAGCTGTGGGACCCAGCAGAACTTTCACCTCCCCAGCCCTCAAAAGATGGGGTAACAGAGCTCAGGGCTAAGGCTTCCTTATTCCTTTGAAACAGACTCTTGAAACAGGCTCTTTTTCTGGATTCCACATGTAGTTCACAAATTTTCAGGCTGTGTTCAGCTTACTGGCTTGAGCACAACATTCAGCCAATCTCTGGGATGCTCAACTGATTCCCCAGTGCAGAAATTCAGGAAAAGTTAAACCCTAGAAACATTTTATACCAGCCATGCTGTGGGGCAGCCTAGGCACACCAACACACTCTGATTCTGGCTCTATAATAAACCACCAATTTCAGGGCTCAGGGAATGAGCTGGAGACTCTCCCAGGGGCCAGTGGAATTAAACAGAGAATAGCCCAAATGAGTTGTTCCCCAGTGTTGCTCCCTGTCCAGATTTACACTCTCCCGTACTTTCAAGCTGTAATGAACTGGGTTAATCCCAAGAGGGCCAGGTAAGAAAGCAACAAAAAGCCTCTTCCTCGAATAGAGGCATTCAGGACCTCTAGAGCAGAGGTGACAGGGCCCAGAAAAGATCTTACAGAGGTGAGAGATATCCACTGTTGCTCAGGACAGAAGAAACATGAAACATAGGATGGAAAAAAGCTGATAGCTGCTGTCCAAACCATGATACTCAGTGTAAATTCAAACTTCAACTGTTTGCTGTTGAAGGAACCACACCTGCACAGAGCCAAGAGCAGATACCAACTCAGATGCTAGAAGTACAGCCCATTTATACAAGTCTCAAGTGCTTCCCAGCATCACTGATGAAAGAAGCTGTGCCCTGCTCACCTTCAGTAACTGGGGAAACCGTCATAACAGGGGGGATGGACCCCACAGATCACCATTAATGTAGCAGATGAGAGGTCTACTGCCAGAGACATTGGCAATGGAGACAGGGATGTAGCTGGGGCAAGGAAGACAGGGCAGCCTTGAAAAAGCCAGAGCCAAGGCAGCAGACAGGGCAGAGAGCAGCCTCAGGGGTCAAAAGCTGCAGAGCCCGTCCCACAAGCCCCAGGACAAGCCCAACGGCTCCTGCTCTTACAACTGTCTAACCAGCTCTTGTCTCACACTCAGGTCAGCTTCTCTCCCTCCAGGAAGCCCAGGCACATGCCTGGCTCTGCTCCTGGCACCTTCCTGGTGACTTGTCTTTCCAGAACACATCCCTCTCCCTAAGGGCCACATCTCTAATCTGGTACCCACTGCCCGGGAGCACAGGATAGAAAAGATGCTGAAAGTGGCCAGCATTGCTGAGGGAAAAGTCATATAACGCTTAATGCTTGAAAATCTCAAGGCAACATCAAGCAAATAGATCTGGACAGAGGGAACTAGCCACAGACAGCTGTCAAACAGCAGTGAGGAGAGTTGAGGGGGTGTTCCCAAGCAGGCAGGATTGATGCTATCTTCCTCTAACACTTCCAAGGCTGGGATTTCCTCCCAGGAAGGTTTTGATAACCATCCTGCACTTTTCCTGCCTCTTACACTGTCAGGAAATACTCACTTGGATTCAAGCCCCCGTCTTTCCCTGTTGCTAAAATTAGTACTGAGTTCCTAAAATAGCATAATCTCAGCCTGTCTCAGCAAGTGCTCCCCTCTCAGCCCCCAAAACACCCATGGACTAGGAGACTCAGCAGAGGTAGAAAAAGGGATCATCAGGTGTACAAAGGCCTCTGGGACTGTCACTACCCTTCATGTATAAGAGCTGGCAGTGATGCTAACTCTGGGCACAAGCTCCCTGCAAGGATCCAGCCCAGCAGAGCAGCAGCATAGTGGTCACACCAGACAGACCCACACCAAATCTGTGCCACTCACACTAAACAACCAGAGAGCTCCTACAAGGAAAGCCAGCAGCTGCATGGATACATGGATCATGAGGAAAAGCACACCAGATAAGAAAGGAGCACTGGAATGGATTTAAAGACTCTGGGACTTCCCATAGGGCAGGTGAAAGCAAAAAGCAGCTAGAAAGGGTGGGGTAGGGAGACATCTTGGGGCAGAAGCAGCAGCAGCGGGATGGATGCAGAGGAATGTGTGGTGGCCAAGAGCTGGACACAGGCTGTTTTCTGAAGGGCCTGGATAACCGCTAGAGGGAGGACGGCAGGCGGCCGGCCCGGCTCTTTGTGCTGGAGCCTAGCACATCCTTTCCTCCCTGCTCCAGCCTGCACCCTGCTCCCCTGGCTGGAATCCCAGTGGCAGCTGTGTTGGCAGTCGGGTACCTGCCTGCCCCTGTCACTGGTGCAGAGATAGAAGCAGGATTAGGTCTGACCTAGCCTGATTTGCTGAGGATTTTTACTGTTCCAGGTCTGTTTAGAGGCCTCTGGAAAAAGGCACTTGAGTCTTGGCTCTGCTCCTGGTATAGATCCACACACCCTCACGAGCACAAACTGCAGCTCAGCACAGGGAGAGCTGGATGATGTGCTGTGGAGACTCTCACCCCACAAATGGAGGGTCCCCGTGGGGACAGAGGGAAGCATGCGAGCAGGGAGCAGAGCATGTGCATGGCATGGTACTGAGGGAAAAGCTTGTCCTGCAGCTGCCCAGGCAGTACCTTTAATCTTCAGGACAGTCAAATCCAGTCCGCTTCACCAGCACTAAAGTCACTTAAGCCCTTTGCGCCAGTCACTGGAGCGGGACTTTCCTTGGAAAGCTGACCCTGCCATAGGGGCACAGGGGTTATGCTGTGGACAGGCCAGGACCATGATCTCTGCTAGGCATCAGTCACCATCAGCTCTTCGTAGAGGTATCCCACATCTTTCCTGGCACAGGGGACTCAGCATCACAGAGCTCTCTCTCCAGCTGAGGGACTGGAGTGTGGGGATCCAGCTCATCAGCTTCATGAGCAGCCAGAATACCAACAGTACTGAGCAGCCCCTGTGCCTTACTTGGCACTCCACATTCGAACGGTGTTTTTCAGAGAGGGCACAACCAGGCTCAGAGATACCAAAGCAAGGGGCTTGCTTACCCAGGACACCACACGGCCGTTGAAGCAGGGAAGCTTGGCATTGTCATCCGAGATCTCTTCTTTCACCACCCTGCAGAGGGAAGAGGAGGCAGTCAGAACTGGGTTCAGGACTTCAAAGGAAAAGGAGACTTTCACAGATGGGTATTTGCACACAAAACCAGGCGGCCCAGGCTTTAGGATGGAGTAGGAGAGGACTGGCAGCCCCCTCCTGCAGCCAGGCCACAGATCCCTATGCCCACAGCCATGACTGGCAGCCTGAAGAGGAGCCAAAGGCAGAATAGCCTTTCTATGTGCATGCAGCTGTTTCATCTCCCAGTTCACATTTTCATCAGTAAAACCAAAATTCAGGTGCATATAACAGAATCATAGAATCATTTAGGCTGGAAAAGACCTTTAAGATCATCAAGTCCAAACACTACCCAAGCACTGCCAAGGCCACCACCAAACCATGTCCCCAAATGTCACATCTACATGACTTTTAAATAGCTTCAGGGATGGTGACTCCACCACTCCCCTGAGGAGCTTGTTTCAGTGCTCGACCCTTTTGGTGAAGTAATGTTCCTAATGTCCAATCTAAACCTCCCCTGGCACAACTTGAGACAATTTCCTCTTGACCTGTTGCTTCTTTGGGAGAAGAGACCAATCCCCACCTGTGTACAAACTCCTTGTCAGGGAGTTGTAGAGAGTGATAAGATCTCTATTGAGCCTTCTTTTCTCCAGGCTGAGCCCCTCCAGCTCCCTCAGCTGCTCCTCACAGGACTTGTGCTCCAGACCCTTCCCTGGCTCTGTTGTCCTTTTCTGGACACACTCCAGCACCTCAATGTCTGTCTTGCAGGCAGGGTCCCAAAACTGAACACAGGGTTTGAGGTGTGACCTCACCAGTCCCAAGTACAGGGGACAGTCACTGCCCTGGTCCTGCTGTCCACACTACTGCTGACACAACCCACGCTGCCATTGACTTTCTTGGCCACCTGAGCACACGCTGCCTCATGTCCAGCCACTGTCAACCAGCACCTCCAGGTCCTTTTCAACCAGGCAACTTTCCAGGCTGCCTTCCCCAGCCTGCAGAATTGTGTGGGGTTGTGACAAAGGTGCAGGACCGAGCACTTGGCTTTGTCAAACCTCAGACAACTGGCCTTGACACGTCAATCCAGACTGTCCAGATCTCTCTGCAGAGCCATCCTACCCTCCAGCACATCAACACTCCCACCCAACTTAGTCATTTGTGAACTGAGTGTGCCCTCAAACCCCATGACCAGATCATTGATAAAGATATTAAACAGGACTGGTCCCAGTACTGAGCCCTGGGAAACACCACTGTGAGGAGCCAGTGGATGTAGCTCCACTCCTGACAACCTCCTGGGCCCAACCATCCAGTTTTCTACACAGGGAACAGTGCACTTGCCCAAGCCATGAGGAGCCAGTTTCTCGTGAGGAATGCTGTGGGAAATAGTGTCAAAGGCTTCACTAAAGCCCAGGCAGATAACAACCACAGCCTTTTCTTCATCCACTAACTGTGCCACATTGTCACAGGAGATAAGGTTGGTCAAGCAGGCCTTGCCTTTCCAACACCAATGCCAGCTGGGTCTGATTGCCTGGCTGTTCTGTACATGCCCCATGATGGCATTCAAGATAATTTGCCCCATGACCTTCCCTGGCACTGAGGTCGGGCTGACAGGCATGTAGTTCCCTTGGATTCTCTTTCTGGCCCTCCTTGTAGATGGGCATCACATTTGCCAACTTCCAGTCACCTGGGACTTCCCTGGTTGACCAGGACTGCTGGTAAATGACAGAGTGACCCAGTGAACATTTCCACCAGCTCCCTCAGTATCCTTGGGTGGACCCCATCTGACCCCGGAGACTTTCATGTGTCTAAGTGCCATAGCAGGTTGCTGACCATTCCCTCTTGGATTACATGGGCTTCATTCTGCTCCCTGTCCCCATCTCTCAGCTCAGAGAGCTGGGCACCCTGAGAACAGCTGATCTTGCTATTAAAGACTGAGGCAAAGAAGACATTAAGTACCCCAGCCATTTCCTCACCTCTGTCACTGCTTCACCCCACATCCAATAAAGGATGGACATTCTCCTTAGCCCTCTTTTTATTGCTGACATTATTTGTAAAATCATTTTAATTGTGTTTAACAGGAGTATCCAGGTAAGTTCCAGATGGGCTTTGGCCCTTCTAGTTCTTCCTGCATAACCTCTCAATGTCCTTGTAGCACTTCTGAGTTGCCTTCCCCTTTTTCCAAAGGTAAAATATTTTATTTTTTCCTGAGTTTGAGCCAAAGCTCCCTGCTCAGCCAGGCCATTCTTCCTCCCCACTTGCCTGTCTTTCAAGCACATAGGGATGGTTTGCTCCTGCCTGTTTTAGATTTCCTTCTTGAAGGATATCCAGCCTTCCTGGGCTCCTGTGCCCTTCAGGACTACCTCTCAAATGACCCTGTCAATTAAGTCCCAAACCAGGCCAAAGTCTGCCCTCTGCAAGTCCAAGGTGGCAGTTCTGCTGATCCCACTCCTTACTCCTCTGAGAACCAAAAACTCTTATCATGTTATGATTGGTGTGCACAAGGTGGCCTCCAGCCATGACATCACCCACCAGTTCTTCTCTGTTCACAAACAACAGGTCCAGTGCCTTCTCCAGCTGGTTCCCTCACCTGCTGCACCAGGAAGTTCTTCCACACACTCCAGCAACCTCCCAGACTGTTTCTGCTGTACTGTATTTGCAGCAGACATATTTCCACCAAATAAGCAAATAAGTTTGCTTATTTCTAAAGAAATACATCATTTAAGCCTCTTTATAATGACCTGAAAGAATCACAAACTATGCCAGAGATTTCTAATAGATGAAAGTGAAATACATTAAACATGCTGCCTACCAAATGATACTGTTGCTTTTTAATTACATACATAATATTTCAACATCACTTCAAGCTTTATAGTTGTGCCATAATGTCATGTCCCCTCATTACACAAACAGCTACATTATTATCAGCCTTCACAGTCAAAGAAGCACTAACTTTGTTTTTTCTCAGGAGTAAAAAAAAAACCAAAACAGTTTTCTTTGGAGAAAGAAAGTTTATCTTTTTAATTTTATATATCACTGGACCCCTAAATACTTTTTCCACAGAGAATCTGCAATCAAAACAACTTGCGAATTCAGAAGATTCAACTACTACTATCTTTGATAAATCAAATGCCAAAATAGGCTTTAACAAGCTCATTTCCTTTTCTACCCAATGACAACATTTTAAGCACTCTTAATGAATACCGAAATGTATTAGAATTCATTTGTGATACTATGTCTCCTCTTCCAAGCTATATCAAAGGTAGCTTGACACATATTACGCTTAAAACATGAAAGAAACTAAATAGCAAATAAATTATGTGTGTGTGGGGGGAAAGTCGAATAAAAAAGAACAAAGTAAAGAATGTGAAACCAAGAGAAATAATGTATTAAAAGTAAGTGGATTATACATATCTAACACTACGCAGAAGTGGAATCCTATCAAGAGCTCTGAAAGGTCCCCAAGCCCATCCCCAACTCACAGAGAATCAAAGAGGATGTAAAGGTGGCACACGGAGCTGTGACCCATTGCCCAAGTGCCATCAAGTCACAGCATGCTGGGGCTTGGAGAAACAGGTGCTCTGGGCTCCTGGCTGTGCTTCCTGGGGTGCCAACAGCTGCCCCAACTGTCCCCAAAAACAGGACACAAGGCTTGCCAACACTCACAAGGCATCAGCAAAAGGCAAATGAACAGTGCTGGAAGCCTAGACCTGGGGAGCAGGATCACTCCACCCTGCCAGCCCCACTGGTTGCACCAGTGTCACACACGCTCAGCAAAGGGCTGTCCCACGGGGTGAAAGGCAGCACATCACCAGGGCTTTGCTGGCAGCTGGCACTCACAATCCCTGACAAAACCTGAGAGCCAGCAAAGGGACTGCACAAAGGCTACCCATCCCCATAAGGCACAGAGGAGGAGGTCATGGTTTGAGCAGTCTAATCCACTCCCAGGATGTGTGTTAATTCCTCTTGCACAGATGGAGAAGCAGGAAAAGCAGGAAAAGAGCAGTGACAATGGATTAAAATCCTGCTAGCTTAATGCTTCTTCAGCATGTTCTGTGCCAGCCTCTGCCCAAAGCCCCTGCAGCCCACATGAATGTCAAATACAGGCAGTCCCCCTGGGACCCACCCTCACTGGTGCCCACACCAGCCCTTTCCAATGCAGGCAAGTTGTCGTCTTCTCACTTCCAAGTGCACACACACATGCGCCCTGCCCTGGCTGCACTAACATCCATTCATACTGTCGCCAGCAGCCTGGACTGCATCCAATTCCTAGAGAGAACTTCAGGCAGAGCCAATTTTCAGGGCTACATGCTGCCTGCTCAGGGACACAGAGCCCTGCCTCTGGGTGAAGGGACAGGGTGATATATTTGCTGGGTCAAGGTGACCAACTGCACAGCTCAAGTCAACTATTCCACTTTCAGTAGGGACAGAGGAAACCAACCCCCAAGACCCACCCATTCAGCCTCAGCTGCAATGCCTGATGGAGAACAAGCTCCCTCTGTCCTGAGAGCTGGTCCCTCCTCACTCTTACTACCCTGCAGCTGCCCCAGACATCCCAGGGGTCAGCTCCACCCCAAAGCAGTTTTCTCCCTCCTTCCCCAACCACTACATTATTTATCACTATTTATCACCCAGATGCCAGAGCACAATGGATTATATATTTAGCCTCTACAGAGCAAAAACTGATAGAGCTGGAGTCGGGCACATGCCGAGCAGGAATATCTCTGCAGTGCTGCTCACATCTGTCACCCCTCACACCATCCCAGCTATTCATGCCCTGCATTCCTTTCCAGCCTCAGCCTGAACTGCAGCCTTCCTCCTCCATTCCTTTCCAGCCTCAGCCCTAGCTGCAGCCTTCCTCCTCCCACCTCTCAGCACTCTTCCAGTCACACTTCTCGCACGGACACGACCGCAGGTTCACACGTCAGAAGCCACCGAGCGAGCAGCCTCTGGGGGAGCTGTGAGCAGTGCCACGTTTCTGCTCCGCGCTTGAACGGGGAGGCAGCCATGAGATGAAACTGTCCCGCGGATGTGCTGGCAAGGAAAAACTATCCTGTGAATGTGCTGGGAACAGACCCCACCTGATAGGGTCTGAGCCCAGGAATCCTGAAAGAGCAGACCCAGAAGGAGTTCAAGGTCTGTTGGTTCTCAATAAGCCTTTCCTTTTCCCAGAGCCCAGGGAAAACATCTGCCTAAGGCTCATTTCAGAGGGACTGCTTTGAGTTTACTGTCAGGTTTTGAATGTTCCAACGTCCTGCTGGGGGCTGGGTGCAAAACGCCTAAGAATGGTGGCCAGGAACAAACCCTTTCACATGCAGGCAACCCAAGCCTTGCCCAGGCAAGTGCGAGTCCAGGACCCTTGGTGCTGCTGCCCGGCCCAGAGAACTGTCCCGCAGTCCCATCCTGGGGCCAGCAGACATGCCGAGGCCAAGCTGCAGCTCAGCGCCTGGCCTGCAGGCCCAGCACTCCCCGGCACTCATCTGCCTTGAATTTTCCAACAAAGAGACCTGCGGGAGGGAGGAAGGAGGGAGGGTTACAGGGGAGGCAGGCCGAGTGGGCGGATGATTCCACCGCCATCCCCAGTGACACGGGGCCAAGCCGGGGGGAGGAGGAGGAGGAGGAGGAGGAAGAGGAGGGGATGAGGCTCTGCCTTCGCAGGAGCCCGGCTGGGGTGTGCGGAGGGGGCTGCCAGGGCTGACAAAAGCAGCACATCTGCTCCCATGCAGCTGGGGGAGGGGAAGGGACAACCCCGGCAGCAGGGAGGGAAGCAAAGGAAATCCAGCTCCAACCCTGGCTCCATCTCTACCCTCCCACCAGCTCCTCCTCTGGAGCCAGCAGACCCTCTCCCCACGGCCTGGGAAGATGCCACGCTCCCAGTTTCCCTCCCGCTGTCTTGCCGGTGGGAGCAGCTGGCAGCCTGGAACATGGACGCAGAAGCGGGTGAGGGACAGGCAGGCAGACACTGCCTTCTCCTGGGAGTTCCAGCCTGGCTCAGGAAATTGGAGGGTATTTTATATCACAGAGTCATGTCCTAGGAATGAAGGGAAGGTGGGGAACAACAGAGTGTGCACCGGAGAGAAAGGAGGCCATAAACCCCAAGCTGCTGAGACGGCTGCGCCGTGTCAGACCCCGGCTGCGCACATATCACAGCGCAGCTGCTCTGCCCCAGCCTCCTCGTTTCCCCTCGGTGGCCTCCAGCCTGGCTGAGGCTGCTGATACAAGCGAGTTTCTAGCTCCAGCCAGCTCTGGTCTCTCCTGAGCAGCATCCACTAACCACAGCAAGGTCCCTGCAAAGAACTCTGATGGAGTAATAAAAGCCCAGTGAAAGAAGAAATTCAAGAGGCATGGACAAAGGCTTCCATAGGATTTGAACCCCAGATTTGGAAGAAGGCTTGGGGCTCAGCAGCAACTACTGCTTGTCTCTGGCAGTCTTGTCCCCCAGCTTGCCTATCTAAGGGCTTGCAGTGGGGAGGTACTCAGAGAGAAGAAATCACAGCTGTGGTGGCAAACACAAAAGCTGGATCTGGCATCAGAGGAGTCAGTACCAAGAAGGCAGGTAGGGATGGGGACCTCTCAAGCATGTTGGACAGCTTGATGACCAGGATGAAAAACAGGGGACATGCAAAGATTGAGATGACAACTGAGCAGTGACAATTTCACATGAAAAAGAAGCAAAGTTAGTAGAGCAGATGAAAGAACAAAGATGTCTCCTCGATTATTAGGAGGAAAAACCTTTACAGAACAGCAACGTTCTTTCCGACAGTGCAAAGCCCAGAACTTCAATTATAAACAATCCTCTGTTACCACATTCCAGAAGTGCACAATTAGGTTGGTCATTCCTGTAACCTTAACAGCCCCCATCTCCTACAGCTCACAAAGGAAGAAAAAAAAACCTCAACCAGACAAAAAAACGTCTTGTACCCAACAGCACAAGCTTCAGGGATTTACACACAAGAAATGTGATGTCATTTTCAAGACCTGTAGTACACTCCCCTAAGGGCAGGGATGTCTTGCTTCCAAATGATTGTATAGATTAATAATGCTGCATAGCAAAAGGAAGCACCTTCATGTTTTACTACCCAAATATGAGCAGCTTCTGGCTCTAGAGCAAAATCCTCATCTCTTCTGTAACATAATACTGAGGCCACAGGGATGAGTTCTGCAGCCATTTCACCAGAAAAGAAAACGGGGCAGGACAATTCTCTACGAGTGTTGGGATTTCAGTTGGGAAATAGGTGCCTGTTAGATTAAGCCCAGACGTGTTTCCCAAGGGGATACAATTCACCCAAGAGCTACAGGCCCAACCAAAGAATACACATGGCAGTGATCACACCTGTGTGGGCGAGTCCTTGGGCTTTGCAGGCAAACAGGATGCATCAAACAGGATTAGAGGATTTGAACTGTCTCTGTAAGCCAACACACTCTTTGGGTCTCCCTCACTGTATTTTCACCTCCTGTGCAAAAAGGAGGAGTACAAATTGCATGGCACTGGGGTGAGAAGGGCTATCTTACCATAAACAGACTCTCACTCTCCCATTTAATTCCCCTTTCAAGCCTCCAGACAGGGTGTTCTGCACTGTTCCTCTATGCTGCAGCACAAGGTAAAAAGAAATATGTATTTGTAGATGGTTTTGTTCTGTCAGACCTTCCTCCCCAGAGGAGCTGCTGTCCTCCTCTTTGTCCCTGCACCCCATGTGAACATGAACTCCTTTGCAGCACTGTCTTTATCTCGTGTGCTTTTCAAGAATCAAGAAGCACAAAGTATCTGTTAACAGCTGTCCTACTACCACAACAATAACATCTGTGCAGGAATGGCCATCCCTGTCCTCCTAATAAGTCCAGGGAACATTACAAGGACTCCTCAAATGTCATTCCTTTTGAAGCTACTACCTGCACTCCTCAAGAGTAGGCTTTTTGGTTTTCAGAGAATGGTTTTGGTTGGAAAAGACCTTAAAGATCATTTAGTCCCAATCCCCCTGCTATGGGCCTAGAGCCTCCCTCAACCATGTTCACTTCTGCTGCCCCACAGCCTCCTCATGCACCACCCCCAGCTTTTTGTGCTTCGCCCCCATGGTCAGTCAGGCAAGGGCTGAACAGACATCCAAGATGCCAACTGTTTTCCTTGAGAAGCCCTCATCAACACATTTGCAATCAGTCCACTGGACAAACACCAGGACAAGCAGACCCCCTAGGTCTGTGCAGTGCTTGGCTCCAGGTGGACCTGTGCTCAGTCCGAGAGGCATCACTGGGAGATGACAGAGATCAGACCTCCTGTTCACCGAGTCCAAAGACTGCAAAAGGAATGGCATTTAGGAAGGAGCCACCCAGGCTCAGAGACCTGCCCAGGAGCAGCAGTTATCAGAGCAAAGTTACAGACTGATTTCAGTGTGAGCAGGGCCCTGGCGGCCCCTCCCACCTTGATCCCAGAGTGACCATCTGGCTGCAGCCCTGCTCTGCAAACAAGCCCGACAGGCCCGTCCTCCACCGACCGGCCGGCAGCAGGAAACTGCACGGGGACTGCAGGAGGCACCTCCACGCTAATTAATCCAGCCCTGCCCAAGCGATGCTTCCAACCTCCGGAAGGACATTTACAGACATCATCAAAGGAAGCATTCTGCAGGCCCCCGAAGGTTCAGTGACACTTTTAGTCTCTTTGAATTGGAAATCAGGACAAACGGGAACTTCCAGCAGAAGCCAAGTCAGGTTCTTCACCCTGCTAGCTCAATTTCAGCTCCTCAATAACTAAAAGCTTGCATAGCCCAACACAAAGATACAAGACAAGTGCAGGGACTCACTGTGAGAAAAAAAGATTTGAGATTAAACATCTGCAGAAATGACCTTCAGGGAATGGAGACAATTCCACAGATCCAATAACGGTGGCCAAAAGCTGGGTTTGTATTCAGAGTGGGAGAGGAAACAGGCCTAAAGAGGCCCCAGCCAGAGATGTGTATGAGACAGGGTAAAAATCCTGATGTGGTTGCTGTGGTTCACACCAATGTTGTGAGACAGCAAGCGCACTGGAGGAAGGAGGCTTGGTCTGCTGTGACACTTAGCTCCATCTGGACACAGACAGCAGGAAGAGCCCATATCTCAGAGCTGCAAAACAACGAGAGCTGCCGACAGAGGGAAAGGGAGAGAGGTGAAAAAAGTGCAGAGGTGGACAAAGGGTTTATCTGACTACTGCTGGTAACTAAACACAAAGGACACAACACCAGCTTATCAAGAAACTTGTGAATGAGGTGTTTGGACCCCACAGGGAGCTCCTTGCACTCCCCATGAGTGAGAAGTCACTCCTCCCTTTCTAGGCCGGCTAGAAGAGCAGCAGCCCGCCCTGCAATGTCCAGGGACATCACACTGGTTAAGATGACTGTGAGGAGCTGTAAAGAGCCTCAAGGGCTGCTAAGGGGACAGTGTGATGTTTGCACACACACCACAACCAAGAAAAAAGGCCATGATGCCTGTGAAGGCTCTGCATGCACCATGAGGAACGCAAGACCAGGCCTTCCTTTTCTGGCCCTCAGCTGAGGGACACCAAGTCAGTCCTGCTTCTGCTAACAGCAAGCGAGGCTCCTGCCAAGAAGGCGCTGCTGCTGTGGAATGTGCTGGGCCAGCAGTACAGCTCATTCCTGGAAAAGCATCAACTCAGCGGGAGAGCAAGGAGAGGAGAGAGAGAGGCGGAAATTGGGAAGAGGGGGAGGGTGGGAAACAAAGTCTGAAAGCTTGGGCATCCACACCTGGGGAAGCACAGAGCAGTCTGCTCACCAGCACCGCCTCGTCAGAGCTGCCAGCACAGCAGCCCTGCCCAGCACCAGCCCTGTGCTGTAGGAGCACCCTTTTGCCTGCCAGATACCTCCAGAGCAGATCTGGGACCACACAGACCAAGGCAGATGTCTGTGGGGAAGAGGAGCAAGGTTCATTTCCCCCCATCATGCTAACAATTAATTTAATTTAATGACAGATCTCCACGAGATGACAAAGCAGCCTCCACATGTGTCCTGTCCTCAGGACACTGACCAGCTCACATTACTCTCTCCTTGCATAAACAATTTTGCAAGAGGCTCCCCAGGAAACTGGCTCAACCTCCTACCCAATGGGAAGGGGTCTTGAAGCCTGACAGGCTGTAGATGGCTGCACCTACTCTGCACATCTAGCTGGGGTGCCATCAGCAACAGCTCTGCTAACTGGGTCTGTAAGACATACAGAGAACCCCCATAAAACCAACAGGCACCTAATAAAGCTCACAACAAACTTCCACCACAAAACATTTGCCAAAGACAATGAAAAGGACTTGTGTAAAGAAGATTCTTTCAGTGTCACAACAGCTGCATGGCGGCAAAGACAGAACTCTGTCCCTGATTCCAAGCTACTGATTGCAGTACTCTCAAAAATGGGCAAACGCTGATACTACATCTCTCTGGTCCTAAAACACAGGAGGCAGAAGAGAGCATGAGGGGTCTGAACACTCATAAGAAACTTTTCTGACCATTGCTAGGTCAGGGGCACTCATTCTTTTTCTTCCTCATCTGCTTTTGACAGTGTCATGCAGTGGATGGTACAAAAAATTCCCTGTAGGAAAAACCAGCAAATAGAGCATGTTTTAGTAGCCTTTTATATACTTAATCAATTCTGTTAACACCAGTCTTATCCACCCAACTCCATTCAAGACATAGGGCCAAACCCTTGAATACAACAAGTAACATACCAAGCATCCTTTACCAGGCCAG
Organism: Polioptila caerulea; assembly: GCA_013397295.1. Lineage (NCBI taxonomy): Eukaryota > Metazoa > Chordata > Aves > Passeriformes > Certhiidae > Polioptila > Polioptila caerulea. Next base: position 147,950 of record VYXF01007456.1, read on the forward strand.
CCAGGCTTGCCCTCCAGCCAACAACCCAGCAAGCAAGAAAATACTGTTCAACTGCTGGAAAAAAGAGACGAGGTGCTCCATTCCTAACCAAACCAAGCATGTGCTGGCATATAACTTACTCAACTAGAGGCTCAGAAAGCAGATAAAAGCCATATAGTAGGACCCAATACATTACTGTAAATTAAAAGTCTTCACAGTTCCCATGTACAGAATTCACTTCACTCATCTCTACACCAGGAATCAAGAGGGTAAGCTTTCCCTCAGTTTAGAAGAGGACAGTGTTTTGGATCACTGTAGCACCAGGTCCAACTGCTGCTTTTCTTTGACACTGTGAACTCCTGGACCTGACCCTGTCACATACCATGCAAAACCTTCCACCTGTTGTCTCTGACAACTGCACCAAAGGCTGTGTAATGGCCATTTACCTCCAGAAATCACCATCACATGACATGAAATGTTCCTCTTGTGGAGGGTCTCAACGCCACAGCTGCCAACTCCTAGGTCCTTCAAGGATGGAAGAGTGCAGTGGAAGGCCTCACTACCTGTCTTCAAATCTGTAAATATCCCATGAGCTTGGTAACTGTTGAACTGGTCATTCTACACATTAACTATTCCCAAAGGCAGTCCAGAAAATACTCATCACATGTTATTACTGCAATAGGGCCATTTCCTGTGTCTGTGGATCTGCTGGTAAGTCAAGTTACAAGACCACCCTGATTTTGAGCTTCCTAATTATCTGCAATACTGACATCAAGTTCCCTTGAAGCATCTCTCCTGTAAGTTACATGTAGAGTGACCACAAACACTTAGTGCCAGCACCACGTGTTGTTGATAAACCAGGAGCATAGTTTGACCCTACAGTCAACGTGGGCAGACACAGTCCCCACCTCAAATCTACAAATCCTTCTACATGGCACAGCTAAGTCAGACCCAGCTCCAGTGTCACACACACTGGCAGAGATGTTACACACCTTGTATTAGTTTGGAACTGCCCCAAGGAAACCCAGAGCTTACCCTAAACTGATGCAGATGTTGACATCCTCAAAGTCCCCTGACACTTCCAGGATGACTAGACAAGGAATAGACTTAAAGAGTTTTCCCAAGTGTAACCTTTTGGTCCCAGCTGAGACAACCCGTTTTTAATCTAGAAGAAAAATACACTTCCCAGGATCCCCTTCGGGATCTAAAGGTGCATTTACCAGTTCTAGGTCTAAGGCAGGTTTGCCATAAGGGACTCAGCTCCACAGCCAGGACCATGCAAATCCACCCTATATGGATTTCCAGTATGGCACAGCCCCAGCTGGGCCCACAGGCAAGTCTCTGTGTGAATGGCACTGACATACTGGTTGAGCTAGGCAGGACTGAATGAACTGGGACAGCTGGTTAGCTGTATGCAAACACAAGTATGGAGTTTGCATATCCATCACAGCTTCTGGAAAAAGCCTCAGTCTGAGAAGCTGCTGCGCCGTGGGGCCAACCAGGCAACAGCCAAGGGCACTGCAGCAACTTTCTCCCTGCCCTGATGGCATCGGGCCACCAAGCCAAGGTTGTCACCCCCTGCTGACACTGCTCTGCTGTCAACAACAGCAGCACAGCACAGTGCAGTGTACAGGGGACTACCTATTTGCTTGCAGATCATGAAACACAAAAAGACCATGAGGTGGTGAGAGTAATGCTGATGGAAGGAGTTGAAGCCCAGGTAGGGGCAGGTTACTGTGCTAACACCAGCTTCCCTGCTATAATAATCCATGCAGAGCCAAAGCTCCTGAAACGAAGACCCCTCTGGCAGACTCTCAGTGTCCCAACAACCAGCCTGTAGCCACCAGCAAATAAGGAAAAGTCCACAAACTCTGTTACCCAGATCCAGAACTCCCAGCCTATCACAGAAACAGCTGCCAGCGATCAGAGGGGCCACGTAGCAAATAAATTCCTCTCCAAACCCTAGGGGCAGGTCAAAAACCAGCAGAGGAAAGACCTTCCCACACAGCAGCCAGTGACAGCTGTCCCAGAAAGAGCTTTGCTCCAAGTCATGTGAGGAAGCCTTTGCAACTTCATCTTCTGTCTTCAGCCAGGACCAGAAGGACAGACCCCCACTGCAGTAACTCAGTCACTGCTCACACTGCATCCTCTCTTCCTCCAGCTCTAAGAACCTAACAAATTTTAGCCAACAAGACACAAGGACAGATACCCCAGTGAGGAGATAATCACCACAAAGGATTTAGCGGAGTAGGGTACCCAAATGCTGCTTCTGCCGCCTTCCATAGCTAGCTGTGACTGGAAAACCAATGCCTCTGGCATGTCCCCCTTAATAAACAACTGAGACAACAACCACAACAGTCCCAACACTCCACTGCAATACAGAATTACACAGGAAGGTCAGCACCAAGCATCTCCGCCTGCCAAAGCCTCCCTAGAGTTCCAGCCCATTCCTGGATGGGTTTAATATTAGTGCTACAGTAGTAACAACATAGCAATGGAAACAAGTGAAACCAAGAGCTTTGGGGCTCAGGGAAACACTAATGCTTCAGCTCTGCAAGCTAATGCAGTCCTCAGAGACAGTGATATTCACAGCCCAAAAGCTCACACTCTCTCCTAAGGCCACCATGGCATTACACAGATAAGCACATGGACAAAGCAGACAAAGTCACAGAGATTAGACTAATTCCCCTATTTGTACCTTATTGAAACGCCTTCCAAAAAGCCTTTACAAAAGGATTTGGTCCAAAAATTTCCAATGGCAGCCACCAGCGGGATTAAGTTTTACTTAACTTGCCAGCTGCTGCCTAACAAGCCAGCACCAGCGGGACAAACAGTAACGCAGCCACGTGGTGCCACATCCCCCTTCTGGAAAACAACAACCCATCCAGCACAGGTCAGAAGGGCAGGCTCTGAATAACAAACAAGGGATGGAGAGTGGAGGAAATCAATAGGAAACACCAAAAACACACAGCCCTGACTGCTGCCTCATCAGATGTGCAGCACGATGCAAAGCTGGTGCAACATGAAGGCAATTTCCTGCAGACTCACTATCTGTTGTTATCTTGTGTTCTGCAAGCCGGAAACCTCTTCATGGGCTTTTTCACAGATCAAAAATCTTAAAACATAACATTATCTATTTGGATGCAATCAAGGCTGGAGGAGTAGCAATTCATTACAGCAGGTACCCTCAGCTCAGAACAGTTCAGCAACTGCCATGCAGATATGGAAAAGGTTTCCCACCCCTTTAAGTACACTGAGTTTAAAAAGGACTTCAGGAATTTCAACTATGCTCCCTACACCTCTACATATACAGCTTTCAAGTCTAAAGGAAGGGCCTGATGCCCACCCTGACAGAGGACTGAAGCCAAACCCATGTGTGCAGCAAAAAAGCTGGGGGGGGGAAACCAGATTTTCTTTGCTTGTACTCACAGACCCTTCTTTCTTGAGCATCCCCACGTGCATAGTGATGGGTGAACCTTCAAGAGTTCACATCTGCTAGGAGACCAGGAGCATGATGGAGAAGAGAGACTTACTGAAAGCTCAGTCCTCCAAGCACAGTGACCTCGGGCTCATGACCATCCACCTCCACGCCTGCATGCCAGCATCTTCCTTCTCAGAGTAGGTTATGAAACGCTGCCTCCACAGCAACATCCTGATCTCACTGCAGCCATGTAGGGAGGAACATCACTGCTTACATTACCACCCAGAAGATCCAGTATCCACCCTGTGGGTGAGACAATGTCTGGAATTTGGGGATCGCAAAGTTCTAGATGAAATGCTAGAGTTCACGTTAGGAAAAAAGCTGTATCTCAGCAGGAATCAGAAAACTGTGCAGTATGGCCACCACTATCATCCCATAACAACAAAAAACGCTCAGGTTGTGACCCAAATTATGGTGGTTTATGAGCCATTTTTTATGGCATTTTGCCTTGACCTCCAAGGCTGAACCATGCTGGTGAACAGCTGTACCACAGTCAGGGCACACTGATTTACTTTGCAGCAATTTTTGAGACATCAAGGTATGTTTTTGCTCTGTGCTGGAATTTGGAGGACCAGAACACTGAATTGCACCAAAACAGCTACATTCACATGGCTGAGTAAAGGTTTCTTGACCTTTCTCTTTTTTTCAGAAATGACAAAAGAGGCTTAAAATTAAGAAATATTCCCATCAAACACATAACTGAAAACAATGCCTCTCCAAGAAAAATGCTGGCTTCAACATAACTTCATATTTTGGGAGAAAATACATTCAAGTCAAAAAAAAAAATAATTCTGACCAGTTCTGGCTGCAAACTAATTCAATAGCTGTTGTAAAGCTTCATTGTTTATTGTTTGCACAGGACACATAAGGCCTTAGGGAAATTGGTCTGCAGCCTGATTTGGCTAACTTGGCTTTCTGAATGCCACCCCTGGGCAAAGAAACCAGGCTGTGACTGCCATCCAATGTGGCCTCCAGAGCACAGCTCCAACCACAACTGAGAACACCAGACACCTCCAGAGTCAGTAATAGCTGGGTCTGAACAGCAGGACACACAGGGCCAGGCGCAGACAATACAAGCCAGGGAAGCAGGGAATACTGTGAACTAATTATCTCCACCTTCACCTCAGCCCTGGCACTGCTGTAGCCACCACCACCACAACACTTGGAAATGGCCTCCAGCAGCAGCTCTAGCCAGAATCGGCCCCAGTGTCCATGGGCCACCCCCAGCACGGGCAGCATTACAGGAACTCCCCACCACAAATGCAGACAGTGGTTAGCAGCTCTCTGCCAAATCCTCAGCAGCTCAGGAGACAGAGGCACGGGCTGCAGTAACCTACATGCAAAATGTCTGAACTGACTGCTCGTGGGCCCTTGCTAACCAGGGCAGCTCACCTCACAGCAGGCACAGAAACACATCCTCTGGAGCACACCAGATGGGCTGCTGTGGCCTCTCATGTATAAAGTGCTCCCTTCCACAAGGAACAGACAGAGATTGACCAGAAACCGGAAAAAAAGTGAAGGCCACCTTCCAGTAGGGCCAATACTGTCACTTAGACCACCACAAAGGATGTGAGCACGTAAAGGAGTTTTGTAGGCCCTTTCACTCAGAGACTTCTTGCCAACCTCTCCCAGCATGAAGTTCATGCTGACATAGAAGCAGTCTCCACCAGGGGCATGGGATAGGCAAAGGTCTTCTGGAGACAGCAAAAGTTTCCAATTAAAAATAAATTTTAAAAAGTTCCCAAAATCAAATTAACCAACTCCCTCAACACATGCTACAAAGAGCTGGCAGGAAAGGCAGGGGCACCATGCCAGTGCTCACCACTGCTTAGAAACTGACACTGCTTATTAAGTTCAGGATCCCTTCCCCAGCTCCCAGCATTTCCAGCCAGGACAGTCACCGCTGATATCAATTTCAAAAAGACTCTGCAATAAAAATAAATCACTCGGCCTTTCAGAGAGCATCAACGCGTTTCCTCATGCACATGTGCAGAGATGAGGCCGCCAAATACCAGTGGCATCTGACCCCTACACTGGGAATTCCAGCAGTGCCCGCTTTGTTCTGCCTCCAGAGCACTGTCCTAATCACTGCCTCATATCCAGCTTTGGAGAGCAGGTGATAATGAAACAGGTCTGGATAAGATACTGGGCCAGTGATTAGCTGGATACCAATTTTCACTTCACAGCTGAGACCGAGGAATTACTCACCACAGCTATGAAACTAAAATTGGAATGGAGACCTGCAAGAGGAAGAAAGCAGCAGGAAGAGCAGCATCATCCCACCACTGTACCTCAGATCACTGGGGTTCTCCCTGCAATGCAGAACCAGTAGGATGGAGAGGGAGGTCCCCTTGCAGAAGAATGGGGCCTTTCTGCTTTCCACTCTAGAAGTGGGGAGGTGGCCAAGTGAAGATAAGCAAAATGATCACCAAAGTGATTTCTTCACAGGCAAAAGAAATTCAAAGTTTCAGGTACTCCACAATTTATGGAAAGACAAGGCAGAACTTCAGGCCAGGTGCTAAGGATTTACCTGGACACACAAACTGCACTCATGAAACTGCTCTGAATTTAAATTAATAAACTTTATCATGCCCCTATGGGAGCACATGTTGATCAATAGAAAATGAGCAGTATCAATATAAATAGAAAATGAATCAAAAGAAATCCCATTTCAGCTGATATAGAATATTCTCAGAATTGTACCAGATGAAAAGAGAAATCTGTAGATCAGCTGGGGCAAATGTGCACAATACCTGGCTGGTGACAAGTTTGTGCTGCCCAGGTGCATTTCTCATGATGGACTTGGGTAGGAGACAACACTTTACACATGACTGAAGCCCATGTCCCAGCAAACTGCAAACTACAGACCATCAGTGTGGTTGTTCCCTTCCCAACTGCACAGGTGCCCAGAAGAATTTACAGTCCTGGTCTTGCAGCACCTCTATGGAACTGAGAGCTCTATCATGCTAAGAGCAACACAAATGTTTGCCCAAGAAGCTCCCAGTGTCAAGTGGACAAGACAAGGCACAGTTGGAAATTCCATTTTGTGGATTAAGAAAAAAAAATTTAAATTAAAAAGTCTGCTCAAATTCCCATGAAAAACCTGGGGGAAGTCTGATGGAGAATAAGGCTGTCACAGGCAGTCACAGCACTGCACTGATCTAAGGTGCTCTCCTGCTGACCAGTACACAGCTCCTACCTGTGCAACGCTGAATGAAGAGATCCAAGCTGCAGGAAGAAATCTTCCCTCTCTAATGAGTGCAATGTTAGCAGCCAAGGGTAGTTCCACACTTCATGGTGAGACACATCCACACAAAGCAGCTCAGCTCCAAGAGGAGTCTACCACTTCTGTGCACTGCCACACTCACACCATCCATCATGTGCCTCCGCTTCTGGGGTGAGCAATGCACAAAGCCAACAAGGGCACAGATATCTGCACCCTGTCATGTACAGCTGTAGCCCACTGCACCAGGAACAAAACCCCACAGCCTTCCTGCTGCTCACAACGCCTCTCCCCAGGACCAGGTGCATGAATTCTACTCACTTCTCCTCCTTGCCACCCAGAAGTGACACCACTCTGGGGTCATAATTATTTGAAGCTGAGCACTAACTCCTGCCATAGCCTGACAACTCCACAGCCACCCACGGGAACCTCAGTTCACATTTCCAAGGAGATGTAAACACTGAAGCTGCTCCATCACAACTCTGATTCTCAGAGCAAACAAATATTAACAAGATAAACAAAAGAATGAAAAATCCCACACACCAAGACTGAGGCTGCAATACTGCCTTGCGGATGGGGTGAGCTGAAGGGAATACCAGACTGGAGATCCACAGCCTGGAAAAAAGGAGGAAGAGTAAGAAATATTCAGACTGGGCAACACTGGACATCCTACTCCAGCTGGCTCTAGAAGATGAGATGCCTTCATTCCTAATAATAGATGAGAGGAAAAGTTTGGTTTATGCCACAGGGATCCTGCAGAAGGTCCAAAGCAGAACCATGGGACCTGCAGGCCTCCTCCTCGTTCATCAGCTGCACTGCCCAGATGACAGATAGCAGCCCAGCACAAGTCAGGCAGAAGGCACCCTGAGGGAATCCCATCAGGGAGGGAGCTGAGAGGAATACATGTGTGAGAGAGAAATGCTTTTCCCTGTCACACAGCTTCTGAATGCCACCATTGTTAACCTCCTTCTAGTTTTCACTAATTGCCCATGCATTTACAGTCAAGCAGCCAAGGTGCCTCCTGCCCTTCTGTCTCTGATTCTCCCTGCAGGCCAATGGCTCGCTTTCTCATGGACATCAACTACCAGGGATCATGAAATTTTGTGTGCTGCCTGGGCCTTCAGGGCTTCTCAGAGACATGGCTGCAGCTGGACTGCTCTGGTTGTTCCCACCATGTTCCAGCCAACCACCAGCACATTCTTCAGCTGTCTGGAAAGCAGCAGACACAGCTTTCCTGATGAAGCATCCATGGTGACACCACAAGAGGCTTGCTCTCTCTGTCACACCCCAGGCCTTGCACATGCAGCTCCAACTGCACAACTCATTGCCCATTCTCCAAGGAATGGGCTGCCCATACACAGCCCCCGATCCCCTCTCAGCTGCACTTTCCCTTCCAGAGCAGTTTATGTTTCCCAAACAAATCAGCTGAACTGGTCACAACAAAAATCTCATCCCATGCATTTCTGACACAACTGATCTTGTGGTGTCTTCCTGAGTGATTTTCCCCTCTCCCTGCTATCACCCTCTATAACTCCCTGAGAGGCTTTATCATTGAGTTTTGTTAATTTATCACCTACCACCTCTTGTAGAACCTTAAAGAGACAGAGGAGGATGAAAAGGCACAGCACAAATCTTCACTGCCACCAGACCCCTCTTCCCAATGCGAGACACTGCTGTTTATTACCAAACTCTGTTTATAGTTGCGCACTCTCCCACCCACATGGCAATGTTTCATTCAAGACAAGTTTGAATTCACTTCAAGAAAAACATTTCAAAGGATCCCAAAGCATTTGTTTACAAACAGCATGCATGGAGAATTCACTTCTCCCACCAATGAACATGGTCCCCTCTGAGACAGAGAGAGGCAGCTGTTTCATAGCACCCAACACTACTCAACAGCTGAGGGACAGGAAACGATCCACAGACAACTGATATTGCTGAGGAAATTTATGGAAAATGAGGGCTGGAGACTTCTATTTGCCAGAAGAGACTGGGGAAGCTTCTGAGGACTAAAGCTCTCCGCTGGGTCAGGAGGAATTTAGGGAGGCAAAGCGTCCCAGACTGTGGTCAAAGGAGCGACTCCAAATTTCAAGTCTCATCTAAAAGCTGGCACCTCCCAAACTAACGGGAACCTGGGCACTGGGATAATTTGGCTGAGGAGGGGAGAGCACCCCCTGCTGAGGCTGCCACACAGATCTCATCCAAGCCCCAAACAGGCCCAGCCCTGTTCAACATGGGGCACAAGCCAAAATCACAGCCCAGAGAGGTATTTGGTGCAGTGAGAAGACTCTGGGAAGACTATAAAACTGAAAACACTCTGCAATCCCAGCTCCATACACCAGACCTACTGTAAACACTAAATCTTCAAGGGAGGAAGGATCACAAATACCCAAGTCCTAGGAATGGTAAAGGGCCACATGTTGTGGAAACCAAGAGGGTCCTAGGATGAAAAAAGAAGTCCCCAAAAAGGCTAAAGGAAAGTCAGGTGTAGGAAATCTGGACAAAAGAGAGTGAGGACAAAGGGTCTTACAGGGAGCTGGCTTCACATGGTACTTGCTCCCCAGATAATAACCAACTTTACGCAGGTAGGAGACAGCAGGGGCTCCCCAGAAGATCGGTGAGTACAACATCCAAACAAGGGACAGAACACACCTCCTCATCTCCAAAGAGTCACCTGTGATGGGAGGAACCAAAGGGCATCACGAAAGACGTGATGGAAGCACCAGTGTTGGAAGAGACCTGCCCTGCAGGAGATGGGATATGAGGCAGGGCTGCACCCCTCTTCCATACCAAAGGTTGAGCACAGGACATCTCACTTTGAGGATGGGGACATGTACATGGGTACAGTGGGTCTTGCACACACCCCTTGCTCAGAGATGGGCAGCACGTGGAGAGCTCTCACTCCTTCTCCATGGAGGCAGGGGAAGAGAAAGCTGGTCCTCTCTATACATTCTTCCTAAAAATGAGATGTGGTGAACAAAGCTACCAAAATGGATGTCCCTCCCCAAAATGGATGGTAGGAGAACAAAACTGTCCCCAAATCCATTTCGTGGAAAAGGCTGATGGAGGCCCTACCTTTTGGAGGGAGCAAGGGGCACTTTCCCCAGGCACAGTGGGAGATGCCCAGGCTCTTTTGATGGGGAATGACAGTCCTGCATAGGATACAACCTGGGGATGCCACCCTAGACACCCCAACGTGGGCTGCATGGGAGATACCACCTCAGGCAAGGTGTTGGCCAAACATCCTGGATACGGGGAGCGGGTGGCCCTCAGATGGGGATGATGGTCTCCTCCAAGGTGCCTCTGGCACCTAAAGCAGGGTATCACCAGCTC
>VYXF01007456.1:158831-178421 GCA_013397295.1 Polioptila caerulea
AGGAGACCCCCCTTGGCTGGAACTGACCCCCTACACACCCATCCACCCTGCTGCTGCTGTGCCCCATGTGAGGACATGGCCCCTGGGACTGCACATCTCCAGCCCCATCGCCCGTGGGTGCACTGGGATTTATTCTTTACATCCACATCCTCCTATCCACAGCCTGGTACCCCCCGTGCACCCACATGCCCAGTGCCAGCTGGGGATATGTCTCTCCCAGGGTCCCCACTCTCATTCAGCTTTCACACTCCCTTTACATCCTCTGATGCTTCTTCACACACAGCGTCATTCCTGTGTTCCATGACCTCCACCCCTGTCTTCACTCCAGGCCTCCCCTTCCATCTCTGCAGCCCTGGTCCTTTGTTACACACCTCCCAGCCTTCCCCATGCTCCTCATACGGCTCTGTGCCCCATGAGTACAGCTCACAAAACATGAGGAATGTCCATCTCTACCCTATCCTCCCATGTACAGACCACTTTGAGCTCCTTGTAATGTGTCTCAGATGGCCACCACATGCAGGGACTACCACCCACCCCAGCTCCTCTCCAGCTGAGGCATCCCTCTGAACCCCTTGTCACCACCCAGCAACTAACTCCAGCCCAGTTCTCAGACTTTTTCCTCACCAAGCAGACTCTTTACTCTGCTCTTCATGAACATCCTCTGTTCCACATACCGTGGCTTATTCAACTGAGCACCCTTTGGCTGTGTGGTTTCTTCCCATCCTCTATCTCCCCAGACCCCAGCACATTCTTACCTATAGTCATCAGCACTGTGACCCCAGGCCCTAGGACTTGCCTCTGTTCCACAGCAGTCTCAGGCTGCCTGGTTTCCCCTCTGCACACCTCGCCAGCACCCAGCAGGCACCAAGGAACCATCTCCATCAGCAGCTTCCTGGAGTTGTGGCTGAGAGCAAAGCTAGGGTGGATGGAGTTTTTAGGAACATCCACCAATAGGAAAGGCAAGAACCGCCTTGCACCATCCTGGATTAGAAGGAACAAATGCAGAGGAAGCACCACAGCACAGGCCTGTACAGGGCATGAGACCAGAGCAGCCCTCAGACTAGACTCCCCTGCCGTAGGAAAAGGAGCCAGAGAGATCCTACAGGGAACAGAGCCAAGTTCCTCAGGCAGGCTGAGCTAAATAAGCCTCCTAATGCATTAAAGAGTCCTGCAGGCATTGCTAGAAATTACCTGGGCAGCACAGCTAGACTGGGGGAAGAACCTGACATTAAACTGAAAAAAGAATAAAAAATCAAGGGAAGTCCTCAGGTAAGCAGAAGTTGTAAGAGGTCTGAGACTCTCCCATGTTTCCACATCAGCTCTTGGAAGATTGTAATTTCCTTATGCTCGGAGCTCTGTGGTAAAAGCTGATGTATCTGGAATGAAGAATCCAGGTCAGGAATGAAAAAATGTAGTTTAAGTTGCTTCTTCCTCTGTCAACCCTCACAGAGCTAATCTTAAAAGTCTTTTTGCAACACATCCCTGCCCCAAAAGCAGGCACACGTGAAAGAATCCTAGTCTGTCCCTGGCAGGGCCACTGTCTCACCCACCTCCCAGCACAGCCATGGATGCACCTTGGAGCCTGTATTGTACATGTTAGACACCTTTGTTACCAAAAGGGCAATTTTCAGTGGTGCTGAGCTCCCAAGGGAGCACATGTAGCTCAGGGGAGGGGGTACCACACACCCCAGGGGTGTGGATGAAATCCTACTGCTACAGCTGCCTTTTCTTTTAAAACAGGCTGTGACTGAACAGACTCAATGTTACATCGGTTTCACTGCTCACAGAGGCCTTGTGCTGTATGACTCACTGAATGGAAGTTAAGAACACAGTGCCAAAGAAATTAGCAGGAGGGGATTGTGCTGAGCACTCCATGGTCCACAAGGAAGTTTCTGAACTGCCTGTTGGCTTATTTTTGCAATTATTGCAACTTAAAAATTGCAGCATTGATAATATTGCTTCTCCTTACAGAGTACGCAGGCTTCAGACATTTTAGTGCATCTTGGAACAGCCCAAAGCAGAGGGGGATGCACTTGAGTTCCATCACTTACACGTTTAAGCAACACCAAACTATTATCTTATTTTAAAAGGGTTAGTATTGTTAACTGAAATTATGGCTTTGATACAGAAACACCAGGTTCCTTCCTTCCTTCAGCGCCTGTCTTCCTTCCTTCCTTCCATCCATCCATCCATCCATCCATCCATCCATCCATCCATCCATCCATCCATCCATCCATCCATCCATCCATCCATCCCTGTCAGATGGGAAGTCATACAAGTTGATTATTATAGCCTTAGGAAAAGAAAGTACTTACTGCATAAATTGCTCAGAGATGGGTAGCAATGATTCCATGTTCAAGATTGCTCTCTAAGGCATTTCTAGTCTTCCAACAAAAAAACCATCTTGACTGAAGCAACAAGAAAGCATCAAGCCCACCCTACACTTCAGCAATGGAACAAATGCTCCTTTACAACGTACAAGACGTATCAGTACCTAAGGACGCTGCACCATGCCAGAACTCCACCTTGGAGAGTATCAAGTGTCCTAATTTGTTTTCTTTTTGCTACACTGTTCTTGGCATCTGTAAAACTACACGCACACCACCAGGCCTGAAGGATGTGGCCATAGAGCAACATTCTCCCTTTGGATTTTAACTCCCAGGTAAAAAAGCAGCTCATACCACAAAGTTGGAGCAAAGGAAGAAGGAATGTGGAAAAAACAAAAGTGGAATTGTTACTTGGCAGAAATAATCAAGAACTTCTGGCAAAACTGAGCTATTTACAGCACTACATGTTAAATTTATTCTTAAGCCATCTTTACCCTGTAAAAGGGGAAAAAAAAATACTTGAGATGTCCAAGGAGATTTTAAAATTATCAAGTCTTGCAGCTGGTTTGTAAATGGTTTTACAAAGGGCTCTGTAGCTGCCCTTCCCTGCCTCCACCAGTTCCTATTTCCCAGCATCAGGAGGGCACAATGCAGGAGGTATCAGCCAACATTCCCATCAATTCCCATAATGACAAATGATAACAGATTTCTTTGGATTTAAGATTCATAATTCTGTACAAAACCAAACCTCACCCAGTTGAGGATTCCAAGTTCAGAGGTTTTAATGAATCGTACTTAGCTGCAAATAGGGGTCATGAGTTAACATGGAACACTTTCACCAATTCAACGCTGTGCTGATTTCCTACCTGCCTATTGTGTGCTTAAAATCTCAGGAAAAAGCAGTGATGAGTTATTTAACTTACACATGAAGCCCTGCTCAGTCATGTAAAACTGGAGATATACAATTCCAAGCCAAAAAAAGCAAACAAGGTGGTTGACACCAGGATAGTTTTTATTTGCTCCCTGAATTAAATATTGGCAGATACAGAAAATTCAGATACCAACTATTTCCCCAACATTTACAAGACTGAGTTTGCAATGTCAGAAAACAAGGACATTTATGCACAATCCTGGCAACTGATAGTGTGAGTGCACAAGATGGCCCTGCCTGAACATCAGCTTTTTTAGAGGCAGTATCCCTGGTCTCCAGCATCCAATGCTGTCCCCTCACTGACAATTGTGGCACCACGGAACAGCCAAGTAAATATCCTGAGTGGGCAGCTCCAGTGCATTTCCCCCTGCAAAGGATTTATTCCATGCTCCTCCTGAAGGGGCAGAGGCAAGGTCAGCACATCCAACAATTAACCCACCTATGAACACAAGCTGGTTGTGATACCCTTTTCACTCTGTTCTTTGAGAGCAGGGGAGAACACGGCACAGTGACACTTCCAAGTAAGCTGTTCTTCAAGGCCTTGCTGCTGCCACACATTGTCTGAGCCAGAGGCACACTCACTCCCTGCTGCCTGCCGAGCTGCTCTGCAGCTGCAGAGCCTCACAGTGGGTTTGCAGCACTTTCCCTGCTGTCTGAGGAAGTTTTCAAATAAATAAATGGCCATGAAGTAAGCAAGCTTATATAGCTGAAATCATGTGGATACACAGACTGTCTGCTGCTGAAGGAAATACCATTTGCTCCTTTTCACACTGGAGCAGAACTTAAGGACTTGCATTCTCCTGGAAGCAGCTGGTGCAGTCAATGCCCCCAGGGCAAAACACAAGTGTAGTCGGTGCAGTGTGAGGAGCCAGGCACCTCTGCTCCCTTTTCATAAAAAAAATAAAGAAACAGACACTTCTCTAAAACATGTCTGCTAAGCTAGGGGCACAGAAGAATGATCACATGCAGGATATGGTGATCCGTACAGCCATCCACCATCAACCAACCCTGTGGGGAAGCTGAGCACACATCACCCCCAGTTCTACAGCACAGGAAACACATGGTTTTACCAACTCCACTGTGCAATTTGTGTTAGATCCTAGCATGGCAGATGGCAAGAGATTTTCCCTTTTGGAAAGATCACAGAAGTGCCTTCTAGGCTGCAAAATGCCTTGGGCGTCCTCAGACAACTGCATCTTCTCCAGTCACAAGAACTCCTGAATTCTAGTCCTGCACTCCAGATCCTAATCCACATGCTCTTACTCACCAACCTTGCCAGTGTCTCTTCAGCAGGAGTTCCCTTAGCTCCAGAAGCAACAGTGACTCCAATACCTTAGCTGTATGACCATTCTTCCACAACCCTGATGGTTAGATCTGCAGGGGCATCGTATGCATTTGCATCTACTCTCTCCCTTTGTATTAGTAACAAGGACCTCCCAAAAGATAGCTTAGAGTACATCATATCCAGGCTCTAGAGGGATTTTAGGTATCACCGCCTCCTGCTTTTCCCTTACACTTTTTATACTGGGTTGCAACATAAGGTGCAAATGAGGGAGGGAGGGAGGGAAGTGGCAAAGTTGGGAACACACAACTGTATTAAAGATGGGATTGTCAGTCACTTTGATGTCAGGCCCCACATCAACACACCATGCACTGACATTGATCTTGCCCTGCCCACTTGGCCCAGAAAGGCAGTGAGAGCCTCTTCTCATGCTGAGCCACCACGTCAGTCTTGGTCGCCGTCAGACGACTCCTCCTCTGCCTCCTCCAGCCACTGGATAAACTTCTGGAGCTGCAGAGAGAATGAAACGTAATTGGGTAAAAACTGACACCTGAGAGATGCTCAACAAATACACTGTGTGAGTGAGCATCACTATCATCCATAGGAAAGTGTTTCCAGAAGAAATAGAAATTAAGGCAAAATGAGGGAGAGAGAGACAATTAGGTGAAAAGAACTGGGATGCCACAAACAAATGCAGACTGATTAAATTCCTAAAGGAGATTTCTCCAGTTAGACAATACCTCCACCACTTAGCAAAAAGACAAAAGCTTGCAAGTTTTTCAGAGCTTGAGGGCAAAGAGATGGCAGCTGCACCTTAGCTGACATGTTAGGAAAACTCTGCTGGGAAAAAAACTCATCCCTCAGAAACTGCTATTAAAAAGGCAGCTCATTTTACGTTTTAACTGGGCTTGAACAAGCAGCTGAAAGCACTGCTGACCTATACTAATAGCTGACTTTGTAAAGGTCTTGAACAAAACTGTTCTTCAGATGGCCTTTTTTCCTCTACTTCTTTTCCAGATCCAGGAAGGAGGACTGGAACGGGGCTCAGCCAAACTGCAGCACAAAGTTCTGCCTGATGGACGATGGAAGTTTATATGCTCCTTGCAACAGAAGCCAAATGAAACCACTCAGTACAGCAAATGCTTAGAAATATATGTGAAGGGACTGCTGAGCCAGGAATGAAAGCTTCAAAGGAATTGCATGGGGCCAGCACACAGGGCATTGGCCTAAAGCCCATTTCAAATGGGTGTTGGCTTAGAGAAGCCGTGCTGCTACTCCAGAAAGTGCTACACAGAGCCCACCAGAAACAATTCTCATACTACCTTCATTCCTCATCCAAACAGGATAATTATGGCAGAATGCACAGAAAATTCTGGAGAACAAATCTGTGTTGCTTAGTGTTCAGTGCACTGGTGTGTTTCTTGGCCTACCAGGTGATAGCAGCTGCTCCACAGAAGGTGACAGTGACACCAAACTTCACTCGAAGTTTCTTTCAGCAGCTGTTGTCTGTCTCTCTCCCCCCGCCCCGGCCTCTCCCAACACCTTTGGGACTCACCCGCTGGTTTTTACGAAGTTGCTTTCCTTTGTCAGAAGTGTCCCGCAAAGAGAACCAATTGAGAATTACATCTTCTTCCAGAATTTCCAGCTGGTAAAATGTCATCAACACCTGCATCAATTAGAAAAGAGCAACAGGCTCTCTATAAACTCTTCTGAGACCAGCTCACGTCCAAGTACAAAGTTTGCACGTAATCTGTGTCTCTCAGCTCCGTCTTCAGCAGAAGGCACTCAGTCTGCTTCATTTTCCCTCTACTGTTAAAAATAATCATGATTCTCCAACCAAGCCTTATGTTCCAGACAGATGCTGTGACACATAATGAGTCAAAGTTCAAGCCCCATCAGCTTCAGCTCTGAGGATGCTGGGTATGACTGAGAGCAGCAGGCAACAAGGGGTCACACAGGACATCAGTTCAAGACATAAGTTCTCTTTTTAAAGCAACCCCAACGCCACCCCCAAAGCAGATCCAATAAGCAACTGATGAAGGCTCACACACAACAGTGACACGTGCAGGGGAGCATGAACCTATCCAGCTCTGCCCCAGGCTCCCTCCTCCTGCCAGCTCTCTCTCTGCAGTGCCTTATGGCAGGTGTCAAAGCAATTGGTCATTCGTCAGCTCAAGCCCCTGCCCTGGGAGGGAGGGGGAGACACGACCAGGCTCTCTCAGGGTGCCTTCGTGCTCAGGCAGAGCAGGCACTTTGCAGCCGGTCTCCCTGCAGCAGAGCACTAACAAAGCTGGCTGCCAACTCCGAATATAAAGTGTCACTTCAATTCCCAGCCTCTAGGGAAACCCAGGCCTCTAGAACAATGGACACATGCCAAACAATTGCTGTAATTCAAGGACATTTTGGCTCACCAAACTGAGGGCGTTTGGCTTCAGTCCTAAGTGCTTTGCCATCAGCCAGAAGCACTGGTAGCAGAAGGTAGGATTTCTCTTTCTTGAGGAATCAAGAGTTAAGAAAGTTTTAGGAGAGCTCCTCCAAAACAGACAGAGGCTTTCTGAGTTGTAGCTAAAGGAGTCTTGCAATCCAAGTAAAATGCTCTCCATATGATAGGGCAGACAGAACGCAGGGACAAAATATTTGTGAAGGACAGTGAGCAGGAAATATTATGATAATTCTCAGAAGCAGGAAGACAGATAATAAGACACATGACAGGTTTCCTTTATTCCCAATTTCATAACTAGCTCAGCCTGAGTAAAATTCCACTTTTATTCTCAGCTTTTCTGTTTTGCACTCCAAAGTAGGGTAAACCATTTAGCAGTGAGATCCCAGGGACCATGGAGAGATAAATGAAGTGAAGCTCTTCCTAGAGTGAGTCTCTGGCCTCGCCTCTTCCAGCATCACAAAACAAGGGCATCTATGTTGGAAGCTGCAAAATAATAGCTCCCCACAGGCTGCAGGCTGGTAATTAATACTCACCCTCAGCTGTGCTCCCTCAGAGGCACAGGCAGACACAGAACTATTTTTTTTTTTTTTTTAAGAAATTGTTATAGATGGATTTTCTACACACCCTCTCCATGGAGACCCCAAAATTCTCTCCCCTAAAGCAGAGGTGATGATGTAAATAGGATGCATTCCACTGTGAATCTAGCAAAAATAGATTTGGGAGTGGATACTCACTTTAGCTATCGATGTGCAGAGACTGTCATGTTCCAAGAAGAATTCCTCAATGGCACATAAGGCATTCAAGTGATCTGACGCTCGTTTTATGTAGTTCTTAAACAACGGGGTCCAGTTCTTCAACAGCTGCAGTGAGAACACACAGAAGAGCTCCTGAGCTGAGATGGATGGGGGCACTCAGCCCTGTGTCTCAGCTGTGTTACACCAAGAAAGTGATCCAGGGAAGCATTTAATGAAACTATTCAGCTGACTACTTCAGGTATTTCACCCTCTCTGTCCATGAAGCAGATGTTATTGCTTCAGGTTGTCCTCATATGTGAGGACAGAACCTGGTTTTACAAAGCTTTCAAAATATCTATTTATTTCTTTTTTTACCTCTCTGGATGGAATACTAGATCATTGCAATAAATGTGTTCAGTGGAGTCTGGTATTCAAACAAAATCTCTTCACTGCAGACTGATAAGGAGAGACACCTTATGCCACTCACAGCCTCCCCCCACAGAGCAGCTGACATTTCAGTGGAATTTTCCTTCAAAGCAGAAGGACGAATAAGGAAACACAGAAAAAGATAATGCCAGGTTAATTACCAGCTCAGTAGAAGTGAACAGTAATAAACAACCACCCCTAAAACAGGAACACGTCAGAGCAACCCCTGAGTGTAAATCACACATTTGCTCTGTGCCTAGAGGCTTGTTTGGATCCTGAAGCCTGCTGCAGGGAATGAGTGGGAAGGATGAAGGGCAAGAAGTTGTTACACTATTAGTTGATCTCTCCTCCAAGGCTTATTTTTCTTGAAGTCTTAAGTTTAATGATTTTAGTCCTGCCTCTTCAAACAACATTTCTGAGTCCCCCACAGCTCTTTCTCTTGTTGTACATATCTGAGAAATATGCAGCAGGGAGCTCTGCAAAGCAGCACAGACTGACCTGAATCTGGAATAGGAGATAATAGATCCCTGCCCATAAAAATTTTAAAAGGTACGAGAACTTGGATAAGATACAAAAATTCTTTATTGGCCACATCATGACCTAACCATCCTACAAAAACATCCTAAGAAATTAAATCAGAGTTCTACATCTTTTTAAAAGGAGTAATTCAACAGCAGGCAATCCTGAAACTCCACCCCTGGCATGCCTGCACAGATCCAATGGTTTGCTGTGCCTTCAGCAGTGTTTTCTTACAGAACACATCTGGTCTGTTTTGGAGGAAAACTGGCAATTCACAGGGGCTTGGGGTGTGATCAAGAAGTTTTGAGTCACCTACATTTGGGATTAATCAGCATTACACTGTCCAAGATAACTGTTAACAGGCAGTGGACCTGAGAGAGGGAGAGCTCCAGGACACACAGCAGAGCTGCAACCCAGGCTATGGAGATGGTCCAGGCTGGTGTGGACTAGCAAAGGCAGCCTGAGCTAGCAAACAGTGCTCATCTACTCTGTAGTACTGCACTCCATCACCTCTTCAGACACATCTGCTGTGTAAGCAGGCTGGAATTTGCACGCCTTAAGCAGAAACGAAGAAGGGGATCAGTACAAACGAACTCATCTGTACAGAGGTGCATTGCCTGGTTTAAGGAACAACAGTAACAGCACAGAACGATCCTGATCATCATGGTATAATAATAAAACAACTGAGGGTTCTGTGGAGTATTTATAGGAGGTGTTTAGCAAAGTGCATAATGCTAAACACTCTTCCCACCTCTACAACCATCTCCCCATTCTTACTATTCTTTGGAATCTTCACCTCAACTGCAGTAAAGCTACTGGAAAGTTCCTTCCAGGCTAAGAAAAACTTTGTAATACCTTTCTATTAACACCTTTAAATCATAAGCAGGCACAAATCTAACCAGAAGCTATTGAGTTTCTGAAAGCAGGTTATTTATAAAGAAAACACTCACAACCCCAGGACTCAATTCAGCGTGTCTGCTGCTGAAAAGGGAAAGAAGAAAAAATATACCATATCAAGCTGAGAACATGCACTGCACTGTAAGTGGTGCTAATGGGGATAGTAGGGCTCAGCCCCACAGAGCCCCTAGGAAAAATATCCTCTAAGCCTGTATGACCAGAGAAGCTATTTTGGGAGTTTCATGAAAACCTAAACTGGAGAATTAGAATACTACCATTATCTTTAGCTTCTAGGGGTTTGGGGCAATTATACAAAACTTTATGCATTTATATGTTTCATCCCAGACTAGAACATCTTCTGATGGGGTGCTGCAGTGAAATTCTCCTTTCCCACTCATGCTAGAGTAGGAGTCTAATCTGGGAGACCAAGAGATGCCATATCCCAGCTGGGATTAAAAAAATAAAGCATCCTGTATCGCTACCAATTCCACACAAGCTGTTGTCTAGATGTACTGCTTTCCACTTAGAATCTAACACCTGCTCCAACATTTTCTTTGGTCCTTCTCCTTCAATTCTCTTTTTCTAGAACAGGACATGCTCTTCAAGAAAACAGTCTAGAAAAATGAACAAAAGCAAGCAGAATTTAAGCAGAGTAAGCAGCCAACTGATCTGAAGAACAGATCAGTTATCATGGATGTTTTCTGCAGAAGGCATCAGCACATGTCCAAGAGGTGAATTAAGTAGCATGCTTACACCTACATAAAAGGGAATTAGTTTTCCACCCTTTCCCATCAATTGAAAGTACATACTTCCTCAGAGAAAGGATTATGAGGAAGTCTAGTGTTCCTCTCAATATCCTAAAAAAATAAAAAGCAGTCCTAAAAAAAATTTAAGTAGTCTGTCCCAAACATGTGTCAGACCTATTCATTTTTAAAGAGCACATTCAGAATCTGTAGAGTTTGCAAAGTCACATACATAAATGGACTGTAACAAGGAGACAAAAATACTACAATGACTTCAGTTTGGGTGAACAAAACCATTAAGAGAAGACTGCCTGCATTTTAAAACAGATCCTACCCTATTTTGTCTGCAATAAGGCAGGAAATTCATGTTGGTACACCCAACTATACAACCCATCTCCCTAAAAACAAAGCAGAACTTTATCTTTGCACAAAGACAACAATATCATGCCTTTGCAATAGGCTGAAAAAAAATTGGCACCAATTACAGTATGCAGACAAGTAAGACCTTGGAAAGGATCCCATTGGGAGAGGAGTGCTCCCCATTGCCCCAGGGACAGGACTTGAAACAGATTGGAACCAGGCTGCTGGAATGCAAGCCTGTAAAGTCATCTCTAACAGACCTTCTCTTTTCTCTTTACAAGTGATGCACTTCTACTCACACAGGCAACAGAAACAACCACAGCTACTGAAGTACAGCTCCCACACCTATAGTCTCAGCTGAGCTCTGTCAAGCAGGAACAACATTTTCAGGTCATTTTTACTTCTATAGAAGACAAAGAGGCTCATGATCTCATGGAGTTCAAGTGACAAGTTAACCAAAGACATTTCCCAGGCTGGAACTACCTGGGGCACACAGAGAGACTGCTACACACGAGGAGATAAGCCCATAGAAGAGTCTAAGGGAGCAGAACTCACAGGAAGTAATGCTGAGAAATAGTTCTGGGAGTCCAGGTTTGCATCCAGCTGCTGCAGTGGGAACTCCAGGATCACTTTACTGAGCACCTGCATCATCTCCTTCAGGCCAATGTTATATGCATACCTACAATGAAAAAGGCAAAAACCCCTCAACATTTCACACTGTCTGATCTCTGCAGACTGTGGCTATTCACAGAGTTAGAGCAGAAAATCTGATTTTCATCTTCTCAACCTATTTTTTTTTTGGTCCAAATATTCAGACAATAAAATCACTTTGCATTGTATTGGGCCCTGCATAAGGCTTTAAGTCCTGAAAAATCTGTTATCACAATTGGAACAAGCTGCTGCAGGGACAGCACCCTCACATTTACCAGAGTGCTGTAGGAATGCTCTTGCACAAAAGAAGGCAAACAGGTTTGGATTCGAAACAATAAATAAAACACACTCTGATTATGTGTTTTAGACTTGCTGCTGTAAAAATACTGAGGACAAGCCACACCACAGCACAGCCCCAGCTGCAGGCAGCTGGCTGAATGCTGCAATGCCCAGAGCAGCAGACCCTGCATGAACTTCCAGGCAGTCGTGCCAAGAACTGGCTTGGTCTCTTCAGTCCTAGTTATTTAGCAGCAATTCAATCTCTTGTTACAGAGATGGGGCAGGAAAAGCCTAACCACCAAGGATGCAAGAGATGCAGCTGGTGCTCCCCATCAACTCCAGTTGTCATTCAGTCATGATGTCTGAGCTGCATTTCTCGTGCTCCATACTGATAAAATGTCTAACAACGGGCATTCACGTGGTTTCTCCTCTTCTTTTGACACATCTGCTGTCAATCCCAACCATTCAGCATTAGGGACAATATCCCTAAGGACAACCTGAGGATCCCTAAGGACATCCCCAACTCACTTGAGGGAGTTGATTTCCAGGACCAGGTTGTCACAGGAAATGTTTTCTTCTTCACCCCTTTGTAATGTACCCAGAACTTCATTCTGGAAAACTAATGAAAGAAAGGACAGGCAATTAGACCTAAGGGAAAAGCAGAGATTCTTCAAACTGCTCATTACTGAAGGAATGATACCTTTCACAAAAAAAAGCATTCTGACACAGATGTCTGTTTGTTCTCTGTAAGCTGACACAAACCCACAGCAATTATAAATAGTGGGATATAATTCAAAGGAAACCACTGACTAAATATCATTGATCTATCCACAGAAACCAGTACAAAGCTATTTACCTCTGCAGCCTTTTAGAGCAGAGTTTCTATTATACTTTCACAATTTAGCCTTTCCTATTCAAACAAACTTCATCTTCCCATAACTGAAAGTATTAATTCAAATCTAAAACTTATTGGTTTAATTTTCTTTGGGGCGATATTCCAACATGAGGAAGTTTTTGGGTTTTTCGAATTTGGCCCAAACCTCTTTCAAATCCAGGTAAACTTAACACAACAAAACAGAAAACCAAAACACCTCTGCCAAAAGAGGCAGCTCCTACAAGGACATTTACTTCTCCAGAATTATTACAGATAATTACTAAGATATCCATACAGAGAAACTCTGCTGGCCCTTCCCATAGGCAATGACACTGCCATTTAAAGAGACAACTCAGGGAGGTCTCTCATGAAGGCCCAGTGATGAGGAATGAGAAAGATGGAGGCTCTTTGTCTAGTTTCTCATCCTTGACTGTCTGGGGTTAACCCAGCAGTAATACAGGGAGTATTAAGGAACTCTGTACAAAATGCAGGGAGTGAGATCAGACAACAACATAGAGGTGCACCAATTTTCCAATACACCCAGAGAAAGCAGCACAAACCTCACATGCTGCATTATCTACAGAGTCACTGTACTGCAGAGCCCATCTCACCTTTGATGTCATCCAGCTGAGGGGAAGCTGCCCGACTGTCTGGCTCCTCAGAGCCCATGCTCAGGTCACTGTCAGATTCACTCTCTTCCTCTGAGTGCATAGCTGGGCCTGAGGAAGGAGAAGATGCAGCATTCAGAGCATTCAGCACTGAAAAGCTGCAACTATCACATGCCATGAGGAACCAGGTGTCCCAGGGACTTCCCAACCAAGTCAGCAACTATTTGTCCTTACAGGGAAGCTTCTATTTACAGGTCCAGATGATTATATTTGCTGCAGAGGGAACACCACAGTTGGCACTAGGATAATGGGATTATTTGGGGAGTCTGCAGGCAGACAACAAAGGACAGGGACAGAAGCAACTGCATTTTGTGCAGACTGCTGACTCACAATGGAGCAATGTCAGCAGACACTGCCACTGGCAGGAAGAAAGCCAGCAGCACCCAGAATAGCCAAAGCATATTCCCATCTGAGGGAGGGCCTGATGTCCCATAGTGCAGCATTCCCAGGAGAGACAGCTCTGTGTGTTAGTGCAAGGCAAATATCTAACAAACATCTACAGAGCACAGGTAGAGAGAATCTGGTCTCTGACCTGCTTTTACCTTCCACCTTCCCTCCACATATAGCTGTTATCTGGAGCCAGTCTGCTTCACAAAGCCCAGGTCTTGCTCTAGACAAAATTACCACCATCCCACCTGGCCACTTTTCCTGACACACACCTGTCTGTTCACCCCCAGGTGACCACACTAAACTTTTCCTCACCCCATAGGCTTTGTCTCTGCTCTTCTTCGTCCTCTTCACTCTTGTCATCTGCTTTCCAGAGATAGCCTCTGCCCTCTGAGCCTATGTCCTTTTTATTGTAACCTGAAAAAGAATCAGCAATCAGAGTGTGGATGTAGCAAATCTGCTTACAGGCAAACCTGAAATAGACTGCATATTGGAATAACCTGCATATTACTGCCCCTAAATAGCCTTCATCAAGAGGGAGATGAGATTCCTGCACATGCATACAGATTTCAGCTTTGATTTTCTCACATGCCTTGACAAGTGACTTACTTACTCCTTCCTACAGCAGCAACATTTGGCAGACCATGTTTAGATCCCTTGACAAACCCACACTGCAGCAACAGTACTTCACAAGGACAAAGCCCTTGGACACAGCTGAGCATCCTTGCTCGCCCTGATGAAAACACATAGGTTCCAGGTTGAATGCAGCACTAAGCTCCACCCTGCCACTGCAGTGTCTGGAATGGGGCTGGTAAAGACCCCAAAACATCATGGAAGACAAAACCTTCTGCATAGCTTTAGTGCATGGAGACAGAGACTCTCATACCTTTCAGTTTCACTTTGCTCTCCTTGTTCACACCAGAATCATCACTGAACTGGTCATCATCCTCTTCCTCCTCATCTGGGGGGTGCAGAGAGATCACTGTGCCCTCAGAGAGAGTGATGCCAGGACCTACTACTACCTGAAAATATGTGAAACATATCTTAATGAAAAACACTCTGACTGCCCCTTTTACCTCCACCAGCAGCTCCAGACAAGCTGTCACTAACAAGTACAACTGAAGACACCAGCACTGCTACATTCCATATTATACTGCCCCAGCCAAGGAAAGGGAAGAAAAGGGTGGGAGCAGGAGCACAGTTTGCCCTGCAAAAAGGCTTGGGGCAGCCCTGTGCTCTGGAATAGTACAGTGCAAGATGAGTAACCTGCCAAGAGAGGCAGAAAGCAGAACAGACATAAATCAGCTCACCTGAGAAGAGAGGACACAGCGGGGCTTTAGCTTTACTTTCTCCTTCACTTCAGCCTCATCACAGATAACAGAGTGGTGGATCTCCACGTTATCTGCTATGTGCACTCGGTCCCAGAGAACAGCTCCATCCAAAGTGACTTTATCACCTGTTACACACCATCAAGTACAAATATGTTGAGGAAGGCTGTTTGGTGCTCTCTGACACTGCTGAGCTCACTAGGAAGCATCTTACTGACCCCCAACACCCTTGATGCATGATGGATGTTAAATGACAGGGGAAAATTTGCCTCAGAAGCCTACATCCACTTCTTACCCAAAGTTGAAAGACAAATTTGCTCTCTACAGAGACTTGAGAGTAACAACTGACATCTCAGTTTTGGACAAACACAGCCAAATCATGAGAAAAATAGAAAATCCAGCCAAGGCTAAGAAGGAGTGAGCTAGGAGGGAGCAAGGTTAGGAGTGAGCTGCTAGGAAACAGCTCATGAAAATGGGGACAGATGTCCCTCTTTTGCAGGATGTTGGTGGTTGATAACTCTAGTTCAGCAAAGCTCATGCATTCTCTGCTGCTGAAACAACTCATTTGCATCAAGTACTTTCCAGCTTCATTATTGTACCCTGAAAACTTTAATCTATTTCCTCTGTTGGAAAACCAATCTTTTCTCCTTTCTCCCCATTAGCAATCAATCAGTACCCACCTATCATCCTCTCTCAGTGCCAAACACACCTTAAAAACTGAATTCCAACTAATGTGTCCTCCGGCCTGGCAGGGCTGGCACATCCCCCCCTCCTGCACTCACCTATCCTACAGTTCTGCCCAATAACGCTGTTGGTGATGGAGCAGTTGCTGCCAATGACCGTGCCCTGCCCGATGAGCACGTTCTCCTCCAGCACGCTGCCGTGGCCAAGGCTCACATCCAGCCCTCGGTAAATGTTGTGTTTAGAGTGGGTGTAACTCTGGTTCTTGTCATCACTGAAGTTCATCTCTGGAGTGAGAGGGTAAACCCAGCGCCGGATGATGTCAGAGCACACAGCTTCGTACATCAGCAGGTTGCATATATGAGCACCATACTCTTCTGTTGTTACATGCATGTGGATCTGGTTCCCCAGGACCTGGGAGACAGGCAGGAGCTTGTCAGAAGGTTCTCTAAGGCAAAGTAACAGGATCTCCCTTGTAACAACCCTCTCCTTACCTCCTCATTCACCAACAGACCACGCACAAAGTCATCTCGTGTCTGGTAGTCAAAATTGTCTGTGAACAGTTCAGCCACCTGCCAGGAATAAAGTACATGGAAATAACAGAGTCAAGTTATACAATATGGGAAAGTGATGGTCTTGAATAAAGCTCTGACTCCTTCTGCTAGGAATATTGACTCTCCCACCTCCTCCTCCAGAATCCATGAACAGATTCTGGTTTCCAGAAGGGGCAAGACATTGCTTTAGCATTTCCAAGCAATTTGCCCAGCCTTACTTTGTAGTTTCACCTCCAAAGGAAGGCTGCAGACAAACTTTACCAGATCTGGAAGATATGTTAGCGAGCCTTAGCTGGAATAACCCTGAATGTTACCCTAACATGGTACCAGCTTACAAGTACTGACACTTCTCCACAGGACAGCCACCACCTCTGCTCCACAGATGTTATTATAAGCAAAGTGAAATCATTTTTTTCTGAAATAGTTTCATTCTCTGCCAAATCAGCCAGTCTCTGGATGTATCCACCGTGCAGTTCTGCCTGGGCTTGAGCAGTGGATGCCAGAAACAGACTGAGCTCCCATGTGTTCCACACAGCAGCACCACATGATCACCCAAACCCTCAGCCCAGCCAGTTCTGTTTTCCAAACCTGGTACTCAGGCAACACACACCCTGCACACCAGAGGAGTGCAGACAACAGAGGAGTGCAGACTGAATTTTGGACTCTTGGAAGGGCAAGGCTCACCTGTGGAGAGCAGATGCTGATATGACAATCCAGCAAGTCATGGCGCACCTCGACATTCTCAATAGAGCTCTGGAACAGACTCTGATAAAGGAAAAAGTTCACGTGACCTGAGTGCCTCACACAGTATTGACCCCCTAAAGCCTTCTATCAGCCAGGGGCAGTACTGACTGAATTGTTAAACTACCTGAAGTTCTGAGGATCAGAGAAATCTACAATTTACAGTAGACCCAATCCTAGCAGGCACAGACTGGTCACACAGAGAGCTGAGTGTCAGCCAGCAGAGACTGCCCCAGCCCTTACAAAGTGCAGATCCCCCAGAAACAGCTTGTACTTCCACTTTGCTTCCAGAAGGCTCCTTGCCTCAGTCTCTGGGAGTACAACTGTACAAAAAAACCACTGATAAATCCAAATACAATTTTTACAGCTGTGGGTCAGTTTTGTATTGTTGGGTTTTGTTTCTTTTGGTTTTTCCTTTTTCATTTCCTACAGTGATTTGTACTTCAATTTGAAGACATGAAATAACCTCCTGATTACTGTTTTGGGCATGAAAATAGTATACAATCACAGCCTTAGTTCTGAGTTGAAGAAAGAAACTGGTCCATCTGTCTCATGGAGAAAGTGCTTCCACAGACATTTACAGAGCATATTAGGTGAGCAAACAAGTAATAGGAGGTACCACTCCTTGCACCTCTGTAATTCCACCCCATGTCAGGCTCAACAACATTTCAAAAAGGAAAGGGCTGTTAAACACTGGAATGGACTGCTCAGGGAAGTGCTTGTCCCACCCCTGCAGGTGGTCAAGAAATGACTGAACATGCCAGGGTCTAGTTGATAAGGTGGTGATCAGAGTTTGGGCTCTCTGAGATCAGAGGTCTTTTCCAACTTAAATGATTTGGTAAAAATGGCCTGTGGTAGCGGTAAATGCTTGCCAATTTGGGAGCCCCTGCAACAACACAAATAATCTCCTTCCCTTGTTTTACATCATGGGAAGGAAATAAAGGGCAAACCCTGAACTGTGAGAAACACATCTGCTTCATATTCAAACTGGCATGAGCCACAAACATGCGTGTCCCCACATGATTTCATCAAGAGTCAAATAAAGATTAAGGGGAAAAAAGCCAGTTTACCCCAAGTTACTTCCTACCATCTGCTCCTCCAAGAGGAGCAGTTCCCCAGACCTCACTCAAGGAGGATCTCCTTGGTAGCTGCTTCACAACCCCAGCCCTTTTCCACCTGCCAGGTTCCAGACGCACCATAGGAAAGCGGAATCGTTTCAGCCCCTGTGTTCTCTGGTAGTGAAGGACACGGTTTGTGGCACTGTCCATAGCAATAACAATGTCATCCTCCTTGCACCTGGCATGGTGGCCAGGTGAGGACTCCTTGAATATCATCGTCATCACAGACACATTCTTTTCCATCTTTCGACGCAACCTGAAAAAGGAGGGCAGAACTATGAGAACACTCCTCGGAGAGCTACAGACCGCAGTCTCAGCGCACCAGGCAAGCATCCACTCCTCCAGCACCTACTTGTGCTCTTCCAGGGCTTTGGATATATTGAAGTTGGACACCACATCGCCAGTGACCAGGATGAAGTCGGAACGAACAAGGGACTTGGCATCCACGTCTCGCAGCACGTCACCGAGGGAGCGGTACAGGTCCGAGGTGACAAAGCGCACGGTGTTGGGGGACGAGTGCCGGCACCACTTGGATTTCCTGGAAGACGGAAAAAAACCATCAGGAAGGCATAAAGAGGCTATGGACACACTAGGACACAGTGCATGCCACACCTGTAAGGGGGTGCAAGGAGCATCCTGTGACAGTGAGCCCGCTATTGCCAGGCTCAGAAGGTGAACTGAGGAGCAGCCCCACAACACTGAACCCTTTTAACACACGGCACAACCACTGTCCTGCACAGCAGGAACTGCCATTTCTGAGAGATGCTGGGAGACCACTGCTGAAAGGGTGTCTCTCACAGTTTTCATAAGAATCAGTGAGGCCTTTGAGGCTTGTTGGAGGGCAGACAAATACTTTTTATGATAAAACTAAAAAGAAGAAGAGATTCTTACTGCAAATGCTCTTTTATCTCAGCTGACTTCCAACAGCAGAAAACAAAGGTTTCTTCCACTCCAGTTGCTGTTAGGAACTCCAAGGTGTAGTCAATCATGGCCACATTTGCCATAGGTAAAAGAGCCTGAAAAAAACACAAGACCAAAAAAACATACAGATAGCTGAACAAACACTCAGTACCCCAACATCAGCAACAGCCCCTTTCAACTTGGGGATACAACATCATCAATAATACCAAAAACAAGTAACTGCTCCACCAGGTTTTATAAAAATCTTTCAGAGTTGATGTAAACAGTAAGAGCTAATTGGTGATCTTCTAGAGGCAGAGCCTCAGTTCAGAAAGAAAGGCATAAAAAAGTGAAGTTATCACTGAAAACTGTTCAAGAAGACTCAGATAAACGACAGAGACTGGAAAAAAAAAGGTGCTGATTCCCTGACTCAGGCTTTAACTGCTTCAAGAAAAACCTGTCAGACATGAATTATGAAGCCACAGGAATATGAGTGTCCAGAATTAAATAAGGGGAAAAAAAAAAAACCAACCTAAAGTGAAGTAAGTACTCTCTTGGCTTGAGATTCAACTGACACTTTTAAACTGAGTTACTGAGTCACACCTGAGTGATGGCATGCCATTCCTTAATTCATTTTTGGTGCTGTTTCATTTCAGGCCTGAGCTCACGTGTATAATTACAAGCACCACCAACACTTAATCAGCAAACGAGGTAAGACAATTGTTCAGACCTAAAGTCTCCAGAAGC
>VYXF01007456.1:178820-196452 GCA_013397295.1 Polioptila caerulea
GGCGGGAACGGGGCGGGAGCGGGGCGGGAGCCGCTCGCTGCCTCCCCATCATCTCCCTCCTCCCGGCATCACCGCTGTGGCGAAGATCCGGCGTTGCACGGCCTCAGGAGCGGGGAGAGGCTTTTCATCGCCATCCCCCGAGCAGGGAGCGNCTCTTGGCTTGAGATTCAACTGACACTTTTAAACTGAGTTACTGAGTCACACCTGAGTGATGGCATGCCATTCCTTAATTCATTTTTGGTGCTGTTTCATTTCAGGCCTGAGCTCACGTGTATAATTACAAGCACCACCAACACTTAATCAGCAAACGAGGTAAGACAATTGTTCAGACCTAAAGTCTCCAGAAGCTTGTTATGTTCCTTCAACACATAGCCTTTTGAGCTGGATAATTGAAGTACAACCCTCATCCATTTTTCTGGTCATATTCTTTCACGCATTACAGCTGGCAAGGAGCAAGATTTTGTTTCTTTATCAGAAACAAGCCTGTCCAAACCCGCTGCCAGTCCTACACCAGCCACAGACGAGGAGCCATATGGAAAGTGGACAGCACCAACAGAGCAATTAGATCCTCGCTGCCTCTCCGGCGGGGCACAGAAACCCGCACGGGCGAGAACAGCCGGAGCGCAGGAGGGCGGGAGAAGCCGCGGCGCGGGCTGCCCGAACCCGGGGGGCCGGGGAGCCTCGCCTCCTCCGGACCCAGCCCGGCCTCTCGCCAGATCTCTGCCCACCCCGGCCTCCCGGGAACGGTGCACACCGGGACAGGCGGCCCCGGAGGCACCGGCGCGGCGCAGGCAGCGGCACCCAGAGGGGATTTCTCACCCGCGGCCGGTCCTTGGAGATCGGGAAAAAGCGGCGGTTGAAGCTGTCGGCGACCAGCACGGCCTGGAGCGGCGGCGGCGGCTCCTCCTGCGGGGGCCCGCCGCGGCGGCTCCACGTCCTGCCCTGCCTGCACGCCTTCTGCCGCCAGTGCCTGGAGGCGCAGCGGCACCCCGGCGCGGGGGACGCGCTCAAGCTGCGCTGCCCCATCTGCGACCAGAAGGTGGTGATCTCGGAGCCCTCGGGCATGGACGCGCTGCCCTCCTCNGCAGCGCAGCTCCCTGCCATGGCCGGGCTCGGCCGGGACCCGACCTGGGGAAGGCCTGAATGTCCCCACAGACATCCCCAGGTGGCCTCGGGGTGTGTGTAATGCTTTGATATGACGCTGGTGGTGTCTGGTTTGGGGAACAGTGATGTTTTCTGATACACTTCCTAGCAGCGACGTGTGTGTGCTACATTTCCGAATATCCAGACGCTCTTTCTGCAAAGGACAGCCTTGATGTGAAGCAGCTCGCCCGTGCACAGCTCATACCTGCCATCAAAAGGCTGTCCCCAAAACCCACAGCCCCTGAGGGACCCCTCGGAGCCCACTCAGAGACCCTTCCAGAGTGGATGGGAGGAAAGAAGACGCGGTTTCTGAGAGTGAGGGGTGGCATTTTTCTTCCCCTCAGCTTGGTGAAGCAGCGGCGATGCTGCAGGGCTGGTGTCTGGCTGCCCCCTGCTCGGACACTGTCAGTTCCACGGATCCCGATCCCCTCCAACCATTCCTGCCCCAGCCCAGGCTCTGGCCTCGCACAGCTCTGATTGTGCTTCACTGCTGTCCTGGTCCTCAGAAAGAGACGGGCCGTGCACAGCCCCCAGCACAGGAAACCTGCCCTCAGCTGTGTCCCTCCTCTGCTGCCTTTCCCTGCCGCCGGTCGCAGGGCTGCAGGACTTACCTGGCACAGTTCACACAGCACCGCCACCTGCTCATTTGTCACCGAGGAAAACCCTGCCTTCAAAACCAGGAAAACAGGCTGAAAGGCCTCCCTAGGGAGCTCCTAAGAGGATGGCAGCAGAAGGGCTGTGGAAAGTCCCGAGCCTGGCAGCAGGAGAGCCCTTTCCATGCTGGCTGCTGCAGGACCTTGCCCCGTTGTCACGCTTCTGCCCCTCTCCACGTGGGACAGGCATTCACTGCCCCTGCTCTGTCCCCTCACCAGCCCCTCTTGCTGCCCCTCGGTCCCCAGTGTGACACCCTGCTCTGGTCTGCGCTGCTGTCATCTGCTACTGAAAGACAAGCCAAAGACTCAAAGAGTCTCAAATTCAGTTGTGGTCTGAGAGAAACACTGGGAATTTGCACTCCCATCTCCGTGGCAGGGCCTCTCCCAAGGGCGGAAGGTGGCACGCCCTTATCATCCCAAGGCACACAGTATGGCCTTTCCACCCTGAGGGAGGGAAATGGAGGCACCACTTAACCACAGACCTACAGCACTGCCCCAATATCTTGGGCAGTGCTGTACAGCCCCCATGGCATTGCTGAGGGGTCTTTAGTAAAGGGAAGAAAGCTGTAATAGGCAACATGTAGCATTCCTCTCCACCGATTGAATTGCAGGTCCAGGACTGACGTAGAGAACAAAGTCTCCTCTGTCTCCTGAAGGACTCTGCAGCACTGGGTATTCCTTGAAATTTCCCTGAGCAGTTAAAATGCTTAGGCGTCACTTACGTGGAGCCATCTGTGCCCAGTGACTTGTGACTGAGCCCTTGCTGTGCCACAACTTGCGGCTGAGCTGCTTGACCTTAGCTAGTGGTCTGGAAAAAGGTAGCAAGGATGGACACAGCAAGAAAATAGAGCTGAGCTACCCATGGGAAATAAATCATCCCCATCCTTTTCAAAAATAGGTATCTGCATACCCTTGGGAATTCTGTTGCCCTGGCAAAGGAACTAACCCCATAACAAGAGCTCCCAGATGGTTTCAGCCCAGGGGTTACAGCCTGAGGAGTGATCCAAGAGGTGGATTTGTCATTGCCTAAGGGCAGGACAGCATCTTAATTCCTGCCTATGTGGCACTAAGTGCATAAACAGCACCAGAAATCAGGTCTGATCCAGCCTGCACAGCCACTGTGTGCGCTGGGACCGGACACAGAGAGGTTGACAGGGGAATCAGCAGATTATCTGGCTAATTGCATCCTGTTCCCTCCAAATGAGGCGAGTTTCCAAGACGTTGCCCTGGTAAATTGGCAAGAACAGGGGAAGACAAATCAAGGTAATTGCTAATGAACTAAACTCAAAATCAGCTTGATAAGTATTCCTCAGGCTTTGCAGACACATTTCCCTTTGGTCTCACCGGGAACTTGCAGGCCTGCAGCACCCAGGCCAAACATTTTCTGACAGCAGTGTAATTCTAGGGGAGCTCTTAAAACTGAAATTACCTCATGAAAATTGAAATGAGATGGAACTGGGTTTGACTGGAGGTCTATCAGTCCCTATATCCCACAGTGGCTGGGCAGGGTGGTGGGAAGACACAGAGACCGTAGGACTTTTCCTTGCTGCCTCATCCTTGGATATCCCTGGACAGTGCATATACCCTGGACACCCCAAGCACCCTTGACTCTGGGAATGATGAGCCTGGTGGGGATGCTCTGCTTTCTGAGACATCTTTCTGGTCCCTGTTCCAGTATTTTAAACCTTTTTCTCTTTTAATTTGTTCTCTGTGAGCATTTGGTTCTTTCCTGGCTTTTTCCTATGCAGACTCAATGACCCATGAGGCATCTCTAAGCCTCAGCAGATAGCTCTGGGTTTGGTCCTATCTTAGACAGCTTTGGGGCCCCACAGAGACTGAGTAGAATCAGAGTCCCCAGAGTGGTGAGACTTGCAATGAGGAGGATAACAGGAAGTCTGCATGGAAGAACCATGTACCTAACATGAGGCTCATTTCCCCTCACATGTCCTGCCTGGTGGCCAGCAGCTCTGATGCCCTTAGAGCATACTTCTGTGCCTTCAGCAGAGATATGAGACTTCTGTCATCTCAGCTCCAGGTCAGAGATGCAACTAGTGCCTAAACTCAGCTCTTCTTGGCCCACTCCATGCTGGCAGGGAGGCTGGTTTGGTTGGGACTACTCCCACACAGTGCCAGAGGTGACAGGGGCAAGCCATGAACCCTGGGCACTCAGGGGAGTGTCCTGGACTTACCCAGGACAGCTGATGCTCACTTGGCTGGTCTAAAGAGGGGTCTGCCCACCCCAAGCACCCTTGGAGGAGCTCCTGCCCGTGGGACAAGGGGTAGGTAATGGCCAGTACATGGACATTGTCCATCCCTCTTATACATCTGAATGACTCTGAATAAATCTGTGCCTGACACAAGATTTACCTGAGCACTGAACCAAGTTCTGCAGGGAAAAATAACACTGCAGACCACAAGCAAGTCAGTAAGCATGAAAGCCAGACAGATTCTATACCCCAACCCTTCTGCCTNTCTTTGCTCATTTGGGCTTCTCCTGTGCCTCTCAGCGGAGGGTTTCTGACAGATGAACTGCTAGGCCTCGTCTGCTCTTGGCTCCTGGGTTGACAGACTTGGGAAGATGAACCAGACATGAGGCCACCCTGTGCACATCCCCCTGGGTTTCCAGCTCCCCTGGAACTGGTACTGCTTACAGAGCTCCCTGGTATTCCTTTCCACCACTGGGCACAGCATCCCTCACCTGCTAGCAGGGAGAATGCATTACTGCTGCCTGAGCTCTGGGCTACCACAACTCCCTGTACTCAGCTGCTGCTGTACCAGCTGGGACATGAAAGGAGACAGGAGCTCCATCTGCACTTCCCCAGCTGACAGAATATGGAGGCAGGGCTGGGGGTGTCCATTTGCAAGGAGCAAAGCATTCACAGCAGAGGTGCTGCTGGTGAATGTTCATCTCGTGTCTCTGGAGACCACGCAGGTACGTTAAGCTGAGCAGGCTCCCCACAGGTGGCACAGGTCTCCCTGGAGGGACAGGGGACAGCAGAAATGCCCCTCTGCTTACTTAGAGAAGGGACAGCCATGTGACAGTCTGTCTGCCATGGACTGGCCCTGCCTGGAGCTCAGGAACCTGAAATGAGAGGGAAGTACAGCAAGATCCCAGGGTAAACTTCTCTCTAATTTACTTCATCTGGGGTTTTTTCCTGGTTCCAGGCTCTGGCATCATAGACACAGGCTGAGCAGTAGGATATACTGCCCTGGATATTTTAGCTGAGTTTCCACTACAAGCCTTGCTCCAGTTTCTCCTGCTTGGAATGTTTTGGTTTTTTTCTTCACATGGCCTCAGCAAGCAATAGCTACTTCCAGATTTCTTAGGTAGCTCATGGATGAATTCTGTGTGATGTAATTAATCCTTCAGGACACTGCTTCCATTGTCCCTCACCAGCAGCTCTCCTGAGGAGAAACCCCAGCCCCAGAGTGATGAGACATGATGGTGCTCATGTCCAGCTCACAGAAATGGTCTTGCCCAGGTAACCATGGTGCAGATACAGAAACACCTGTGTGCTGCCCTTCTTCTATCACTGCTCATGCTCTGGCTCCATCCTCTGCTGATTCATCCCACTGGTCACTCTCAGAGATTGAGGAGTCTTTGGCCATGGCAGGCACAGGCTCCTCAGTGAGCTCAGTGAGGACACCCTGTCCAGGGATGGAAAATGAGTCAGTGGCCATCTGAGCTTGGCATGTGCTCCAGCCACAGGGACAGCAGTCCCTGGAGGCAGCCACCTTGTGTGACCCCAGAAGCTGCTTAAGCCTGAAGAGCAGAGCACATTTCCCGTGGGGGACAGTGGTGGAGCAGTCACAGGGACAGGCGCTCCCAGTCACATGGGACTGCCTGAGCACAAACACCCTGGAGCAAGGCTCCTCAGCCTGCAGAATTCCCCTGCACTTTCTCTATTCCTTATTCACATACAATGTTTTACAATGCTGCTGCACCAGCAATACCTCCTTCCCTGGGGTCTCTGGCCTTCAAACCCTACCTTAGTCCACAGTTTTCCCCCTGCTTTGTGCTCCTGTTTGTCTCTGCACTGAGCCATGCGAAATGGAGCGGCAGCCTCTGAGCAGATTCTTTTTCCCAGTTCAGTGGTGCATAAGGTGGGAGATAGCAGAGCTGCCTCCTGTTGTCCCAGCTAACCCATTTCCAGCTCTGATAATGTGTGGATATGTGCAGCAAGAGAAGCTGGGAAGAGCCCTCCCCAAGGAGGTATATCAGGGTAGCCCAGACAGGCTCACACTTCAGTAATCTCTCCTAGGAAGTGATCTGTGAGCCAGAGAGAAAAATGTGTAGGGCTGGGCAACCACAACCTTGTGACTATGGAGGTGGGCAGAGAAATGCCATATTGCACAGCAGTGCAGGGACAAGACCTAGTGTCACCTGCATCATGAGAAGGAAATCCATGGTGCCAAGTCAAAGCTGCCAGGGGCAAGGAGGCAACTCCCTGTTTCTAAACAGCCAGCACAAATACCCAGGAGAAGGTTGGCTGGCCAGTGTCTGATCCAGGCCCTCATTTCCAGAGCAATTTACATGGCTCCAGACCATCCCTCTACTTCCTCCTACCTGGGGTCTTATATCACCAACACAGAGCAGGCACCAGCTGGAATTGTTGCTCTGTTCTTGCTGCCTTGCTCTGAGATGGGACTGCTCCTCTCCTGTGCAAGGGCAAGGTTATTCCTCAGCCCTCAACTTGTCCAGAGGACAGAAAAGGCTCTTGCAGCATTCCCTTCAAAGAAGCCCCAGCTTTGCCTGGAGAAGATGCTGAATGAGGAGGAGTCCACCCCTCTGCCTTCTCCCTGCTGCTGGCCCCAGATGCATCATTTCAGGAAGGAGACAGCTCTGCTTCCCACTGCCTGGTTTGCCAGAAGTTAGGGGGAGCTTTGATCAAGGCACAGCTATCTGTGCTCTGATCGCTGCCTTTCTTGCAAGGGCCCTGTTCAGAGGAGGGGGCACATTTCCTTTAACCCTTCTCTCCCTGCGAGCCTGGAGCTCTAAAGAAAGGCACATTTACTAGAACTTTCAGCCCAAAGGGCTTCACATTTCTAGGGATGTCTGGGAATTAGTAATGTTCAGTAACTGTGCCTTTTCAAGTATCCATTCAATTGTTCATGCACCAAGAGTTTTAGTTTAGAAAATCTTTGTGCTGAGGCTGCCTACAGATCTAATTAATAAAGAGAACGAAGGGAAACTTTCGCAGGGGAACTCACTGGCCCCCTTCCACCACATCAAAGCTGCTGAGAGATCACGTTATCTTGACAGATGTTGTATACTACAGATCTGGTTACTGAACTTATGTTTCCCATGGACTCATTCCAACACTTTTTTAATTTGTCAGGGATATATTTCAAAGTGCAGCATGCACATGGTTGCAGGAAAGTTGAAGGAAGTTGCTGATTAATGACCTTTTTCCTGGTAGTGTAGATGTGGTCGTTCCAGCTGTAGTAGATACCAAAGAAAAGGTAATACACTGGAAATCAGAAAAGATAAAGTCTCTTAGATTAAAGATTTCTTTTTTTTTTTCTGTTTCTTCCAAGTCAAAGCAATTAATAATGCTAAAACACAATGTGCCCAGCCACGTGAGGAGGGTCTGTACCTAAGATATGTGGAGGAATTCATCTCAGTGCTCCCATCACTTTTCTGTCACATCAGTGGGAGTATTAGGCACAGGCAGTTGGGATGCTTTTTCTCTGAGAACAGCTTCCCAGTCTCCACTTGTCTGCAGCTCTCTCATTTGAGAGCTGGCTTGGGTGCCCTAAACAGATGTGTTATTCCTACTTCTTTTCACTCTTTTGCAATCAACCACAATCTGAAGCACTGGTGATACCACCAATCACAAAGTTTCACATGTGCTGCCTTATAGTTATCAAAATTGTTTCTTATCATAAACCTGAGATGAAATGAAATTATTATCTCTGCCAGGTAGGAATATACCCCCTCCTCAGCATTCAGAGAGCTCCTGGCCCAGCCAGGCTTGATGAATGCTGTCAGAGCCAGTCTGGACTGCTTCTAGGGCTGTCTGTCCCCATTGGAGGGCCTCTGCTTCCAAAGAGGGACTCCAGACACGACTGCAGTGCCAATATGATATATGGGAATAAACACACTTAGCAGGATCGTAATACTCAGCTTTGATGCTGAGCCCTTAGAGATAACCCAGCAGCTCTGACCCCTGCAGTGCAGGGAGTCACAGCCTCTTGGGTAGGGGCATCTGTAAAGACCTGGCTTGGACTTTGAAAGGGTGTCTGCAATGACATGAAGGGCAAAACAGGGCAAAGGTAAGTCCAAACACACCACAACTGCAGTAATTTCTCCATGCTGATGCAAGAATAGAGCCCAGAGCATGCAGCTCCAAGTGAACAGGCAGGGCCCAGCTCTTCCCCCCACAGCTGGATGGTGCAGGGATTCTCCCTGCAGAGACCCAGGCCTACTCTTACCTACAGGTGACACAGGTGTTCAGCCAGAAACTGGATCTAAATCATATCTGTGCCTGCAAACAGGACATCAGGGTGTGATCTGATTCATCTGATGAATGCCTGCAGTAAAATCTGTTTAAAACCATCTCTGTGCACCACTGCAAACATGTTGAGGAAACAGAAAAGAGTAAAACGAACACTGAGGGTTGGACTTGATTCTGAACAGGCACAGTAAGTGCACTGCAGAGTGCAGACTCTGGCTCTTTTAAAGACAGAGGAGGCAGCAGTAGGATTCACAAAAGCCGTACAATGCTGGAGCTCATTTTTCCCACCCACATGAGGAGCTGCTGTATTTTCAAGTCAGGAGCAGCTGGTAATTGATGGTACATGTGCCTCACTTCGACAAGGAGTATGTTTTGTTAGTTCAAACTGGCTCAATCTTTTGTCTTTAAGAACCCAGAGGCTGCTTCCTCCTGGGGAGGATCTTCTGTCCAGCAGTGGCCTGAGACCTTGCTCTGCTTTTCATACAGTGACTCTCCTTTGCCTCTATCACATGCTATCACATGGTTTCCAGCAGTCACACATTTTTTAGGAGGAGGAACTGAGTGGTCACATAACAAGTGCTGACCACTCCAAAAATTCACCACTCTCTCCCTGCTCTCACCCTGTAACTGCATTCTGGAGCAAATGGTCCTGATGCTTCAAGGGCTTTACATCCCCCAGCTCCCACGTGCTGCACTCCCAGTCCTGGGGAGAGGGCAGGGGGAGTCTGGAAGTGGGGCTATTTTCTGGTTGTAAGTATTAGACCATTTGTTATTCTAAGTGTTGTGGGGTTGTGGGGCTGTGCTATGAATTAACCAGGCTGCAGACCCTTGGGCTGCCTCCCACTCCTCAAGCACTCTTCTCATCCCTGCAGCCACAGCTGGGGTGGTTCCTGTCCTCCCAAGTTGTGATGGAGAGCAGCACACAGCAGCTGGAGTGCTTTGTTTCCAGTTG
Source organism: Polioptila caerulea (assembly GCA_013397295.1). Lineage (NCBI taxonomy): Eukaryota > Metazoa > Chordata > Aves > Passeriformes > Certhiidae > Polioptila > Polioptila caerulea. Next base: position 188,027 of record VYXF01007456.1, read on the forward strand.
ACCTAAGACATGATTACACAGGGGGCTTTTCCTATTTGTAGCTCAAAACAGCTGGGGGATTGTCCCTGCCTGCAGCACATGGGACAGGCACGTGACATGGCTCTGTGTGGCAAAACAAACCTACACCAGACATATGCCTTCCTTTTCAGGGATTTCTGCAGCCTTAAGAGCCTCTAAGTTTCCGACTGATCAGTGTTTCCTTTTGGGGTATACATCTTCACTGCAGGCTTCACCACGGCTAACCCAGGCTGTTGCCTAGGCTTTATCCCAAATTTTTTGGTTTCCCACAAGGCTGTCCTCATGGTCTCACTGGTTGAAGCAATGAGAGGAGGTTTCAATGAGTGCCATGGCCACCCAGACTTGAGACCCAGCTTCCTCACACTGTGGCCCTAATCTGCTGCTCGGGGGCCAAGAGTCCACAGGGACACCTACACTCATGTGCCACTCACTGTGCCAGTCCCACACAAGCCCTGTGGGGGCTGGGGCTCCTGAGGAGCCTGGGGGCTGTGATGGCACTGCAGGGTGGCTGCTGGTACTCAGGCAGCACTTCCCGAGGAAGCAAAAGCAATTAGCTCAGCAAAACAAGATGTACGCAGGGGGGTTGTCTGAGGAACCCCGAGGAAACCTTCTACTCTTTCTGGGAGAGGAAAGCAGGAGACAACTGTCTCTTCTGCTTTCTCCCCCAGCAGCAGAACAGAGCAAGTCTCCCAAGCCCTGATAATTACTCACTGCTCCCTAGAGTTCCCATTACCTTGCTTTCTGAACACAGAATTTCCTGCCTTCCCCTGCAACCCCAAGCAGGAGTTTCTTAAAGCCCCAGCTTCTTGCCCCCATTATCCCTGTGTGCAGCCGGGCCAGCCCCTGGGGCTTGGCCACCCTGTGGCCTGGGAGAGCCCCAGCCCCAGCTGCAGCAGCAAGGACAGAGCTGTGTTTGACTTGCAGCTTCCCCTTTTTCCCAGTTTTCAGCCGCACAGCGACAATCCCAGAGGCCCAACGCTCCCTGACCTTGGCTGTCCTCATTTGCTTCTAAAACTGGCTGATCACACTGGCGAGCTCCAAAATTGGCATCCCAGACGGCCTTTTCTTCACCACGTGGGATTCCAGGCACCGCCAGGGGCTCCCAGCATTTTTAATTATTTTTCTCATTTTTTTGAAGTCCTTTTCGTTCATGCTGTTTATGCTGTTTCCAGTGGGACAGAACAGCCCTCTCCTCACAGGCTATTTGCTGTGTGCTTGCTCAGGCTGGCTCATCCTTCCCATGCACCTCAGAGGGACCTGAGAGCATAGAGGCAAACACAAGATGGCTGTGTTTCCACTACGGAAAACCCCGTGTCTGAGGACACATGGGGAAACAGAGACCTTGACTCCAGCAGTACTGGCAGTCCCTGCAGTGCCTTCCTTACATTCCCACTGTCAGGCACCAAGGAAGCATCCCATCTTCCCAGGAGTAGGGAAAGACACAGATGTGAGGTATGTAGTGACCAGCTGAGCTGTCATCAACACGCATCTCTGCAGAGGATGAGAACAGGTGTTGAGAGAGCTTCTGGCACCCATGAGCCATGTCCTGGGGGAGCAGAGAGTAGCAGAGGAAGGTGTTGGATGTCATTTCTAGGCAGCATCCTCAAGACCCTTTGCTGGCAGGGTCATATCACAACAAATAGGAAATGGGGGAATGGGAGTGAAGACGTCTCTAGCGGCAAGTTCATCATCTGTTGGAATGTGAAAGAGATGGTGTCTGTCCATGTCTGATGTGCAGCTCATGGACCACGAACTGCTTAGAGGAGCTGCAGTGTTGTGGGTGCTGGCAGAGGGAGCAGCAGGAGGCAGCACTTTGCAGTTTCACACAGGGCTGTCACTGCTGCGTCCACACACTGCTTTTCCATGGTACCTCATGATGGTGCCCATCCAGCAGGGCCTGCACAGCCACATAAGCAGCCAACCAAAGGAAATCCACATCCCAAGACAGGCCAGCTAAGCGACCTTGCTGCTGTGCCTGGCTCTGCTGTTTCCATGCAGCTGGAAGCAGTGACACTTTCACCTCAGGGGACCCACAGCTTTGTTTTCGCAGAGGCAGATGAGGAGTGGACAGAGGGTGCTTTGCCCTGGCAGCAGACTGTGACCGTGTCCCTGAGCTAGTGGGAAGGTCGTGCTGCATCATGCTCTGGCCACCAGCTCTGGGTTTTATGAGGTTTAAATTGGTTCCCCTGCCACAGCCTACATATGGCCCCAGCCATGGCTGCTTGGCCAACCCAAAAACTGTTTCAGAAAAGCAACCCAAACTGAACAAAACACTCTGATGTGGTTGTTTCCCTTATCTGTGTCCTTGCTTGAGGACAATCCTGGGCTGCTTTTGGAGTGGGGTTAGAGGGGTTTTCCTTGCATGCCTCAGGCTAACCAAAGCCACTGCTGCACTTCTGCAGATTACAGGAAATGAGCCAGGGGTCCGGCTGAAAGGACCTAACTCCCAAAGCCAGAGTGGTATATTCAGAATGCACCCAGCCCATTAATGCTCATCCGGATACTTCTCCTGCTTTTTTATCACAGCGCTGTTTGCCCTTTCCACTAATTTCATCAAATAACCTGCCAAACAACACAGTCTGCTGTGCCAGTGAGAGCAGGCAGGCTCCAGCCTGACCCGGGCTGCTGACTTCTATCTATTACTCATTAGCCGTGGGTGTGGTGCGAGGTGCAGGAATCGGGAAACTTGCTACCCGTGTAGGTCTGCACCGGCTTCTGGTGCCTGGGCAGTGCTTTGCCCTTGAATTGATCTTGTCCTCTAAATTACCAGGTTTATAGAAGAAAAATCGAACAAACAGTCCAGGTATGAATGGCCTTGAACTGTTTTTCTGCACTGGATTACACTTCAAACGTTGCAACAGCTTTGAAACCTTCTTGCTTTTCCCTGTAAGAAAAAGTAGTTCTAAGTAAGTTGCTGCTAATTGTGTTGGGAGGGTTTTATTTGTATAAAAAACCAAAACCCAGATAAAGTAGATTATGAAATAAGGTACTTTTTCAGTGCTTTCTCATCTCGACCTGAATGATGAATTACAAACAAATTTAGTCTGTGTGATACCGCACAGCACTGCACCTTTTACTTCTGCACTTTTACAAGCATAAATGCTGCAGAAAGAGGGCAGAATGATCAAAACCTGATAAAAGAAAAATAACACCAAGAGGCATTTGTTGCAAAAGCATGGGTATTTGTAGAAGCTGTTGAGAACAAGAGTAAAACACTGTTAGCTTGGCTAGGAAGGTTCATCCTCCCACATGAACTGACGGGAAGATGATGGGTGGTACTGCTGTAGCCTGGAGTGGTATCTCTGCCTGGATCAGTTTAGGAGCCTCATCCTCTGAAACATAATCACAATGCGAACGCCCACACTGCCAACAGCTTTGCACAAACATCAAGCAAGTACAGTTTGTTTCCAGGAAAGCCAAATGCACAGGTATATTAAGATATTAATGAACTCCTTCTGCAAAACAGGTCAGGAGAAAAGAGAAATATTCCTTTTTTCTCTAGTTCCAAACACATCATATCCCTCTTGAGTATTTTTCTAGGGAAAGGGTGGGGAAATGACAGCTCTCCACTGTGCTGTGTGAGTTGGCCTTCACTCTCACCAGTTTCTGATCAGCAACACAGATTGTTCAGCCCTGAACCAACATAAAGCACATGAACTCGAATGCCTGGATGAGTCATTTATAGAGCTGTAAGCACAGTGAGACTGCAGTAATGAAAAAGTGAGAGCTCAGAGAGTGCCCATTCTGTGAAGTGAGGGACTCCTGTGGTGTTGATTAGTTCTTGAGCATCCCACTAGGTCCTGTGCCCCACATGCCCTGAAAACCAGAGCCGCTGCATGGAAAACGCAGAGTTCCAGGAAATGTTTGACTCATGGCACTGGGTCTTCAGTGCTCCAAGCGTGTTAACCCCTCTCTGTGCAGCTATGACTGGGATGGGGGAAAGGTTTTGGTACCAGGTCTGTATAGGGAGGTTATCAGCCCCATGCTGTGTGTTTGGATGGAACCAGGTAGGCATGAATTGTATATGGTTGATGTCTGCATAGTCTTGTGGACAAGTATCGATGTCCAGCAGACAGGGAGATGCCTGGCACAGCATGGACAGTTGTGTCTATCCTGGTGTTGCTGCAAGCAGCTTGCAGGGCAGTACTCATGACCCTCTCCAGACCCATGCAGACAGATATTTAGGAAAACTCTGACGCTATCAGCACTAAATATGAGCAGGGAGTATTGGTGCCTCTAGCTCTTCAATTGCAAGCCATGACCAAATCCATTAGATACTGTAACTTCTCTTGAATTAAAAGCCACCATACCCAATTCTTGCTGTAACAATAATGGCCTATTGTGCAATGTTATTGATGATTATTAACGTCATTATTTGCAGGAAACTGGACTGTGGTTTTCACGTGACAAACCCAGCCCACTGATGTCCCCAAATTGTTTATTTTCTAGTGAGATTGAAGAGGGGAATGATTGAGCAAGCCACAGCAGTCTGCAACAGCCTTGCTACAAGTACCACGTTGACTTCTGCCCCCCTCCTGGTCTCTACAAAGGGATGATAACTCTGTAGCCTAAGTATAATGGATTAAGAATGACTACCCTTGGTGATCTTGCTGATGTTTTTGCTACAAAAATTTTCTTTCCTCTGGAAGAGTGAAAGTGGATACAAGACACAAAGGAAAATGAATAGCAATGTCTCTTCACTCTCCAGTTGTTGGCAACATACACCTACCTATGTGGGCAGCTCGTTTCAATCTGCCAAGCTGCCCACATGGATTGGTGGCTCATGTGGCCCAGCTGAGGCTAAGTTATTGCTTTCCAGAAGAGTGACGTGAAGTAGTTGCAGTGCAATGGGAAATTTCTCAGACTGCTCTGGGAGCTCAAAGTCCTGAACAGGCTGTGCGTGGGAGGGAGACCTGGACATGATGGACAATAAAAGACTGGCCACTGCACAGGGATAGAGAATCGTGAACAAGCTGATAATGCAATCTCTTCAGACCTCCCTATTTCTGGGCAAGTTAAGGTTTGCAGTGCTACAGGCTAAATTTGGTCCTGGGACTTGAGCTGTCCAATTAATCTGTGAGTTCTGCACTTCATGGCTGAGAGCTCTGATCAGCAAGAGAGCAGAAAACCACTAGCAAGCATAACAACTGTCAGCATGCTCATCAGGAGGGACACAGGAAACTCATGCTGAAAATGCAAGTGTCAGCACCCTGGACCAAGCATCCCAGTGGGGAAGTGTAAGAAGACAATGTCCTCTGCGTATGAGGTACATAGGAAAGGGGATGTGGGAGAGGGGAAGGAACTGGTCTTCCCAGTATCCAGATTTGTGTCAAAGGAAGATACCTCTTCAAGGACCATCCACACTGACCAAAGCATTTTGTGTTCCCCAGACAGCTCACAGAGGCCACAGGCCTGAAAGGAAGCAGTGGGTGGGTGGCAAGTCTAGCATGACAGTTCTCCACTCCTGTTAACCCTCCTGGTACTTTACATGATCAGTCCAATCACATCGTGCTGCTTCTTTGGGGAACAGCTTTTCTTTCAGGGGAAAGAGAAAAGCTGTTTTGTCTCAGTGCCTCATTGCAATATTTTACCAGTAGTAAAACACAGACTGCACCATCCCATTAGTCGCTCACCCAGACTTTGCAGCCAGAGTCTTCTGGGCTCACCAGGCATTTGCAACCCTTCAGCACATAAGAAACTCTCTGCTTCCCAGTCCTGTGTGTAACAGGGTTTTGCATGGCTGGACTTAATTCCAGTGATATGAACCCAAACACTGAGTGCAGCCATGCTCCTCAAGCTCAGATGTCCTGAGAAGCCTGTCTCTCTGTTTTCATCCAGGGTTCAGCTCAGTTTATTCACCTGGGCAGTACCTGCTCCAGTTCCCCGAAAGGCAGAAGCAGGTCCTCGGGTGCTACAGGGAAGATATAATAGGAGAGACAGATGAACAAAGACCAACACTCCCACAAACTGAACCTTGGTTTTCCTGATCAATCTGGAAATACTCCATTTTCTGCTCTAATGGCTCAAATCAGTTTGTTTCGAGCATTGCTTTAGATTTGTTGCTGATGGTTGTTTTGGGGTGGAGGGGAGGAGCTCCTGGGCACCTCTAAGAAAACCAATTGTCAGGTGTTGCTTCTCACCCTGGTATGCAGGCCTTGGCTTTGAAGCTGCTGCTGGTTCTTTGGTCTGGCTCTGCTTTTCCTTTTCAGTCAGGGCTGATTACAGCAAATCCCAGATCTTGAATCAGGGCAAGTTTTAATACTGTACAGGCCTTGTTTATGTAACAGCTCCCATCCCTCTGGGATGAATCCAGGACTCGCAGCACTAAAAGCATTAGCTGCTGCCACTGGAGCTAAAGATGTAACTCCTCTGGCTGGTAGCACCAGTACATTTATAGCCTTTAGAACAAACGCTGGAGGAGACTTGTGACACACTAAAAAGTGGGTTATGCCTACTTAAGCATTTCATCCCACCGCTGTACTAAGGGAAAATGTACTTGTAGGACCACAGGTGTGAAAACACTCCTGATGCTGCTGCCAGCCCATCACCCAGAGCTGAGTGGAGTGTACACATCATTACTTACCAGCAGTTTTCTACTAGCACTCATGTTCTCCCTTTTACTCTCAGACCTCCTCCAGTACTGGAGAAATAGAGGACAGAACAAGTGTAGGCAGGGCTCTGGCTCCCTTGGCTTAAACAACAGCCTCTGCTCATCTTTCTCATTTTGTACACATTTTGTAATGACTTTGGCATAATGGAGGTTTATATTCTTCTTCTTTTCCAGGCATGTGATGCAGAGCCTTTGGGCTTCATCCTATCAGCAGCTTAACAAACAGCCAGCCACCTCCAAAAAGCAGCTCTGTCTGCCTCCACAACCCAGGGGCCAAAGACATGCTCACACTCAGAACCATTTCAGGTCAACACCCTAAAATATCAGTGATTCACCTTGAAGCTTTAGCGCAGTTTAATTCTCCCTATTATTCATGCTTTGTCCTTTCTGTTTATGCTGTTTAACTACACAGCTCAGTAGCTGGACATCTACTCTCCTCTACATTCAAGAGTGTTTGGTGCATACGAAGGTCAGTTTAATGACTGTTTAGGGATTTACTGTAAATTGCCTCCTGGCTTCTGTCCTAAAATCCACATTTTGCTGGGACATAGCATTTATAAAGCATGAAGTGCACCTTGAGCACCTTCCCCAACAAAATGCCAGTCCAACCAATCTGAAACTGCATGCTTGTGAGCCCTGGGAAAGAGATTGCAGAAAAATGCAGCAGCTACATTTGTTCTTGGCTGCTGTATCAGGGCAAGGTATGTCTGTCTGTCAGTTCCCCTGTCCCAAAATATTAAGAGCACCTGCAATAGAGCCGATTCTCATTTTTTCCAGAAAGAGACAGAGGTCTGCAGGATGTGTGACCACGTGTGTCAGAGAGCTCTGCAGGGATTCTCTGGTACCTTAAGGGTGTCCTTGAATTGTTACTTGCATGGTGACACCTTTTACCTGTATATCTGGCTTCTGGCCTTGGAAGGAATATTGGTCCACTTTTATTTCCAGATTCCCATCTCCCTGCTTTACCTGAGTTCGTTTCAGCATTTCTATCAAACTGACTCTCACAAACATTCCTGACAGGAGAGCAAGGACTGCGGTGCAAACAGGCACTCGTTACATAAACCACTTATATGAGACATCAGCCAAATCTGGCTGGTGGAAGGAAGATGTCAGCTGAGGACAGGGTATTTAAACGCAGCAGGGGAGAAGCTACAGCTCAGGGTTTGTTAAGGATATTTACAGCCCTTTGTGAGAGGAAACGCAGCTGTGTCCATCTCCTTCACTGACTGCCCTAAGGCGGGGGCTGGACACCCTATGTTACCCTTTTGGGGAAGGAGGATTGCTGGCCCTCAGCCACCACCACACAGGGACATAGAGCCGCAGCCCCCATCCCTCTCAGCCGGCAAAGCTCAGCTGTGAAAGCCCTGGGACAAGTTGCCCGTCCCTTTAGGTGGTCTGAGGGAGCTGGAAGGACACAGCTGGGGCTTGGCAAGGGAATCACGCCCGGCTCCTTGGGAAGCGCGTCGCAGGCCTGCGGCAGTGGCTGCCGGGGGCGGCCGCCGCGCTCGGGAGCCGGCACTGACTGCGGCCAAGGTTAAGCCCCGGATAAGGGCACGTCGCAGTTTCCCCGGCCGAGGGGCTGTAGATAACCGGGAGCGAGTGACAGGCACCAGCGGGCCCCAGACACCGCGGCCGCCCCTCCTGCTCTGTCCGCCGGCACCGGCCGCCGCTCCGCCTCCGCAAACCGGGCAGCGCCCTGCGGCAGCCCCCGCTGCCGGGAGCACCGCCACGGAGGGAACCGAGACAACACTGGCCCTCTCCCGCACCGAGCCCGCCCTTCGGCTCTGTGTGCGGTGTC
>VYXF01007456.1:197171-243519 GCA_013397295.1 Polioptila caerulea
CCGGGGGCGGGCGAACCTTTGTGTGGTGAGGAGGCGGCGGCTTTGCCGTCCCCTCTTCTGTCAGCAGCCCGGGCGAGCAGCCCCCTCACCTCGCCCCCGGTGAAGGGGCTGCACGGTGCCCCCTCCCGCCGCGCTCCATCCCGCCTCGGCTGCAGCACCTGTCCCTGGGCGGGGCGGCTCCCGGGTTTACGCCAGTGCGGCGGAGACGCGAGGAGGCGGGAGAAGAGCGGAGGGGGCTCCCCCCGGACTGCTGGGGGATGTCCGGCCGGGCGGGCTGTCCCGCATCCCCGCCGCGGGAGGGACGCGGAGCCCGCGGGTGCAGCAGCCTCAGCCCCGCCGTGTCCGCGGCGGCGAGGGCGGCGATGCTGCGGCGGCGGAGCCGTGGCGGCCCCGCGCACCCCGGCGGAGCTGCTGGTGCAGTCTGACCAGCGTAGCGCAAGCAGGCGTCTCCCATCGCCTTAGCTGAAGGCGGGTGGCAGAACGCAATAAAGCGGAGCTATAAAACAGAGTCTCGCAGAGGGGAGTGATTTTGCCTCCCGGACTCTGGTTGTCTTTCTGACCTTTCAGTGCAGTTCGACAGACTGAGTGGAAACCTGCAGCCCTGAAGGTGTGACTCATTCCTGTGCATGTCTGTACTTAATTATAGCTCAAGCCTATGGAGCAAGTGAGCAATGGTATAGAGAAGGGATGTAGTTTTCTCTAGAGTGTTTGTACTGACTAATTTTTTCAAGTGATCTCTCTAGAGACATTGGGTTTGCAAAACTTTGAACTGATAAATTATTGGATGTATGCAATTTCAGACTCTTTACAAAAGATTTTGGGGATTTGATCTTCCCAGTCAAGTTTCTCAGGGTTTCAGCTAAGTGCTGTAGCTATTACTTTAATCTGTCAGATTGCATAATTGTATTTCAAAGATCTAAGGGAGGAAGTATGACAGCACTCCAGTGCATTGAGGATCATTGTACTATTTGGTTACCTCAGGGTATGTTTAAACTAGTTCATGCAAAGTTAGTCTTGTGTGGACTTCTGAAGTCGTGTTATTGCAGTCCTGTTGTAATATAACTCATTTACAATTGCAACTGATTTTGATTTCGAAAATAAACTTTAAAAATAGGGGACTAAAAGTAGCTGGTGTATTGGGCATGGCACATAATGAAGGGGAATTTAATTATTTTTCAGATACTTGAGGTGAAAATACACGTGTAAACCCTGGCGTTTACAGAAGATGAAAGACATCGACATAGGAAAAGAGTACGTTATACCCAGTCCTGGGTATAGAAGTGTGAGGGAAAGAGCTGACTCGGTGCAGCATGAAGAGCAGGAAGACTCTAATTTTCAGCATTCTAAACTTAAGGTCAGTTTATTTTCCTATTGTTTGTTTTTCAGTCTTTATGCTTATTAAATTGCATGCAGCAGCCTTTTTGCTGTGCCAGCTGTATATAGATTTGCTGCATTGAAGGTCAATAATGAGTATTGCCTATTATGTGGAAAAGGTCATTCCAAAAGGGTGCTGTAGCTATTTTGATAACAGGCCTGAGCATCTATTAAGCATTTTTCACTTTTAAATGTGGCTTTTCAGTAACATTTGAACAAAACTTTTTTCTATTATTCAGATATTGGTGTGAATCAAGGAAATATTTTAAACCTTTGTGTTTTAGGGAATCATTACAACCAAGCAAGAGCAGTGAAGAACTCAGCACAAATCATGCAGCATTCAGTGTTGGCAACTGAAAAAACTCTTAATTATGATGTGGTTGTTTTAAGGATTAATTTTCTAAAACAGATGTCTAGCTTGCTCTAGTAGCATGACTTTTTAACTTTTCCCCTCAGATGAGAGTAATTATTATTGAACACTTTCTTGAACATCTGTGTATTTAACAAGATTAAATACCATCATAATTCTAGTTTATTTTGAGAGCTGGGTCTTGAAATAACCACTGGCTTAGAGCTAGCCTCTGATTGTTCAGAGCTTCTAGTTTTTAGAGATTGTTTTCACTGGGAAGAGTGCATATAGTAGCAAGTGCTGTAAGGGGAAAAAAGGGCTCAGAGAAATGGAAACATGCACGCTGGTGAAAGATATGGTCAGAAACCAATAACCCCTGCCAGATGAAGAAGGTTAAAGATATTATAGTGCTAGCATTCAGAGCAGCTAATATTTTCTTGCATATCGTGTTCTTGACCTTTTCTGAAATACTCCAAGGGCTTTTCTATATATATATATATATATATATATGCACACACTCAGAGACACACACACTGTAGATTTTTCTGAAGACAAACAAAGTTAATAGTGCTTCTGTCTGATTTTTGCAATGATGAGTTCCTTGCAGATGTGCTGCTGGTCATTCCAGGTAGATTGTCTGTGACAGAGCTGCTGTGGGACGGTTGGAAAAAGGGAACTTGCTGTATTTGTATGGAGAAATGGTGAAGGCTTCTAAAAAGGCTTCATCTTTGCTGCGTTATAGTAGATGCTGAGATACTCTTTCAGCTGAAGGCTTCCCTGGTTTCCCTGGGTTTGAGGGGTTCCCCGTGCTGCACTGCTGTGTTTTGGGGCTGGAGAGCTGAGCTCTGCAGCAGGCTGAGCGCTCGCAGGCCCTGCAGCTCCAGTGTCCCCACAGGCTCCATGACTCAGCACAGCGCTGCTGACGCTGTTCCAGCAAGGTGGTGTCTGATTGCATTAGAGCAGGCACTGGTGCAGAACCAGGAGCCCTCCGGAGTCACGGTGCGGATTTTTAACAGCCTTTATTATGTCGATGTCATGGGCTTGCCACCCTGCCTACCCTGTCCAGTAGCAAATCTGCTCTGTCCAATTACTGGTGACAACAGTGATGCCATTGGCAGGCAGCTCTGTTTCCTGACCAGTGGCTGTGGAGTTCAGCAGTAATCACTGCACATTATCTCTCCCTTTTGGTCTGCTTCGTCTAATCAGGGTTTAACTTTTAAAGGAAACAATCCTTATCTTACCTGTACATTTTTAATTAAATCATGAAACAAGCATATTTGTGGGTACTTTTTNTTTTGTGGAGACTGAAAGTTCCTGCATGTCTGTACAGCCTTGCATGAAAATCTCTAGCTCTGAGGCAGCTTCAGGTCAGCTTAACTCTATTGCTGGTCTTTTTTACCCTTCTACCCCTACCATTTGATATGCTGCCTATGACTACAGGGTAATACACACAGATAATTGATTGCAAAACAGGAGTTTTGTAAACTTGTGATTACTGATGTAAGAAAAGGGCTTATCCAAGTTCATACCTTGAACTTTATCTGGTTTGTTCTCTTTCAGTAGAAGAATGAACTTGTTTTGCTAATGGAATCTTCTGGTTCTGATAGGTTGCCCACTGTATGTGGTAATTATCTTGTTCAGTATGCCAAGGTTGTGCTAATTTCTCACTCAGACATTGGTACCATTTTTGTTTTGCTAGCCTTGTAGCTTTGGTGTATGTAGTCCACAGACAAAACAGCTCTGAATTTGTTGCTACATGTCAGTGAGATTAAATCCTGCTTGCTTGCCGAATACTAAAGTCAAGTAAAAGGAGTGGTGTTCATAACACCTTATCTAAGTGAGCAATTCATGTTTGTGTACCAAGGTTTTCCCTTTCTAGTTGAAACAAGCTCTGGTTTCAGCAGCATACTTGGCTTAGGGAAGAGCAAAGACTTGCCTTTCATAAGGCTGAGCTTTATCTGTTTGGTTAAGCACTTTTCCTCTGCATGTAAGAAAACTGTAGAAGCTGTAAAGAGAATGGTGTTTCAAGGGAAGAAAACTCTGTCTTTTTCTACTGTATCTTTTATGGAACCTAGATTGAGTTAGAAGCCTAAATTGACTTGCCATGGCTGGTGAGGGCTGATGTGATGAGGAAGGGTAGGATCACAGCAGATGGAGGGCTAAGCTGTAGTGGAACTCTGTCACTTGGACAACACAGTCCAGTGTACCATCAGTGAAGATGCTGTGACTCTCAAATTTCTTGTAGAAAATCTGGCTCAGGATTTGAACTAGGTTGACCAGAAAATGCTAAGCTGTAAGCATGATCTCTATTGCCAGGAACAAGCTTGGAAGCCACGTGTAGGCTGTTATTTCATCACTAACTTCAGATCTTTGTGGGATGCAAGTTTGAGACTGTTTTGCAGCAGAATTTCACTGCATAATGTAGACTTCTTGTTAAAATGGTGCACCCTTAGAGGCTGAGGTAGAATCCTGCATGCTCTGGGGACAGTTGGCCACTGGTTCATGGCCAGTGGTGATGACCACTTCTGGCAGGGCTACAGGTACATTTGATAGATCAATAATATGACTCATTGGGTTTCGTTTGCTTATATTGCTGCGTTTTCTGCATCCTTCTTAACTTGAAGCAGACAAGTCTAGTTGATTTTCTGATCATGATCTTTATAGGTGAAAGACCTGTTTTACTATTGAGCCGAGGTCCCAGAGCTTTTTTTGTATGTCTCTCTTCTTTGCATTGCATAAAGGTTATATTCAGCTTTCCATTTTCTGTCCTGAAACCTCCATTTTTGTGTTTATTTCCTGCTGAAAGGATGCTGTTTCAAGCTACCACAAGTGCGTTCATGACAATAGTGAAAAAGAACTTCCAATTCTTTCCTTGGAAGCTTAAATGCTGCTTGGTCACAGCTTGAAAGATCACATCTTTGAAAGACAGGAGCTTTTCAAATAGGCTTCCTGGAATCATAATTGAAATAATTCTGCAATATAAGTAGGTCTAATCCAACATTTCCTGGTGCTTAATGGGAATGTTGCTATAGAAATATGGATCTTTGAAATAGGCACTTTGGGACTGAAATTCAAGAAAAAATTTATTCAGCTTGTGAATACATATATGCACCTCATGAACAAGTGTCTGCAGTGTGTTCTGATAATAATTGATTTTTAAGTCTTTGGAAACCTTAATGTAGCTTACAAAACAGAGTCTTAACTACATGTTCCCATTGCATAGTACTGGTCTAATTGAGTTTATTGTATGTGGGGACATGCCTCTGCTGGAGAACTTGTAGGTGCACTTACAGCCTAGCACTACAGTGAGTGGTCTTCATCTGTAAAAGCTATTAAATGGCCAGTGAGTAATAATTAAGGGGTGTTTTGAAATATTGATTTGTACTTACACCTGTAGGACTCTCTGTTCTCAGAATGTGCCTGTGCTCTTCAATGTGCAGCTGAAGTAATTGTAGTTTTTGAAGTAATTGTGTTGTTTTTCTCATGGAAGTGGTGTGTCCTGGGGAGGACAGACCCCACTGTGTCCATGAAATATGCTATAAAATGACAGATGAGGAAGAGAAATAATTCTTTCTTGAAATGCTTTTGGAATAGGCATGTCTCAAATGTAGATTTTGTGTTTATTTGATGGAATACCAGGCAATGAATTTTGCTTTCCTACCCCATTACATTTGCAATAGAGGAGGATGTGAGAACAAGCTGTCTCTATAACATACAGAGCTTATGAGAATTCAATTCTTGGAATTCAAGTTCCTACATTAAAGATGCTATGGCACTTATTTGCAAATTGTACTCCAAGCAGTAGTTGGCTCTGGCTGGAATGTACTGTTCAGGATTAAGTTCTTGCTGCTGAAGGATAATGACTGCATCTGTGGTAAATCTCAAGTGCAAATTGCTGCTTTTCAAGGCACCAGCCACAGGAACTGTAGAGATTGCTTCCAACATGCAGGAAATGTGTTACCAACTTTAGCTATCAGAAGTCCTACTAATATTCCTGTCCTTACCTTGATCTCCTGTTTTTCAGATTTGTCTCTGGCATCTTTTGCCCAAGACAGCAGGGAGTGTGATCAGAACTTGCTGGAATTGGTGTAAATCCTTCAAGCACTGATAGCTTTGAAGTGATTTATCACTGAGTATTTAAATAGATCAATTCTGCCTCAACCTCTCTGAAGCATCTGAGTGTCTGAGTCAACTGAGAGCACTATTAAAAATAGGGGTGTGAGTGTAGCCTGGGTACTTCTGCCTTTGCACTCCATGCTTAAAGCAGTCCAAGACAGCTTAAATATAAACTGTTATTTGTAGCTGAAGCTGCTGGAGGTGTCTGCATTTTTCCAGATGATGGCATGTTTTCATAACCAAGTAAACACTTCTTTTTTTTTACTTTTTCAAGTCAAATGAAAGCAAAATTATAAATCTGGTTTGTTCTTTTTTTTCAGCAGTTCTATTATCTTTGAAAACTTTGGACATGAGCAGACTCAGTGCAGAAGCAGACATTCATGGTGCTTTTTAAAGATGCATTAATTCCATGATACCCCCAAAGAACTGAATATATTGGTTACAATCATGTTTTGTTAAGTTGTTTTACCATTTAACATCTGCTAGTAAAGCAGTCATGGACAGAGTGATCACAGAATCAAGTGATTCTGTCAAAGATCACTTGATAGAAGGTCCTAGAATTTTTTGTTGGTGTATGCTTCAGGATAAGCCTCTAACCACACTGAAGAAGGGGTCTCTCTACCTCATCCTCCATGCCTAGATGTACATATCACCATCTGAGAAAGGAGAATATCCACAGCCAGGCATGTATCAAAAGTTTATCTTAAATTTGGAGGGTCGTTTATGGTATCAGAGAAGCCTTCCACTTAACAGGAGGAACAAAAGGTGAAATCTGACTGGGCAGACACATTTTCTAGAGGAACATTGATATTTTAGATAATTCACCTCTTCCACTGGAACCTGACTGCCTTCCTTAGTGCACAGCCATCTTCTGTCTGAGGCTTAGCCATGTTATAAAACCTCAGCTCTGACCACATGCTGGTGTTGTCTCTGACTACTGTGGGCTGCTGTTCCTTTGTTCAGAGCAGATTCCTAAATCAGCCTGCTCATGACCAGAAGTGTGTAAGGAGTAGATTAGCTATCAGTGAAGGAAATCTTGCAGTATCTTTTCCAATGCAGTGTTCTATATTAGTGCTGCAGACATTCTGCTCTATGGCTGTTTCAGAAACTCAGTGTACAGATATAAGAGTAGCCAGAAATACTTACTGCATCTATCACAAACTATTGGTGAACTTGGCTTTAAGCAACTTAAAACTCACATATATGCAAGGGGTTCTGATGTCTTGGGACACTGAGATGGTTATTAGTTTTTGAAAATTTGTATCCTAGTGATAAGGAATAGTCAGTTGTGCTCTGAACCACAGACGGCAAACAAGCTGTTCCACAAACAAGATCTGTGTTTCAGTTGTTTTTGAGGCTGAAGGTTAACAAATTTCAAAGTCAACATGTTTAGAGCCCTGAGAGGTTTAGTTTGAGTTTTCCTAGTTTACTGTTTGCTTTTGGAAGCATGTGTTGGTACAGGAAGATGAATTCAATACAAGATTGTTGTATTAAGCTTGATAAATGCTGTGGTGTCAAGGCTTCTGCTGTCACTCATTGGTGATTCCATTCAATAGGAGTTTAAGTTCAAAGCCTCCCTGGATACTCCAAGTGTTGTATAAAATTCACCTGTGTAGCTTCTGTTGTGTCCTGGCTTAGGCATGGCCTGAGTAAAGATTGTTACTGAAGAACACCTCCAGCACATGGCAGGGGGTCAGGGTGGTTCAGGAGAGCAGAGCTTGCCTGAGCAGGGCAGGAGCCAAATTCTCAGCCTGTGCTGGGCCAGATTGATCTGCTTATGAGGAGCTGGTTTCCCATCTTTGTATCAGAGTCATGTAGGGTGCCAATTCTAAAGCTGGGTATTTCCAATTCCACAGGAGTCTGCTGTCACTGTGCATGAGCTGTGTAGCTCCAGTGCTGGAGGATCAATGTGTAGGTTTGAATGAATCCTAGAACCTTTGCTTACAAGATCATGAATAGTGGTTTTAATGCAGAACAAAAGACGGGGGTTTGTGGATACCACCAGCCTAAGCACATGCACAGCTGCTTATCAGGTGCATTCATAGCAGCTACAGTTGCAAAACCCTAAAATAAACACTTCATGCCAAACTCTGTATTTCTTGGATTGCAGGAATAAGTGGATTTGCTAGGAAAGAGTTGAGAACATCTCACCTCAAAGATGATGCTGGCCAGAATTCAAGGGCAAGGTAAAATAAGAAATATTCCTGTAAGCAGCTGATATACCTGTCCTCACCAAGGACTTTCTGTGCCTCGAGTGAAAGTGCTCAATAAATGTGACTAAAATATTCAGGCTTACCAGATGTACATACCCTGACTTTGTTTGGCTACAGAGCCTTCATACCAAGCACTATTGGGAAACTTCTGCTGGCAAAAGAGGATGCATAAACTCAGGCTAGCTTTGAAACCATGACTCCAATGCTAATACAATTTCTGCTAATTTTGGCCCAGAAAAGTAACAGCAGATCTTGTGCAGTCAAATCACATGTAACTGTTAAAGTGAATTGCTGGACTTCAAGCTTTTCCATCTCTGAACTGCTGTAGTAAATCAGAACATGTTTCTGAACAGTTAAATTGTATCTTTTAAGAGAAATATGGCAGAGCTGTACTGATTCCTGCATTTGGCTGTGTGTTTGGTCCTGTGAATAGCTGTTCTTCTGGGTAGCAGAAGCTGGGAAGGCAGCAGAGACATGAGTTTTCATTTAGACCTCCCTTTTCAAGAGATTAAAGAAAATGGAGTCACTGACTTCTTGACCTGGTTCTTTTCAGCAGTTCTGGAAATTGTTACCATAATTTCTAGGCATCTGACGCTGATGGTCTCACCTTGGTGCTGTGTGAATTCAGCTGTGCTGTCTTGTATTGTGCAATCAGAGTGTGCAGGTGTCAATAAAGGATCAATGCCTCCTTCCTCACACCCACTGTCTCTGATCTAGCCCAGTGCCTGCTCCTTGCTGCCTCAGTGTCAGGGAGACAGCTGGTATGGGTGGATGATACATCAAACTAGTCATAAATAGGCTCATGTTTTAATCAGGCAGGGTATTATAAAGTATCCTAGCTACAGAGAAGGCTGGGAGCCTAATGCTGCAAATCCCCTCATTAATATTTTTATAGATTGTGTACTGCATCAAATCCAGTGAAAGGAGAAGAGAATTGTCTAAGCAGACTATAAAGTTCATAGTGCACTTGCTGCTTCACCAAGCAGCTGCAGACTTGACAATGTTTGGACCTGCAAACCTGTTTAATTTTCAGATGCTCTGGGGTTTTGTGACTTGCAGTCTGGACAACAGTGCTTTAGGGGTTACCTGTGCTACCTGCAAAAGCAGGGTATGTACACCTTACTCCTTCCTAGTGGGAGTGTTTTTGGACTCAGAGAAGTTTCTGGGATGAAGAATATAATTACAACTTCAGAGAATCTTTGTTTTGTTGTGCTTTGTCTAAATGGAACAGTTGGTTCTTTTCTTCCCTTCTCTAGCCCATGCAAACTAATAACAAATCTTGTTTTGCAACACCAATCTTTTAATGAAATCTTAACTATTTTTAAATTGCTCTTCATCCTGGAGATGTAATATGGAGAGTGCTTTAAGCACTGAGCAGAACTGGTGATGATATAATTCCCTTTCTCATCACATGCCCACCTAGTTCTGAGCTCTGTTGTTCTGGTCTCTAGGTTTCCCATTTGCCTCTCCCTGCTGGGAATTTTAAGGGCATGATGAAGCCTGCTGAGCTCTGGCTGCTAAATGCAAGAGGTGGGAGTTCTGTTCTGCAGTGTTGCCAGCTCAGAGACCTTTACAACTTAAACAATTTTAACTTTATGTTAATAATAAGTCAACCACAGTAGCTTTTATATTCTATGTCAGCTGCAAGGATTAGTAAAAGTAGTTATAGGTCTGTTCTAATTTCCTGTCAGCTGCTGGTAGGACCAGAAGAGATGCAGCTTCTTCCCTGCTGTGATCTGAGCCCTGGAAGATGTTCTGCCTTATGGAAGAAGGGACAATGGCAGTTCAGTGGGTGGGGTTTGGGTTGTATGCACACATCAGATTCTTCATCTGAAAGATGAGTACGGGATGGAAAAATCTGTTTTGCTTTGCTGCCAGTCTCGTCTGGTTTTGCAGTTGTATGATGTTACGATGGTTAAACCAATAACTTGCTACCTTCTCTTAACTGGGAGATTGTTACAGGGCCATGTGGAAGGTTAGAATCTCCATGGGTGGCTTCTTCCTTCCCACCTACATGACAGCTGCTTCCTTTTTTTACCTGTTCCCCATCCTCAGATGCCCGTGTTGCCTGCTTAGCATGTTTTCAGAAGTGTGCAGGTTACATGTGGGATTTTGACAATCTCACCAAGATGGAGATGAGCAATGCTCTCGATGAGGGATTTGTGCTTGTACTTGGCTCTGTGGTAAGACACTATGAAGGCCTTTCAAAGGCAGTGCCCTGCTCTTTATCAATACAGCTTTTCCACATTTGCTGAGAGAACTCTCTTGAACAGCTCTGGAGAGTTTAATTATTTTTCACAGTGGTTGTTTATTTTCTTTGGACTGCCTAAACTCCTTGCAATTGTGCTTACTTATTAAAAAGCTAGTCTTGTTTCTAAGTGGTAAAAATCTATTTTTATGCTCATCAACATAGTGTTTTCTGTTTTGGAAGATTTTTTTTTTATAGGCACTTTTTTATGTGCTCTGAAAAGCAATGTTTATGCAACTTATGGCACCACTTAGAAACAAGTTTGTTATCAGCAACAAGATGTTTGGGCATATCTGCCTGGGGCCTCTTGTGAGGGTAACTCAACAAACCAGTTAAGAATTCCTCTGCTGTATCCAGAAAAGAGGTGGTGCAGAACTCTTCCCCCCTACTGACTCCTTTGGGATGCTTATGGCAGGTCCCTTATTAATGCTGATTTGCATAGATTTAGTAAGGCAGTGTTGCCCTAGTGAGTCAGTAATTTAATGTATGTTGAGTGAGTAGTCTTTTAATTCAGTGTGTATTTTTGAGTCACTCCCTGTGTCATAAGGTTTTAATGTTCTTTTGTTTTTGTGTTATTTGGCTATCTTTTGTTACCATAGCTTTAGGTGATAGCTTAGCAAATACATTTTTTGAGATAGAACCATGGATTGTTGACAAGATGCTTAGGCACTATTTAAGTACTTTAGTTAAGTAAATAAGGGACGGATTTATGACATTATCAGTTTCCTGTTCTCATCCTTCACATGGGTGGAAAGAGTGTCTTAGTGTGCTATACTATTACCTGTTAACATGGTACAGACAAAGCCTACGATAAATGGTGACACTTCCAAAAACAATTGCATGACTTGGAAGTCAGGAACCAAGTGCTTGCATTTAGTGTTTGTTGGAGGCTACAATGCATTACTGTTGTTTGTTTATTTTCAAGGAAATAAGCTTGCTTGGCTCTGATAAGTCAACTAAAAAGGTAGAATCATAGCATCTTTGTAAGACCTTCAGGAAGATTTTTACATGAGTGGTTTTGTTTTTTCTCCTACAAAGTAGCCCAGTTGCAATAAACTAGAATACAAGCAGGTAACATGGTGCTGCAATAAATGGCACATTAAGTTAGCAGAACCAGTCAAGGGCCCTCTGCCAGTACAGGTAACAGGCTCATCTCCTCGTGTGGTTTTGCTACATCTGCTGCTCATCAAAAGATTTGTTTGAACTCTGCAACATTTTGACTATCCTATATCACTGCTGTTTCTTCTCTTGGATTAGCATTTAAGTCTGCTTTTCACTGGGGCTGTGGAAACAAACCCTCCCTGAGATAAGGTTTGCCCTTTAGTGGCTGTTACCAAATTTGCTGAGCCATTGAGAAGCCGTGCTGGGGAGCAGAGAAGATTGTCATCTTTGTTCCATTTAGATTAGGGGAAAAGAGGAAAAACAGGAAACATGATAAAAGGAAGTACAATTCTGCTTAGTGTTTATTTGTTTTTTTTTTATCTAATCTAAAGTGTTTTTGAAGAAGGGACTTTAGTAGCATTCTGAAAATACTTTATATTTTCTGTGGATAAGAGTATCTAAATTATACTAAGAGGGTGTAAATTCATCAAGAAAATGTCTGAATTTAACTACATAAGCCAGTCATTGTTTTCCTGAACTGATGTCATGGGTACTTGATGTTGTAATTTCCTGTGGCAGGATTAGCCTGGTCTATCCATTTATCCTTTGAATGCACAGGTGCAATACTGGTACTAATTTATGTTTTACAAATGCAGCAGTCTAACACAGATCTAGAACCTGTGCCTTCCATGGCTTTGCTGCCAGGATGAAGCCTGTGGTCTAAGACATTGAAATGACTGTGGTTGTTGCACAATAATTTGCAGAAGAAAGAAGTGCAAAATTGCTGGAGATGGGAGTCATGGACTTCAAATGTAGTTTTGAAGTCTGAATCTGTTGTCTTTCTTGTAAAAGCAGATTGAATGCCAGGATGCCTTGGAAGCAGCAGCTCGGGCAGAGGGCCTGCCACTGGACACCTCTGTGCATTCCCAGCTGAGAATGCTGGACGAAGAGCACCACAAGGGCAAATACCACCATGGTCTGAATGCACTGAAACCCATACGGACCACCTCCAAGTACGTCCTTAGGCTACCACAGAACTGATACAGCATTTGCTTTTCAGACCAGTCACAAAGCAGAATTGCAGATGTAGGTCTGCTGACTGGTACTGGAAACATCAGAATTTGTTTAGCAAGTGTGGCTGGCATGGACCATTTGGTACTCTGAGTGTTTTCAATGAGAGGAGGCTTTGTTTTTCTTGAAGATTTACATTTTCTGTTTCCTTTTTCATTTGTTTGTGTTTTTGTTTTTTTAATTCTTTTAGACACCAGCACCCTGTTGATAATGCTGGGCTTTTCTCCTCCATGACCTTCTCCTGGCTCACTCCTTTGGCCCACCGAGCATACAAGAAAGGGGAATTGTTTATGGATGATGTATGGTCTTTATCAAGGCATGAGTCTTCAGATGTCAATTGCAGAAGGTAAAGACATCTAGTTTGTTATTTTCTTCTTTCTGTTTATTACATGTTAGGGCACAGGCAATGGTATAGTTTTGCCCTAGAAGAGCAGCATTGACATTTTGTTCTGCCTTTCCCAGAATGGTGGAATTCACTTTCATCTTTCAGAGACAACTTTCTCATGCAGCACAGTTTCTGTAGCCTTGCTGATTTCAGTGAAATGAGGGGATTATATCTTTGAGTGTCTTGCAATTCTTCCTCTGATTTTGCATGTCTTTAATCTGTTTTTTATTAATACAATTTTTTTCTCAAGGCTACAGTGAAAAAAGTCTTATGTTAAAATGAGAAATAATACTGTCACTAGCAAGGTGGTTTGAATGTGGATCAGATCTTCTGATCAGGCTAACCTTCTATGGTTAATGAGAACTTCTTCAGGTTTTGACTCCACAGCTCTTCAGTCAGTTCAGCATAGAAAGGCTGACAGTATATTAAGATTGTCAAAGAGACTCCAGGCAAAGAGAAAGCATTGTGTTTNCAGAAAGGCTGTCAGTATATTAAGATAGGCAAAGAGAAAGCATTGTGTTTTTAACCCCTCTGTCCTATGGAAGTAACACTACATAGATATTTCTGTTTACCCCACAGAACGTATTTATTTCTCTTAATATTTTTTTCTTTGTTGTTCTGAGCTAGGAAGCACTTGGAGTTTTAACAAAGAAGTACCTATGAGGCTGTACCTTCTCTCATGGTGAAAAATTTATGACATGAATAAATGTCATAAAACTTCTGTTTTCATTAGGCTGGAAAGATTGTGGCAGGAAGAACTGAAAGAAAGTGGGCCTGATGATGCTTCTCTGCGGAGGGTTGTGTGGATTTTCTGCCGCACCAGGCTCATCCTCTCCATCGTGTGCCTGATGATCACGCAGCTCGCGGGTTTCAGTGGACCAGTAAGTAATATCCATCCTTTTTTTTAACAACCCCAGAGGGCTCCATTTCATGGCCAACTGTAAAATCTTAAGGTTTCATTGCAGAATCACTTCAATGTTTTGACTAGCTAGAAATTTTGGGGTAAAATTCAAGAGTGATTCAGTAATCCAAGATAGGATTCCTACAGCTGATGGATCAGTTGCTGAATACCCAGGCAAGTTCTTGGAGAAGGGAGAGGAAGTTTAGGTATCCTGGAGGAAATGGACTTTTTGGTTTTTTTCTTGGTTTTGAGTATAGTTTAAACTTCTTCCCTAATTGCATAAGCTTAACTGCATAACTTGCTTTTTTCATAAGATTCTTATGTGCAGGTCTTCCAATTGTTTTTGTCTTTGAAATTCTGTAAATTTATCTTGGAATAAAATTCAGGCTGATAAAACACTAATCTTGAATTATTGGCATTAATAACAATTAATGTCTTCAAGAAGCGGACCGAAACAATTCTATGAGAGCGCTGCTTAAAAACTAATGTGAGCAGGTCTCAAGAAGTCTGTGGGCATAGCCTTTACTGATCCTCCAGAGAATGGCCAGACAGGGTTCAGGTAGAAGTGTTAGAAAACATTGTTGCCTTTAGGAACGGCTGCTGTTTGTTGCTAAGGGTCGTATTGAAGATAACAACATGGGACTTGACATTCACACCATTTTTTGTCACCTGTTTGTTGCACATCCTGTGCAGATTTAAAGTTGAAATTTTGACTAAATTTATTCTCTACACATTTCCCTTGAGGAGTAGGAGCAGTATTACTGCTAGTAGTACACGTTTCAGTGTGCTGGTAAGCTGGAGGTTCATTTCTTGGGTAAGTACACCTGGGTGCATTGTTAGGTGAAATGTCTTTTTAAAATGTTTTCCTGCTTTTAAATGTCTTATCAAAATGATGTTCTGTTTTTTAAGTCTTCCTAAAGTTTGCTTTGTTTCATGTAATATGAATAACAATGAATGTTTCTGTGGTATTGTTTTCTTTGTTATATTTTATAGTTGTCTTTATTCTAAAATATAGGAACATACTTTTGTAATTAACAATACATCATGATTAAGGTTTTAACAGCACTAGCTTTTCCCAAGAAGAGCTTCTGTCATTGTTTCACTACAGGGCTTGAGAAGCTGCTTTTGTCTTTGGCAAAGAACTTGCAGCAGGGTTACCCCTAATTTCTGTATTGTAATGGTCTCAATTTGTCCCAGCCAAACTGCTGAATCATAGATAGTGAGAGAGGAAAGGAAAAAACAAACCAGCTTGATTACTGGGGACTACTGCTGCAATTGATGCTCGATATGGGTAACTTAAAATTATCTACAGACAGTTGCCCATTTACAGACAACCTTATTCATTTTTCTGAATAAGGCCCAATTCACTTTTGGTTCCACGATTTGGCAGGAAAATAAGTCTTTACCATCCCTCCTCCCTGTTTTTAAAAATGGCATGCCTCAGGGATATGCCTATGCTGTCTCCTCAGAAATATCAGTGCTTTGTTGTATTGTTACCCCTTTCAGTCACCTGAAGGTGAAAAGGGAGATCAGGAAAAGCACTTGACTTGACCTCATGTGTTGGAGGAAAATTATAAAAGTGGAGTTAAACACTTTATTAAACTTCAAAAATTTTAATTTAATGACTATGACCTTGAAATGCCAGCAAACGGCTGTGGCTTTGCTAATGAGCATTGTGATGGTTATAACTGGAAAGGAGTTGTTCAAGACTTCCTGTGTGGACTCTTTTGCACTGGTTTGGGTTTTTGGTTTTTTTTTTTTGCTATCAGATCCTTCAAGGGTCTTCCTTTTTTTTTTTTTATTTTGATGCATTTGCATCTGGCACAGAATCTAAACCTATAACATGTTGAGTCAGCTGCATGTGTCAGACTGCCTTGTAATAACCATCAGAATGTACTAGTATAGTTGACATACTATTTATCTCCAATAAATACTTGCTGCTATTGGATCAGCTATCAAGTCTTTCAAGTTCTGGTGGAGGAGCAAAGAAGTTTCTTCATTACTAAACATAATCAGTTTAACTCCAGGTCTGAACATTGCACCTGTTTGCTACTGTTCAGAGCTATTCTTCCCATTTGGGAGGTGGGGAGACTTGCTATTTTAGTGGAGCACAGCTTGCCAGTTTGGTCAGTTACTGGAGGGGGGAGTGGTAAGCTATGGGAGGTAAGTTTTCCAGTTTCCCAGTTGGCTCCAGCTGCAGCCTGCCTGGCGCTGTCGCGCGCTGGCTGCAGCAGGGATGCCGGCACTGCAGTGGGACCAGTGACAGAAGCTGTTCTTCAGCATTTTCAGGATGGCTGTTTTCTGCGTCAGGATGAGGCATTCCTGCTGGGCAGAGCCACCGCCAAGAGCAAAGGTAAGGTAATGTTTATTCCATGGGAATGCTTAAGACAGCCGAGCAGCTTGTACCAACCACTACGGTAATAGCCACAGGATCTCTTTTCCCCCCTTAGCTTAGTTCATATACTGTGATGTTTTGTTTTGTAAGTAACTTTATGCTGGATTCTTTTCATTGAACTAATATGAATTTGAATAGTACTTGTTCAGATGTAAATGTTAATTTTCCGTGACTTTTTTCCCCTTCCCTTTTCAAAATTCTTTAATCTGCTGTTTCCTCTTTTCTTTCTTCCGGAACAAAAATAAATTGGGGGATAATGTAAGCTGCTCTCAGTTTCATCATGGGAGATGCTGAATCTATAAAATAGTGCTGCAAAATTGCACTAAAGTTTTGGGAGGAATGAGACCCCAGGAAACATCTGCTATCTTTATACATCCTCTCTTGGAGACTTTCAGCAATGCTGTGGTGTGTGAGAAAATGTTTGCAGTCTGCGACCATGCTGAGTTACAGCTCGTGAGGAAAAAAGGGGGATTTTCACCCCAATTGCTCAGTGACTCGGTTGCATATGTTGGATTGAATACTGGAAAAAGAAAAGAAGTCAGTAATCTCCACAGTAACTGCAAGCCAACTGTATGCAGTTGTGATCCAAACAGTCGATGTAAAATTAAATCCAATCAGGAGAAAGTTGGAGTGCAATAGATCTGTGAATGTGAGCTCCTCACATTTGTTCAGTGATCGGTATGTAAATTTTCTCAGTGGCCATTCTAGAACCCGATGGACATCTGGCTTTAATTCACACCTGTGAAAAAGAGCAAAATTATTTACAGCATGTTTCCTTGGTTCTGATGTGCAGAATTATTTTCCTCTGAACAGATGAATTTGATCTCCTTTTTTTTTTTTTTTTTTAATTTGGTGCTGGGCTGTAGTTATCAAAACCTTTGCTGGAGTTAGTGGGGTTTTGTTTTTTTCCTCTCTCTTCAAACTATTCAGAACTTCTACTTGCAAAACATGATTTAGCCAAGAGGACTTCAATGGACTGTGATGTGAAAGGCTTCTCAAATATTTCCTTTGGTCTCAGATTTTTTGTTGGTTTTTCTTGTGGGCAAAGGTAATTCTCTACTCTGTACTAGTATACCAAAAGCACCAGTATCTTAAAACATCATTTGTTGAAAAGCTCTCTAGGAAGTCTTTTACTGTCTCTGAAGCCTTACTGTAAGATACTTTTGCAACCTGCTTTCAGAATTTGTGCAGCCTCAGAAGCCTCTTCTGTTGGTGCGGCGCGTCAGGTACCTTCAAGTTTGACTTCTTTTGGACTTCGTGGAGAAATACCATTCTGTTTTTGTATCTTTATAATTTTGTGTGTAGATTCAAATTTAATTTGTTAGAAGCTAAGACTGACTGTTAGATATTAGCCCTTTATAATTATCCTGTATGTGCAGATTGTATGTTTATACAATGGTCTACCTGTTGTATAGTGTTTTTGAGATGTTACCATTTAAGATGAAACTTCATTTCAAATAAAAGCCTATTGTTTCGCAGTTAATGATATTTAATGCTGGTGGTTGTGAATTGTATGATGTTAAATTGTGCCATTGGACCACAAAGAGCTGGAGTTGGGAATTGGTGGTTCTGGGGGCTGTCCTCTTTCTGCAGGTGATGTTTGAAATGTGATTCCTGAGGTAAAGTGTTTATGTTCTTGGGGGAAGAGGGTATGGGGAGGGATTGAATGGTTAAATTGTTTTGTCTTTTTTTTTTCTCCCCTGTCCCCAATGATTTGTGGTTTTGCGTACCTTGTGCTTTCTGCTTGTTTTTTTCTTTACTATTAAACTGCTGATGTTTATTTCCAGGAATGTTTTGCAAATGTCCTTCTCACTCTTCCCCTCTACAACTGTAGGTACATTGTTCCTTTTTATCAAATAAGCACGTTTGAAGCAAGCCAAAGATAAAATAAAAAAGGTCTTAATGTCACGTAAAGGAATGTTTCTTAATGTGTGCAGATGTATAAGTAGTGACCATATTTTAAAACTCTTCTATATGATAATGCATTGCTTTCAGCTAACTGACACATTTATGTTAAGTTAGAAGACACGGAGGATTAGAAGCGTGCTGCGAGGGATATGGTTCCAAATTAAACTCTCTTTACTTACTAAATTTGACTCAGTGCTTGGCTCTCAGCAGGGCTTGTGTTACAGTACCTCTTGTATTGACACTTTTTACTTCTGGAAAGAAGATGCTTTCTATTTCAAACGGCTCTTTTAAAAGCAAAGTAGCCTACTTATTTCTAACTTAACATAAAGTTGTTGTGTGGTCTTCTGGGATGATGGGGTGTTCATGCAAGCTTGCATTTCTCCCTGTAGGCATTCGTTGTGAAACACCTCTTGGAGTATACCCAGCAGAGTGAGTCCAACCTGCAGTACAGCTTGTTTTTAGTTTTTGGCATCTTTATGACGGAAGTGGTGCGATCGTGGTCCCTGGCGCTAACCTGGGCGTTGAATTATCGCACGGGGGTCAGACTGCGTGGGGCTGTCCTGACAATGGCATTTAAGAAAATTCTTAAGCTGAAGAACATCAAGGAGAAGTCTCTTGGAGAGGTAAGCTGCAGCCTTGTTTTGGCAATGGCAGTGTAAAAAGGGATGTGTAGTATATTCCCTTGAGAATGAGCTGTGCCTTAAATCGAAATAATCTGTTCTGTCTGTTTTTCAGCTCATAAATGTTTGTTCCAATGATGGTCAGAGGATGTTTGAAGCTGCAGCAGTTGGCAGTTTGTTGGCTGGGGGCCCTATTGTGGCCATCTTGGGAATGGTTTATAATGTGATTATTCTGGGTCCAACAGGCTTTTTGGGATCTGCTGTCTTCATCCTCTTCTACCCAGCAATGGTGAGTTGGAAAGGGTTAAGACTTTCATTTTTCTTAGATCAGACAAATGTATAGTTCTGAATAAAAGGTGTTGAAGTGTGCTAGATTTAGCCAGTTTATGGCATTGCATATTCAAAAAGTTTTAAAAATAGTGTATGAAGCAGGAATTTGGAAATAGGAAGGTCAAAACGATAAAATTAGAAAATGGGGATAGGCAAGCTGATAGATTTGGCTGAGACTAATATTCATAGCTAAATGAAACTGTAGAATATTCAGGTGCTCGTGGTTGAAGCTGGAGAGACATGAGGCCTCCAGCTTGTGTATGGGAGCTCAGTGTTGTATAAGCAGTGTTCTTGATTTCTCGACTCAACACAAGATGTTGAAAAACACCACATCTGGCACAGCTTTTTCTTGTTGAGGTGCTTCTGCTGAGCTGTGAAATAGGCTAGTTCAAGCCAAAATCTTGTTGCCTATAAGGCTGCTGAAGATTTGTCACTGTGTTGATAATACATGTTTTATAAACCATGGAGGCTGAATACTGTGAGGTGCACTGTGGTCCAATGTATCTGGCCACAAGTAGGGATTACATAGTGGTAATTGCATTTTAGAGGGGAATGAGGAATGGAGTTTGAACACGTTTTCCAGTTCTTTTCAGCAGTCTTCCTTTATTGATGGGGGACTTCAAAAGAGTTTACAGGCGTATGAAGAAAGGCAAGGACCTAAATACTTCCTGAAGCAGTGTGTTGGGTTTGAATTTCAGACCAGAATGGGATGAATGTAGGAGTAGCAGATACTTTAAAACATGCCAAACAACTTTGTTTTTAGATTAGTTTAGTAAAAATGTTAAAAACTGTTTTACTACCTTCATAACACTGGCATAGATGGGGCAAAGTCCTGATCTGCCTTACAGAATCAGGTTAAAAGGCTGGCTAAAATGGGGGCCAACTTTGTCTTTAGGTTAATTTTTTGCATCAGAAATTTTAAGTAAACCGGTACTGTTCAATACTGGTAGAAGTGCACACTTTTATTCTCTCAAATTTTTGTTGAAATTTGCTCTCATGAGTCTGGTGCTTGGTGCAGATGGGGCAGAAGGAAATGAATGGTGTTTCCAGCCTGAGTTTTATGTTAGAGCAGCAGTTGACTGTCCCTATCCCTGAATCCCCTTTTCAGATTAAAAATTAATTTTCTCTGGTAATTAGGAATTGAATGTACTTGCTTTTTCTGAGTTGCCATTAATGTTTCATGGTGTTGTCTTTTGTTTCAGATGTTTGTGTCACGCCTCACAGCTTATTTCAGAAGAAAATGTGTAGCAACAACAGATGAACGTGTGCAAAAGATGAATGAAGTTCTTAATTACATTAAATTCATTAAAATGTATGCCTGGGTCAAACCATTTTCTCAGAACGTTCAAAGTGAGTTCCCACAGTCTGTAAATTTCTCCTTTGCTGCAGTTGCCCCGTTGCTTTGTAGCCTGGTGCATCCTGACTTTGTGCTGTAGGTGCTGCTGTGGGAGCAGTGTAAGAGAACTGTCATCCTTCAGGCTCCTCTGAGTTATGCACAATGGGCTGGACAAACAGACCTGCTTCTAAAATTTCACCTTCTAGTTTAATGGTGTTTGTGGCATGACACTAATCTTATTTTTTTTTCAATTTTGTTCCTCTTTTATAATTTAATAAATGTGCTGGCTGCTCTATTTTTAAAAGGTTTAAAAATCCCTGTACTTGTGTGGAGATTAGACAGTTTCCTTCTCTATAATTGCTTTCTTTATGAGAAGGTTTATAATGTGGTAAACACTAAAGTGTAGAGTTAGGCCTCTTACTCAGTGTTTATAGTGCTATGGTACTGTCTGTTGTGTGTAGGTACCTCCTGAATCACAGCTCACACGTGGTGCCCCCCTTTGTATTTCTAGAAATTCGTGAGGAGGAACGCAAAATCTTGGAGCGTGCAGGCTACTTCCAGAGCATCACTGTGGGAGTGGCTCCTATTGTTGTTGTCATTGCCAGTGTGGTGACCTTTTCTGTCCATATGATCCTTGGCTATGATCTTACAGCAGCTCAGGTAAACTCCTGAAAATATTCTTTATGCTTTTGCTTCTGTAGCTTTTCTGCTGAGCCATTTTTGGTGTGGCTGGGCTGTATCCTCACTCACAGGAGTGAATATCTGATGGCTGTGGCAGCAGCAGGTGTAGTCTTACATTTTGCACAAAAGGCTCTCGGTGCTCTTTTGTCCTGCCCTTCTTCAGAACAGATTTTGGGCTGAATGTAAATGAGTCTTTCTGTTCAGATGGGACGTTGGGGATTACTGGATGTTTATGTTTTGCAGTGTGCTTGGATGCAAACAGCACAAATGTTTAAAAATAGGATTTAAATTTGTGCCTTCACTAGTAGGTTAGTGCAGAATTTGCTGGCTGCTGCATTTGTGAGACCTACAAACAGAACAGGTCTGTCTTGGTCTGTTAAAAACACTAGAGAAGAAAATGGGGAGATTTGCTGTTTTCTGCTGTTTGAGAATATGTTGAATATTTAAATGGTTGCTCTTGGACTGGCCTTTTCTAGCATTTTGACTTGCTGCTGTGCCACTTCAGCTTTTAGAAGGCTGGAGCTGTTAGAATATTGCATCCAAATGTGATTATTTTTCTTGTCTCGTTTTTAGGCATTCACAGTGGTCACTGTCTTTAACTCAATGACTTTTGCTCTCAAAGTAACTCCGTTCTCAGTGAAGTCTCTGTCTGAGGCATCTGTTTCTGTGGACAGATTTAAGGTAAGCAGTCACTTGGCCTCACAGTTTTCACTGTAAGAGTGGAGTGTTGTATGTGTTCAGTAGATGCAAAGGGAACACTTGAAAGATCATATGGTTTTAATGGCAGAGAAGTTATTTTTCCTTACATTTAGCATTCCAGATTATTTGATTCTGCAAGAGATACAAATGTAGTGAAGGAATATTAGCAGTTTAAGAATAAAATAATGCCAGTGTGAGAAGCAAAATAGTCTGATTCTATGATTTTATGATTTTGAAGTTGGCCACAGGAAGAGATAAGAGTGAAGGACTCTGTGGCTCACTGTATAATAATTTTTAACTCCATCTTAAGAACATCTATATGGAAAGAATGCAACGTGTGCAATGAAATTTTATGCTTTGCTAATACATTTTTTTTTAAATGTCAGGTGTTAGGTAAGCAGGCTGACAAAAACCAGTGGAGTTTTATCTGTGGTCATAGAACCCTGAGGTTTTATATTTCCAGACCTGATTAAGTGACTGAAGTGCCCCTGTATCAGTAAAATGGAGTTGTGATCTGGCAAAACAATCTATGGCAGAAAATGTAAAGCCCTGATAATGAACAATCTTATCTCACATCATGGGGACTGGAAAATGAGTACACTGCTTTATGAACTCAGAGGGGAGACCTTTACTTTGTTTTGTTTCTTGAAGATAACAGGGTATTATACATTGTGGAAATTTCCAAAATGGAAAACAGCTCCTTCCAACTAGAAACTTTCACAAGCATTGATAGATGCAAGGATGCTGTGTAATGCATTCACAAAACAAACCTCTGTGTGAGAAAAGCAGGATCTGGAGAGTGGTTTTGAGATTTTGAGCAATTTAGCTTCATCTTTTGAGTCAGCCTAAAATCAGCCTTGTTTAAATCCAAGTGCACTAAAGGGAATTTTCTGGGAGTGAAAAGAAGGAAAAGGAAATTGAATTATTTCCCAGTTTGGCTGTAAATTGTATAGGAAATGTAACATAAGGTGGGGATACTCTGACATTACAGTAAAAACTTAATTGACTTTTTGGCTCTGTAAATGAGTATGAGCTTTCTTATGAATGTGTGATTCAGACATAGCAATTGCAAGAATAAATAAGGCTGGGAGTTGAGAAATCTTAGTCACAAAAGACTACTTGATTCAAAACAAATTGTGTAAGTGGCAGACATTTTATCTTGTAATTAAATTGTGTGAAAAATGTTTTCCTAATCTGTTGATTGTAAACACTGATGGATGTGGTGGAAAACATGATACAGTTGACTTAATGGCTTACTTCTGATTGCCAAGCAGCCTGAGATAGGTCAGCTACACTTGTGCAAGATGACTTTTTCCCAGCAGAAAAGTTGATGGATAAAGGCTCAAGTTAAAAGCCATTCTGTCTCCTTCCATAGTGAGTTGGTGTGCAGGACAAGTCAGTCACTTTGTCTCAAGTGACCTCTCCTTTCCAACCTGTGTGTTCTGCTCACGTGTTTTTAATCTGGAACATACAGAGCTGCAGTTGCAAACAGTGTCCAAGGAAGAAGCCCCTCTCATACCACATCCAGAGTATTGCAGTTCTGTGAAAGTCAAGTGTATCCAAGTGCTTCCACCACATCCAGGAATGCCCCAGCCACTTAGCAGACCTGGAGTTAGTTTACACTAATGAGCTACCTTTTGCTCTTCAGCTTCCTCCTACTATGTAGCCTGATGTGTTTTGCTGCGTGAGTGTGCCGTAGGCTTGTCTCCCAGTCTTGATCAGGTGTCTCATCTTTACACCTCTCTCACAACTCCTATCAGAGTTTATTTCTAATGGAAGAGGTTCATATGATAAAGAAAAAACCAGCCAATCCTCACACCGCGATAGAGGTGAAAAATGCTACCTTGGCTTGGGACTTCTCCCACGCCAGCGTCCAGAGCTCACCAAAGTTGACCCCCAAAGTGAAAAAAGACAAGAAAGTCACCAAGAGCAAGAAAGAGAAAATGAAGCTGCAGAATGAGGGACAGCAAGCTGTGCTGGCAGAGCAGAAGGGCCATCTTCTAGTGGACAGTGATGACCATCACAGCCCCGAAGAGGAGCACAAAATCATCCACCTGGTTAACCTTCGGCTTCAGAGGACTCTCTACAACATTGACTTGGAGATAGAAAAGGTAAGAAGAAATGAAAAGAGGAAATCATTAAAGAAAAAAGGCCTCATTTTAGCTGCCCTCTGGAACAGAGTGCTGTGTGCTGTTTCATTTTGTATGAAATGGAGCATATTGCTTTTGTGCACTCCTGTAATATCCATGGCAACTGCAGTATCCAGGATGCAGTGTCTCATCTTGCTGTAAACAGCTGTGCCATTTTAGCAACTAGATCTTTGCAAACAGCCTGTGAAACAAGGGGAGGCTGTATAGCTTCCACATCCAGCTGAGGGCTTTGCAGCTCCTGGGACAGTGTGGGAGCCACTGAGCTCAGAGAGTCTGCAGGGCACCAGGCACCAGTGGGGTGCTGGTGAACAGTGTGTTCCTGCAGTGCTTTGATAATTTTGCAGCATTTTAGCTGTGTTCTGGGTAAACATTTTAGGTGATCAAGTGTTCCAATGGAGCATAACAGTGCTTTTCAGTGAAGAATGTGGAATTTTTTTCCTTGAGAGTTTTTGTACAGTAGGATGCAGGTTTTCAAGAATTGTGGAATCATTTGGAGCTATTGCTCCAAGACAGGTAAAAGCATGTAAGATATTAAAGAAAAAGCCCTGAATTTAATACAAATACAAAAGCTTTGCAGTCTGGCAGTTGGATGTTGTCATAATGGAGTCCATATATTTATGAAGATATTAATGGTTAAATTGTCATATATAGTTATATAAATAGAGGGAGAGTTTAAACTGTTTTAAGCAGTAAAAATAACTGTATTTTAAACTCTGAGGGAGAATGCATATAGTTTAAAAATTGCCTCAAAAAGGAGTACAGTTACTTGAAAATGTAAAAACTGGTTTTGTCTTAGAAGTGTGCTATCAAGAGAAGGCCAGTAATGTGTTCCACCAGTGTCTATATGCCTTTTTTGTTCACTTTACATTTTTACAAAAGGAATAAAAATAGTTTTGATAAGTTAACTGTTTCATGTGGATATTTATCCATCCATTCTATTGCAGAGAAATTCTTCAAAGTGACTGAATTCTAGCATTTTATTGGTACATATTCTTTAGCAAATTGGATCCAATTGGCAAGGAGTTTTACTGGACCTATATATGCTAAATTCTCTTTTCTTTCAGATTTTTCCTCTTTAAATCTTTCCTTATCACGCTCAAAAGCATCTTGGTGCATTCTATTCAGGCAGGCTTTGATGCTTCTGGTTTATTGGTCCTCTGGGCCTGTATCCCTAGTAAGAAAGAAGCTGATCTTCAAACACGTTTGTTTTTACCTGTAGAGTTTTTCAGTTTTATTTCACTGTGGGATTGAGTTCACTCTATACAATTTGAGTGTTAAAATGCTGACTCTTGCTTTTTTTTTCTGTTATGTCACTTTAGAGCTGTCATTCATATCCAACTATCCTCTGAGGTACTAAAGGTAGTCTGAATTCTGAAAGAGATGAAGCATGTAAGAAATGGGTACCATAATGTTTTTTCATTTCTGTGTAGGGAAAACTTGTTGGAATTTGTGGCAGTGTGGGGAGTGGAAAAACTTCACTTATCTCAGCAATTTTAGGACAGGTGAGAAATCCTGTTTTGAGTACTCCTGCTCTTCTCTTTCCCATCTCCTATTTCACTTATTTGTACTCTGTAGAACTCAGTCTGCCCTAAAGGTGGGCTAGCATAGTCTCACAGCTGGCCTGTGATTCCAGATGACCCTGTTGGAGGGGAGCATCGCCGTAAGCGGGACGTTCGCGTACGTGGCCCAGCAGGCCTGGATTCTCAACGCCACTCTGAGGGACAACATCCTTTTTGGCAAGGAGTATGATGAAGAAAGGTTTGCCAGACTGCTTGCTGATTTTCATGAAAGCTTAGTAATTCTTGGCCTAAGCGTGGGAAAAATTTAATGCAGAGTACCCTGCAGATAAAGCCTCTGTGCCCTTCTGGAGTCTCAGTCTCCTCTAAGTCCCATTTAGGATCCTGCCTCTCTTGCATGTGGCCCTGTGGCTGGTGGCTGTCTGTGTGCCTGTCACTGCTCCTTGCAGTGAGGCTGGGTCTCATCCTGGATCTTTGGTTAAAACCAGCAGCTGCTGTGAGCAGCACTAAAGTGATATTTACCCTTGCTGTCCTGGCCTTGCCCTCTTCAACCACAACAACTGCTGTGTGCAATGTACTGACATCTTCCATGGCCCCCCTCCAGTGGGGGACTTTGCTGTGGCCCTCAGCCAAATATCCCTGAAAACAACTTGTCTCTTTATCCTCACAATGCTTCTGAAGTAGGTGATTATTACCCTCAGTTTTCTCCTGGGAATCCAACGCAGATGATTTGTTTTAGGCTGCTGGAATATCTGCTGTTAGTGTAGAAAATAATATAATGCTGTACTAGCTAAATAACTGTGGGGGAAAACCATGTTCTTATTTATTTATCTGCTTGTTCTTCAGATACAATACTGTGCTGAATGGTTGCTGTCTAAGGCCTGACCTAGCCATCCTTCCAAATGGGGACCTAACAGAGGTGTGTTTTGCTTATATAAAACTAATTAATACATGGAGAAAAGAGTTTTGGTTTGGCAGGGTAAACTGGAGTGAGGGTACATCACTCATAGGCTCACAGCATATGAGCCAAGCTGTTGAAGGCACTCTCCTGAGCTGAGCTCAGGGGACTCTGGACTGTTAAGAGTTGTACCCTGTTTTTTCCTCAGATGTTGACTGTTTGGGAATCTTTTTGTGTTGTAAATTTAGCTGCCTTAACAGGAGATAACTGAATTTGATTTAAAATAGCTAAGAAAAACAATGGCTATGTTAACTCATAAAAGGTAAAATAAGCCAAGAAAGTACTGCCACACTTCAAGCATATTAACCTTGTTTGAATGTATAACACATGTCACAAAGTGGACACCTAAACTTGAATACCTGTATGTATTAATGTAAAATGTTATATATGTTCATATACAAATGAATATTATTATCTGCTTTATTCTGGTCATCTATGTTGCATGGTGCTGAGGAAATGAAATAATGGGGATGTGTCTCTGCAGATTGGTGAACGAGGGGCTAACCTGAGTGGGGGACAGCGTCAGAGAATCAGTCTGGCTCGAGCCCTGTACAGTGACAGGGACATTTACATCCTCGATGACCCCCTTAGTGCCTTAGATGCTCACGTTGGAAATCACATTTTTAACAGTGCAATAAGGAAGCACCTGAAGTCAAAGACTGTTCTTTTCATCACACACCAGCTTCAGGTACTGAATTTATCATACTTTCTTTCTTGAAATGGTTTGTTAATCAGTTGCCTTCATATTAGGAATTTCTGTGCCCTGACCTGTGACAGGACAACCTTGTCTGTCTATATAATGTGTGGTTTACTTTTATAAACTAGGCTTGCAAATATGCATGGAGCACAATTCAATTATTTGATACCCATGCTGTTTGGTGTCTGATTGGGACTGGTAACACTTGGCTAAAGAAAATCTACCAGACAAATAACCTGTTCAAAAATATTTTTGCTAACTTGCTATAAAGGGACTTAATCACAGCAGAAAGCAGTTATATTTGGTGTTAGTAAATCAGAATTGATGTACCTGAGATTTTTTTGCTGTCTTCTGTGCATAGAAATATTAGTGCTTAGTCTATCAGTATTTGCAGTGTTTAAGTATCTTGAGTCATGTCTCCCAGAAGAGATTGGTTTTGATAGGACACAAGAACTTTTTATTGGTGTAGCGTGAGTAATCATGGTGCTCTAGCCAGAGGAGGACCTCTGAAAATGAGCTGTCTGTTATGTGGGAATAGCTGTGCTGTGCCAGTGTCTGCAAGCTACTGAGAGGGGTTGTGTGGGAGTGTTTGGTTACTGAACAGTGTGACAGAGACTTGTTCTTACTGCCACTTTCTCCAGTATCTTGTTGACTGTGATGAAGTGATCTTCATGAAAGAAGGCTGCATTACCGAGCGAGGCAGTCATGAGGAGCTGATGAATTTAAATGGGGATTATGCAACTATTTTTAATAGCCTGCAGCTGGGAGAAACACCACATATTGAGGTACTTGTTTATTTTGAAGTGCTCTGAATCTTGGCTGTTCTGAGGTGAACCAAGTGATGTTGTTGGAAACCTGGGAAATGGTTTCACGCATTTTCGTGTGTTGATCTGACCAGCAGATTTCCTATAGAATAATCTGTGCTTCATTAGCACTTTGTCAGTTTGTTTTTAGGAAATGTGTGCTAGAGAGGACTCTGTCAGTGAGCTCATGAGTTAATCATAAAAATATTGTAGTGTCTCCCCTGGTGATCCTTAGAGCAGGAAGTTTCTCTCTTACTGTACACTCCACTCCTTAATTTACCTCTGAATTAGCACAGTTCTTCAACAACCTTTGAAAAATTCTTGCTGGCTTGTTACTACTTTTTCAGTGGAGTGTGACTGAGGCACAGCAGGTGTGACACAACTTGTCAAAAGTAAGATGTGACAGTAGTTTGGAAGCATAACTGAAAATGCTGTGTTTTGGGGGAGTTTGAGAAAAATGTTTTGCCTTGACACTAATTCTGTTATGAAAAAAGTCTGTAAATGCAAACTGGAATATGTAACTTAGTATTTCAGTTGGTGCAAAAGTTGTAAATCTAGAAAATAACAAGAACCATTCAGCACAACAACATCTAAATTTTCAGCAATTTAATTTTTCCCACCCTTCTGCTCTTTGTTTCCTGAAGTTAATCTCTGGATTAGGGATCTTTGTGTTTTATTTTATAATAACTTACTTGTCTAAATTTTGTGTGCATTTTCTCTTAGAATGAAAAGATTCAAAGTACATCAGTAGTTTTTTTTTTTAAGAGATGAGAGGCTCCTTACTCACAAGACATTTAAAACAAAACATTTCTGAGATGGAAGCATTATAAGAATTACAGATATAGAAGGAGCTTGGTGACACATTCTCCTGGGAGATGTTTGTGAAAGAAGCAAAAGGATATAATGCATTGCTCTGCATATCCTTTGAGGCATGAAGATTATAGTTCTGCCATTTAAAGACTAATATAATGATAGTGAACAAGAGATTCTCCAGTCTTCATGCTTGGCTGATCTTCAATGTCGCTGTAAACATTAGCTCATGGAAGGGCCATTAAATTGCATTCCCTATGGAATTAGAATAAATGGATGATCAGTTGGATTCTCTGTGGTTTGGTCTCATGTGAAGTGTGGGAAGGCAGTCCTGAAGATGGTGTGTAAGGGGTTTCAGTCCATGTAGGCTGACTCTGAACAGGCTGACTCCCAGTCATGGGAAGCTGGCTGGGTTTAGATCAGTGCTTGTGTGCACTTTAGTGTTTAGATATTGGATTTCTAGAAGATCAAGTTAACCTGACTTTTCTTAAGAAAGCTCTCATGAAATGTCTCTAAGTGCTAGAATGCTTGGGGGGA
The DNA here is from genome assembly GCA_013397295.1 of Polioptila caerulea. Taxonomy (NCBI): domain Eukaryota; kingdom Metazoa; phylum Chordata; class Aves; order Passeriformes; family Certhiidae; genus Polioptila; species Polioptila caerulea. Next base: position 226,371 of record VYXF01007456.1, read on the forward strand.
AAAAGCCTCTTTAAAAAAAAGGGTTATTTTTACAAGGGATAGGGAGATTTTATCTTTCTTGCAGTAGTAGGGATATCATTCCTCTACCTGGTACATTCATCATTTCACTGATTCTGGGAATTAACCTTGCACTCCACCTGTACAGGTTGGTAGTAGCTCTGATTAATAGAGGAGGAGAATTTAATCTACCAGAACTGGCAATCATCTGTAATTGTGAAGTTAATATCCTCCTTGAAGTGAATGCTGAGCTATTGAAAGCCTTTGTCCTTAGGTGGCAGATTAATAAAAGTTTCTGTTTAGATATGAAAATGTCAAAGCCAATACTCCGATGTGTTTAGTGTCATTGTTTTCCTGCAGATTAATATAAAGAAGAACACAAACAATTCACTGAAAAGGCCCCAGGATAAAAGTACCAAAACAGGGTCTGTGAAGAAGGAGAAAGTTGTAAAGAAGGAAGAGGAGGGTAACTATGTAATCAAATTTCTGGCTGTAATTATTTTGTACTCTGATAAGCTCAAAACATGCTTCAAAGTACATTGTTGATGTACCTCTCAGGTTTTGGAAGCTGTCTCATTCCTAATCACTAAGTGTGGTTGATAGGATGCAGACAGTGGGCAAAGAACATTCATTAATTCATTAAATATGGGCACCTGTACAATGTTTTTAAGTTCAATCAGTCTCCTGTTGGTCAGATGCCATCAGCACAAAGGAGCTGGTACTGCCTTGTCTCCCACACCACCTCTCCCTCCTGTCCTAAGAGGGCCATGTGTACAGCTTGGCACTCAGTCCTGGGCAGGACATGGCCTTTATGGATGAAAGGAAGGTCTGATCTCTGTGGTTCTCTGTTTAGTGTTAGCTTTGAACCTCAGGTTTTAAAAAGCAGTAGTGAGGCCAATCCCAGCCTAACGTTTAAGTCTGTGCTGATGCAGCTTTTTCAGCTGTACCATGACTTAAATGATTCTGCAGAAGAAATGTGACTTCTTGAAAAACTGTTTGAACCACTGAGTTCTAAGCGTGAGGTAAAGTGTGTGTTCCTGAAAGTACTCTGCACAGTTTGAAAGACTAATTTTTTGTGTGTTCACAAATTTATAGGAGTTTCATGGAAGAGCTTTCCTCATTCCCTCTTCATCCTCTGTTATTTCACAGGCCAGTTGGTCCAGTTGGAAGAGAAAGGCAAAGGCTCTGTCCCCTGGTCTGTTTATGGTGTCTACATTCAGGCAGCTGGAGGCCCCTTTGCATTCCTCATCATCATGGCACTGTTTGTGCTCAACGTGGGCAGCACAGCTTTTAGCAACTGGTGGCTGAGTTTCTGGATCAAGCAGGGCAGTGGAGTAAGTTAAACAGCTTTTCTACTCTTGTGTCTAGTGGGCTGGGGTTTTGCTCTGCTAGACTAATCCCAAGCAGTCCTGTGAGACCAAATGGTGCTTTCTAATTTAAATAAGTTGTAAGGCTCCCCAGGAGGTGGAATCACTAGGGAGTTCATCTCCAAGAATAAGAAAACTCCAGTAATAAGAAAGATATAATAACTTATGTGGTGAAATGCTGCCCTCTTGTTCTTATTTTTGGTTAGTCTAAGAAAAAGAAGTGGAAATATGAAAGTGGCCAACAAGCTAATTTTAAATGTGATCTTATACCTAACAGGATAATTTTTGTTAAAACATGGCTTTGAGTCAAGTGACTTTTGGAAATTACTTTGAAGATTCTGATGACCTGGGGTGATTTGGGCTTTTTCCCACTCTCAGGGCTTTGATTGCAACCCTAGTTGCATTTAAAAATCCAAATATGACTGCAAGAGTTTTTTGCTAAGTGGGGCACAGAGAGCAACCTACTGATCTCAGAGATGAAATAATGAAGTGCAGGTGGCCAACAATATTAGAGTCAGCAATGAGGTCCCTAAACATACTTAAAGATGAAACATAAGAGAGAATGAGAATGTTTAACAGTGTGACAGTAAAGAATTTATTGCATAGTGGCAGAAATAACAGCAGTGTTTAAGAAAGAGATCTATCCAATGTGAATATGACTGTGTGGTAGTCAGTATGCAAGTATCTGACATTGTTCAGAAGAACACAAAAAATAAGCATGAAATGAGAGATTAGGAATCAAATGAAATAGACATTGTGGTAATATTTTGAAAAATATTGTAGGAAAAAGATCAAGGGCTACAAATCTACAAATCAAGCATCTCTGCCAGAGAAAAGTTTCTGAAGTATTCAATGGTCACTCAAGTACTTTGAGGAAGAAATAGCAAATATAGTGGGAGAAGACACAAGACAGTTTAATTCTACCACATGTTATGTATACATGCTTCATCCTTGTCTTAACCAACCTCTGAAACCTTGTATTTTCTGCAGAACACCACTGTGACTTTGGGAAATGAGACAGTCATCAGCAACAGTATGAAAGATAACCCTCACATGCATTACTATGCTGGCATCTATGCACTGTCTATGGCAGTTATGTTGATCCTGAAAGCTGTTCGTGGTGTGGTCTTTGTAAAGGTATGTGCCAGTGCTGGTGTTTGTCTTCCCTTCCTCCTACTTCTGCAAAATGCTGTCCCTGTGGTTCTTTTGGTCAACTCCCAAGAGAGACTTTTGAACCAGAGTCAGTCATGGATTGTAATGTTTCCATAGCCAGCTCTTGAGGCTGCACCATGTTTCTGCTAAACTTCTGCCCAGATTAATAGCTTCCTCCATTGGTTGGAAGCACAGAATGCAGTAAAAAATCTCTTACAGTTGGAGACAGAAACAGAGTGAAGTATTTGTGTGCCAGAGAAGCAGTGGCAGGAAGACAAACACTGCTTTATAACCCTGGAATGTTTTCTGCATTGTCAGGGAACTCTCAGAGCATCATCAAGGCTCCATGACGAGCTCTTCCGACGGATTCTGCGTAGCCCCATGAAGTTCTTTGACACAACACCCACTGGCAGGATCCTCAACAGGTTTTCCAAAGACATGGATGAAGGTATCTCTCACTGTGTGCCCAGTAAATTCCACATTCAGACCTCCTGAATACTCCCCAGTCTCTTGCTGCTGGGGTGATTGTACCTTAAGTCTGTTGCCAAATGTGCACTTGCAATAAACAAAGCAGGACTTGGGATATACCTGGGCTGTGATTCTAGAAGGCAGCTGATAGCTCAGGCCTGATCATTCACTTATGAAGAAGGAAATGTGCCGCTGCTGTTGTACCTCCAGGATGCACATGGGCTCTCAGCAGTTAATGCAGGAGCAACTTAAAACATTGGAGTGAAGCTGATGTGCAGCAGAGGTGGTAATTAGGTCAGAGTTCCATCAGTGCTATTTCTGCAAATGGGAATAATTAGACTGGTAGCAACTCAGAAGGTAAAAGCATCCCAATGAAAACGTACTCTTTTGATTTGACTAAACTAAGAGAAATCACTGTCTTTGTTACTGATGTACAGCTGGACTGAGTTGATTTCTGTAGGTTGTTTTAGTTTTCTGTACTCACGATCTTCCTCTTTTCTTTCCATTTCACCAGTTGACGTTCGTTTGCCGTTTCAAGCGGAAATGTTCATCCAGAATGTCATCCTTGTGTTCTTCTGTGTGGGGGTGATTTCTGGGGTTTTCCCCTGGTTCCTGGTGGCAGTGGGGCCCCTCATTGTCCTGTTCACAGTTCTGCATGTTGTGTCTAGGTAAGTGCACTGGTTGCTTTGGCTGAAAGTACAGATACTTTCTCCTTCAAGTGTAACATACTGGTTGGCATATGGCGGTTCTGCATGAAACTCAAAGTGCTTCTTTCCTTCCAGAGTCTTTATTCGAGAGCTCAAGCGTCTGGACAACATCACACAGTCTCCCTTCTTGTCTCACATTACATCTAGCATCCAGGGTCTCTCCACAATCCATGCCTATCACAAAGGACAGGAGTTTCTGCACAGGTCAGTCTAGATATCCATCTGGGAAGGGTGGAGCACAAAGCTGAATGCAACAACTGGCATTCAAAGGATTTATTACTGGGGTCTGATGGATCATTGGTTCTATGACTGAAAGTTAGTTTTCTGGGGAAAAAAAATTGGGAGAACAGAAGGAATGGTAAGGGAAAACTGGGAAGAGCAGTGATGAGGAAAGTTTGCAAACCCTGCCATTGTGTTTTGGTTTGAAACTTGGTCAGTGATGAGTCTTCCCATCCTGAATGCTGATACTGGGGTTTCAGTAGGTCTGATATTTGTAGAACATCAGACTCATGGAGTCTCCTAACCTCTGCTGTGTTTTTTAAAGGTACCAGGAGCTGCTGGATGACAACCAGGCCCCGTTTTACCTGTTCAGCTGTGCAATGCGCTGGCTGGCTGTGCGCCTGGACATCATCAGCATTGCTCTGATCACAACCACTGGCCTTATGATTGTCCTGATGCATGGCCAGATCCCTCCTGCCTATGCTGGGCTGGCCATCTCCTACGCTGTGCAGGTGAGTGTGACCACATGCTGTAATCTTTCATTTCTCTTTCGCTGTAGCTGTTGCTAATGAGCGAGCAGAGTCCAGCGCCGGCTCAGAGGAGCTGCAGGGCTCTGAGCGCTCGTGTTGGAGCTGCTGTTTGGCCTCTTCTGCCTCCTTGTGGCGCCGAGGTGAAATTAAAGAGCTTGAACATCTCATGCTTAAAGCTGTTGCTCTTGGGAAACCTTTCTAAGCTGCTGGTTTCTCAAGGGATTCATAGATTATGGTGATTTCAAAATGAACTATTTAATTAACTTGCCTTGAACACTTTAGTTATATGGTGCCCGATGTCAAGAGTATCAAATATTATAGAATCGTTTAGGCTGGAAAAGACCTTTAAGATCCTCAAGTCCAACCATTACCCAAGCACTACCAAGGCCACCACCAAACCATGTCCTCAAGTGCCACATCTACAAGACTTTTAAATACCTTTAGGGATGGTGACTCCACCACTCCCCTGGGCAGCCTGTTTCAGTGCTTGGCAACTCTTTTTGTGAATAAATATTTGTAACATCCAATCTAAACCTCCCCTGGCACAACTTGAAGTTGTTTCCTCTTGTCTTATTGTTTGTTAAATGGGAGAAGAGAACAAACCCCACCTGGCTACATCCCCCATTTCAGGGAGTTGTAGAGAGAAGTAAGATCGCCCCTGAGCCTCCTCTTGTCTGGGCTGAGCCCCCCAACCTCCCTCAGCTGCTCCTCACAGGACTCCAGACCCTTCTCCAGCTCTGTTGCCTTTTTCTGGCTGTGCTCCAGCACCTTAAGATGTGTTGTAGTGAGGGGTCCAAAACTAAATGCAGGGTCTGAAGTGTGACCTCACCAGTCCCANGTTGCCTTTTTCTGGCTGTGCTCCAGCACCTTAATATCTGTGTTGTAGTGAGGGGCCCAAAACTAAATGCAGGGTTTGAAGTGTGACCTCACCAGTCCCAAGTACAGCACTGCCATGATCCTGCTGGCCACATTCATCTCTTAATTCAATAACAAGACACAGCTCTAAATTTTTTTTTTTCACCACTTCAGTTAACAGGGTTATTCCAGTTTACAGTCAGACTGGCTTCAGAGACTGAAGCTCGTTTCACCTCAGTGGAGAGGATTGACCACTATATCAAGGTAGGACTGTAATACATTCAACTGCCTGTTGTGAAATTTTGTGTTGCTTGTTACATTGCTGGCCTGAGCCATAGTCTGCCTTAGCACAGAATGTATGTTCCTGATCTTGGAAAGGCACTAAAGCCTGTGCTGTCACACTGCAGAGTGAGTTTGTTTTGTGGGGCACATGTATCAGCACTGGGGGCCTGAATGGCCCCAGAGCTGGTAGTAACTAAACTTAGAGGCACTGCTGGATTTATGTAAGGCTATTGGAAGTTTGCTGACACTCACAGTAAAGAGAGTAGCGTGTGAAAGGGGTAACATGGGGATTCAAAACATTATTTTACAGCAAAAGGATGGTGTTCTGGCATCCTTCATTCCAAACCTAATGGAATTCCTTCATTTAAACACAGATAACTGTTTGTTATGTTATCTACAAATAATTCCACTTCATCCTAATAAGCCTGCTTTTCCACAGCTGTCTTACGCAACATATTTCTCTATGCTTGAAAAGTCAAGGGAATGCTCTTACTGCAAACATGAGAAATGTGCTCAGCTGAACATGATAAATGTGCCAGGCTAAATGCTTAGCAAGCTTTTCTGAATATCTGTAACTCTCTTTGTAACTGGGATTTGTGTGTGCAGGACTGGGCATAGGTCAGTGGGAAAAGTGTAGCCAGGGGAAAGCCTCCTGCTGGGTCTGGTGTGTGAGGTGAAAGGCTTTTCCATTTCATGTTCCCTGTCAACCTCAGAGGGAGATACATGTATTTATTCAGTAAATTAGCAATTGATATTTGTATCTTTTTTAAAGCCATAGATTTAAAAAAATAGAATAAAAAAACTCCAAACCTGTCAACTGCCCCAGTTAAATAAATCCTCTGGAGGCATCTAAGTAGAAAATTTCTGCATATGGCAGACTTGGTGACCACACAAGTTGACAAGTGCCAAATATTGTAGCTCTCACCAGGCTGAGATGGGTTTATCACAGTCAGACCCTTAGTGGCAAAACCTACAGTTGTAGGCTGTTGTTTGGGGTTTTTTAAAAGTTAGGTCTCTCATTCTATATCACTATTAAGCAACACTATCTGTGATTCAAAAAAAAATTTGATTGCTAGGACAGCCATGTATGAAACTATAAAACTAATTTGAATCTGAAGTAAAGGGTGGGTGGCCAGTGAAGCACCATTCAGATCCTGGCTCTCACCGAGGCCTAGGCTTGGCTTTTTTCAGTGGGGGCTCAAGGTTGCTGTTTTGAGCACCAAGCTCAGAGAATTGGAGCACTGTCATAGCAGATGGCTGTTTTTCTCTCAAACCCCTGGTGTACAATTAATCTGCCTCCAACTATATGTTGCAGATGTCCAAAGCTGACATCCCTGTGGGATCTCTCAATGATCAGTGTAGGAAATGGGTGTCCCTAGAGGGCAATTTATTACCTGTTCCAAGTGTTTATATTAGAATGAGAAAAATCACACTCCAGAAATACTGGTTTATAGCATTTGTAGAGATATCTCTTTGTAGAGGCTATAAAGGAGTTGTCATGGCCTGGTTCAGTTACATGAGGTGAATCCCATGACAGGATTGCTGCCATTCTTTGGGGGTGCTTGTGCCAAATATGGGAAAGTGACCTTGACTTCACTCTAAACAGGCTATAAAGCCTTGTGTTTGGCTTTCAGAGGTTCTGCTCTTCTGTTTAATCTGTGAACTGCTCAACAAGGGGCAGAGTGAAATAGCAAAAGTGAGCAGGCTGGAAGGGACTGACTCAGTGATTCAGTAGGACAGGGGAACATGAGTAGAAGGAAAAGGATGGCATTTAACGTGTTACTTGGACATTCTCTTCTGTGTGAAAATCAAGTGGTGACCCTAGCATGGCATGGAAATGCAGCAGATTTTGCATCCAGTCTTTGGAGTGCCATGAAATTCAATAGGATTGTTCTGATAAATAATAGGCCTAAAATACATTCTGAATTCCATTGATGAAAACCACTGATGTATAGAAGGACTGAAGTAATTACTGAGGCAACAGGAGGGGAGTTAACAGTGTGGTCAGTGTCATACAGCAAACCTCTGGATCAGTGGGCCCACATCCAGCCAAACAGCTCATCATGAAACAGCCATAAATGATCTGGGCTGAGTCTGCAGGGAAGAACTGCTGAAAGCTGCAGCAGATAATTTTCCTGTGGTGCTTTGTTTACTGGAGACTGAACTTCTGTATTTTTGTTAAAAGACGCTTTCCCTGGAAGCTCCTGCTCGAATTAAGAATAAAACTCCTCCTCTGGACTGGCCACAGGAAGGTGAAGTTGTTTTTGAAAATGCAGAGATGCGGTACCGAGAGAACCTCCCTCTAGTACTTAAAAAAGTGTCCTTTACCATCAAACCGAAGGAAAAGATTGGCATTGTGGGGAGGACAGGCTCAGGTAAGGAAAAACACTAAGCAGAGTTAAATTATTACTTTTACAGAGTAGATTGGGGCAGTCATATTGGTTTTCCTGTGTTTGAGTAAGTTGGTTGCACAGGAGAGTGGAGGTTTCCATTCATGTCTCTACATAACCAAGATCCCTGTAAACAGAGAAAACAAGTTTTCATTTAAAGCAGAGGGATATCCTGCTGTGCTTGAGCCAGTATGTTGATCATATTTAACTCCCCAAAACACTGACCAGCATAGATTGGTGTCTACAATGCGCTTGTTGCAGCTTGTCTGACTCTCTTAAAAGATTCTGTACTGATGCTCTAGCCAGGTTTGGCTCTGAGCCATCTCAGAACTCTGTAATGTGACGAATCCAAACCCCTGTTTGTGAAATGACTTAAATCAACCTCTAAATGAGTTTATGAATAAGTAATTTATATTGTTGTATTGGGTTTTGGCAGTGGGGTTGGGGCAGCACTCCAGGGATGGCTTCTTTGAGGAGAGATTAAGAGCTGTCCCCACAATTGCTCAGAAGTTTAAATGCAGAACCTCAGAATTATGCTTACCAGAGCATTGCTTGCCAGGACTTTTTGGTATTTTAAAACTTAGATGTGGACAGCTTTTAAAACGCTTTCTCATCTGAAAGCTGTTATGATTCTGTGGAAACACCAGTCTTGTTTTTTCCTGTCTCATTTTTAGGGAAGTCTTCCCTTGGAATGGCACTCTTTCGTCTCGTTGAACTGTCTGGAGGCTGCATTAAAATTGATGGAGTGAAAATAAATGACATTGGCTTGGCAGATCTTCGGAGCAAACTCTCCATAATCCCTCAGGAACCTGTGCTGTTCAGTGGCACTGTGAGGTTAGTGAGACCATCAGAAGGCAAGAAGGGACTGAGCAGTCTTCCAGCTTATACCTGAAATGCAGTGGGTGCCCCGGGAGATGGTAGCTCTCAGGCATCCTAGCTTCTGTTCTGGTTTTGAAACAAAAAAAACACAGATGAATCATTTTAGCTGGCCCAGTGCAGCACTGGGTGTGATCATCTTGTATGGAAGTCTTGCTTCCCTTTAGATGTGGTTGAAGTTTTAGTATCTTTGTCTTCCATCTCTACTCTTGTTGTTTTGGCTCTTCTAACCTCAGTGTGCTGGGAACTTCTGATTTCCTTGGTGAGGAAACTGTTAATTGAAGGCCAGATGGGAATCACCTGTCTGGATGAATTAGCACACGGCTGGTTTGCCATTCATTGCTGAGTTAAAATTCTGCTTGTTTTCTGCTTCCCCTTCCAGATCAAACTTGGATCCTTTCAATCAGTACAGTGAGGAGCAAATCTGGGCTGCTTTGGAAAGGACTCACATGAAGGAGTGTGTAAGTATTATGTGGCCTGGGAGATGTGTGTTTGCATTTGACTTCCAAAGTGACGTAGTCTGTTAGGAGCTACTTTAGAGGTCTTTATCTAAGTTTTTTTCTCTGCATTTTCCCTCTTGTTATCTATGCTTTATTTGGCCAATTATTTTTCTTTTTTCTCTTGATTTTATCAGACTGATATTTTTGGTTTTTTAGGAACATGCCAAATTCTGTGGGTTTTTAGTATATAGAATCTGAGTACTGCTTTATCCAAGGGATTCTTAGGGTGTTAAAACATTTCAAGTGATATTTTTCTGTATGTGCCTTAGGTGTGCATTCTACATTTCCATTTGTGACTATACATGTCACGTGTGCAAATTTATACTGAACTTAAAACCTGCCCTTTGCAAGGCCCTCTGCAGCAAGTCTTGCTGCCATGATATTTCCAATTCTTTTTCCAGTAAGTCAGGTGGCAGTGGAACATAGGCTGCAGGAATTCCTGCAGGGACTAGGTTCACTCTCTTCTCCTGGTGACCAAGATTGTCAGGAGATCTGTTTGTGTTTCTATGATTTTGTGCAGTGCTCTTAAGATTTTTGCCTCTTCTTTCCCACACAGGTTGCACAGCTGCCTATGAAACTTGATTCAGAAGTGATGGAAAATGGGGAGAACTTTTCTGTTGGAGAGAGACAGTTACTGTGTATAGCTAGAGCTCTGCTGCGTCGTTGCAAGGTGAGCACAGCAGGGAGAGAAATAGCTGGAGATACCAAAATTATAGGATTGAACAAGCTTGTTTTTTGTGCTGGATTCTTTCTGTCTGTCAGAGGAATCACACCAATGATTATTGCAACCCAGAGAGGTGTAAGGTTAAAACAACCAGGAAAGTATCTGTAGCCAGCCCCTGTAATGTCCTGCCATTGGAAAGGCATTGCTTGCAAGTGCTAACAATAGTGTGTCAGACTGGCCTAATAATTTATTCAGTGTCCTGTTACTGGGGAGCATTGAATTCTTCCCTTCTTCCCCTTTTTTGTGAATATGAGCCAAGTGTTTTCCTTCTACATGGTGCTCCACTAAAAAATGTGGTCTTCAAGTGGAATTTGGGACCATGCTATGCCAGCCAAGTGAAAGATTTTGCAGGAATAGAAAACAAACGATAATTACAGTGAGAAAGAGAACTTTTGGATTGAGATTGACCAGGATTCTGACTTAAACAACCTTTTTTTCTGAAATGTGACCTATTGTAATATTTTAAAGTTCACTCTGCATCTGTTTTTAAAGTCAGACTACTCAGCAAAAGTTACTGCTGTCTCTGCAGTACCTGCACAAAGCACATCCAGTTCAGCTTTGACAAGAAATCACTCCAAATCAGTTTATGTGTAAGAGGAAGAGACTTCTTATCCAGCATAAGAAAGTTAGTAAACCTAGTCACTATTGACTCATTCCAGGAGGAATGTCACCACCAGGGATATGTCAAATTAGTTTACTGGTAAAATTTGTGTTTGAGATTCATCTATTGACTATAAAATTGAAAGCAGTGGAAACTTGAGGCCCAGGTCATAACCCACATGTAGCTCTAGGATGTGACCATAAAATGTAAGTGTCATCCATAGGCTTTGTTGAAGGCAATTACATAAAGAAAACTGAAAAGGGTACTTGTAAAACCTGTGTTTGTGCCCTCAGCTCCGTGAGGATTGCCAGTTGTGACAACGCTTGGCTGTCACCATTCTGCCCACTCTATGTATTTTGATATTCCGGGAGGGAAGGTGTGACCATGGGTAACTACCAGGATTTTGTGCTGCTTTCAGATACTGATCCTGGATGAAGCAACAGCTGCTATGGACACAGAGACAGACTTACTGATCCAGGAGACCATCAGAGAGGCGTTTGCAGACTGCACTATGCTAACAATCGCTCATCGCCTGCACACGGTCCTGGGCTGTGACCGGATCATGGTGCTAACACAGGGACAGGTGAGCAGGGAGGCAGCTCTGCCTCTGCTCTGGTGCCATGTGTGCAGACTGAACTGAGGGAACAGCTGCACTGCAGGACAGAAAATCCTCTGTGTTCATTCATATCCTTGGTAATAATACTCCAACAGAATCAGTTGCTGCCTGTGACAAAGATGGGAAAACATTTTTTTTCACACCAAGAAAGTACCATAGAATAACAGTCTGTCTTGAAAAATCTTCTTGAGGCTTCCTTTGTAGATTAATTCTGAGATGGGTAATAACATAAACATCTCTGCTGGGGCTCAGTGGCAGTTTTTCACTACTTTCATAAAGCCCTGTGCCATCAAGCACACCTGTGATAGATACTTGACCTATTTTTTAGGCTTACATTTGGGAGCCATAAACAGTTAAATGCAAGAACATTGGGCAAGGCTTTTAAAGGTAGAGAAGGCAAAAACCCATAGCATCTGCCTCTGCCAGAACCACCAGAGGTTGCTTCCTGTTGGGCTAGTTCCAGTTTTTGAGCCAGTTTGAAGCATTCCAGGTTACAGTATCCATAAATGCAGGTACTTTCACTGCCTGCTGTCTCATCTAAAGATGAATGCTGTTTTCTGTTCTTTACCATCACATCACAAGTCCAAGGGGTGGGAGTCAATTCTCTGCTGAATTTTACTGACCTGCTTTACCTGGCTTGTTTGCTTTCAGGTAGTGGAATTCGACACCCCGACTGCCCTTCTGGCCAACGAGAACTCGCGCTTCTATGCTATGTTTGCTGCTGCAGAGAACAAGGTTGCTGTCAAGGGCTGAAATTCAGGGCAAAGTCACTTTAATTTTGGAGAGCTATGCTCCCTGCCTGTGGCAGGCCAGCTCTTCCTCCTCCTCGCAGATTATTGCCTTTTCATCTTTTAATTTTTAGCACAATGTGTCAAGCCAGAGAGTTTTTAAAACCATGTCAGAACTCTTCATGTTTTTATTATTGTATTTATTCCATATTACTAATTTTTGTTATTAAATGCACTCTACACATGGCTCAGGGAGCCATAGTTATAAATGTATCAGAGGCCTATAATGAAGCTTTATACATGTAGCTATATCTATACATAATTCTGTATATAGCCTATATTTACAGTGGAAATGTAAGCTGTTTATTTTATATTAAAATAAGCACTGTATTAATAACAGTGCATATTCTTTTCTATCATTTTTGTACAGTTTATGGTACCAGAGATCTGGCTTTGTTACCGGACTGTATCAGACAGCATTTTGTCTTTTACAGTTCGTCTTTTCCTAGTGCCAGATTTTCTGCGTGTCTGAGTGGAAGTGAAGCTTTGCAATAGTGTCCTTTATTGTCACATCTTTGTCTAGCACAGCAGAGAAGAGCTCTGTGGTGTAACTATTGCATTGTAATTTATCAAAGCTATTTGGGGCATCGCTAATGTTCACCACGGCAGCGGCTGCTGCTTCCCATGATGCTTTTCCAAAGCAGGGTTTTTAGTGATCCGGGTGGAGAACCTCTCCTGGGTCACATTAAGGCCTTGTAATCTCTCAGTGTCCTGACACAGTATTTCTTACTGTATCAGCAGAGTTTATTTTAATGCAAGCAAGCCCAAGCTCTTCCTGCTTTGCTGATCTAACACAACCAAAATCTTACTGTTTGTGGAATGATCTGTAACAAATTAATCATAAGGTTCAAATCATACCCTGTATGCTGGCAGGAAAGCCTTGTCACAGTTGCTTCAGCTGACTGACTCTTTATCTTGAAGCTGCTAACACTCCTCAGAGGTTTAGGTTGGCTTTCACTGGCATGGGTAACACTAACTTTCTTCTGCTCACTTATACTAAGATTAATCAACATCGATATTTCCTATTTCTTTCTTGCACACTTGTTAAGGAAGCAGTCCTCGACCCCACATCTTCTGGAACCTTAAAGGGGTTCCTGTTGATCAGGATGTAACACTGGTGTAGGACATGGTTTTCTTACTGTAAATGACCTACCTCAGGTTACTGGGTCCTGTGTAGTGCGTTGCCATGCTCACTGTACACCATCCCTGTTTCTTGGGACCTGTGGCCCGGGGGGACACAGTCGCTCCTGTGATAGCCGTGACTTATTGAATGGTCAGCGTTGCATGTCTTTGTCAACTTGGACATTTTGTAGCCTTAGCATGTTTGCAAAATGTCTCATTGAGGCAGAAATCTGAAAAGTAAATAAAACTATTTTGGGTTTTGTAAATTGTATTGGCTTAAGTGGTTTGTTTTGGGTACATAAAGAACTTTGCACCTTTTTGAGCCCTGGGGAACAGGTTTGCAGGTTTTTTTTTTTTGTTTTTTTTTTTTTGTTCCTCTTGTCATGCACCGTGGTCTGATCTTTCTTCAGAGTAAAGGTGTTTCTTTAAAAGTGTAGTGGGTGGTTTTTGTGCCCTCCAGCATGGGGGTAACTTGCAATACATGTATGTTGATTAATACAGGGAGTAATAATTTATAGTGCAAGTATTCAAACCAAGTAGAAAGGCTGAGGTCAGGTGGAAGACCTTCTTAAGCTCAGATTTTCCATTTTCTTTACCTGAAAGCACTAGAGTGACATGGCTACAAAGTCACAGAAGCATTTCTACCTACCACAGTACCACAGGCAAATTGTGGCATTAACAGAGCTTGCACTGTAGCTTGAAGTAGCACAAAAAGCATTGTTGTGATTGTTCTTAACTCTTGTCCAAAGCAAGAATTAACTGGCACAGACCTTACCCTGCTCACAGGCCTGGAATTTACCCCATGGACTTCAGTATTTCCCTTGAAGGAAATGGGCTAATGTACCTGGCTCTGCGTGCTGCTGGGGTCAGTGTGCGGCTTCACTTTGCAGCTAAGGCTGAGCTAATGGCAGGCTGGGCAAAAGGGGAGCCATCCTGATCTTATCCTCCTTCTTCTTCCAGGCTGGGACTTCCCTTCCCGATGCCAGCAGTGGCTCTTGTGTGGTCCCGTTCAGAAAGCTAACTTGCAGAAAGCAGGAATGCTGTACAAAGAAGGAGACAGGAAGGCACCACCCACAGGAAGGGAGGTGAAGTGAGGCTGCTCTTTTCTGTAGGTGCTGGCTGTAACAGTAGTGTAGGTGTGAGAGGGAACTGCTCAGCAGTCACTGCCCCAAACTGCTGCTTCCCACTTACTCTCCTAAAGAGCTGAATCTTTGCTGCAGCTTTGGTCAGCTAAAACAGCTCAGCAAGGTGTCAGAGGAGGGTCTGTGATGGAGCAGGTGAACAGTCACCTGTGAACAGCAGGGATTAGCTCAACCATTTTGTTAAACCTTGGCTGCAGCACTGTTACTTTGTAATTAAAGACAGAGACTGACAGAAGGAAACGTTCTTTCTGTTGTGATCACTTCTGTGCTTCATTTGGCACTTATCTCACAGGTGAACTGAGGTATTGCTGCTCACAGGGGTAGCTGTAATTTTTTTACTGGCTTTCATCCTGAACCACAGGAGCAAGCTGAGGCCTGGCCAAGGGCCCAGTCACTGAAGTAGAAGGAAGAAACATAATGGGACTGAAATATCTCTATCTTTGGAGCAATCTGCAAGAGGTTGATGATGATGATTGCAGTGTTCAGGAGCTGGATTCTGCTTTAGAATTTATGGTATGATATCCAGAGAAGACTTCATCCTATGAGGAATAGACTAAGACACTGGGATTGGGACAGAGACTTTCCTTAAAGAGATCCTACCCAAAATAGCATAAAGATAGCACATGCTTCTATTCTGGTTTAATATCAGCTGGCAGCTAAGCCCCACACAGTCCTGTGGGATGAGGGAGAGAATTGAAAGGGTAAAAGCTAGAAAACTTGAGAGCTGAGACAAAGACAGTTTAATAGGGAAAGCAGAAGCCACACAAGCAAAGCAAAACAAGGCATTAATTCCCCATATCCCATGGGCAGCTCTCTCCATGAAAGCAGGGCTCCACTGTGTGTAATGGTGACTTGAGAGAACAAGCACCATCATTCTGAACATCCCCTCCTCCCTCTCCAGCTTTTATAAGTCCATATGGTCTGGAATATCTCTGTGGTCAGTTGGGTCAGCTGTCGCTGCTGTGTCCACTCCCATCTCCTTGAGCACCCTCAGCTCCACCTGGTCAGGTGAGGAGCAGAAATGTCCTTGGCTCTGTGCAAGCCCTGCTCAGCAGCAGCTATCCAACATCCCTGAACTATCAACACTGTTTTCAGCACCAACCCCAAACACAGCCTGATACCAGATATTGCGAAGAAAAATCACTCTAGCCCAGCCAAAACCAGCACATCTTACAGCAAAGGCTGTGGCCCAAGACCAGCAGGTGTGCAAGAGGAGAGAGATTTGCCTGGGCTAACTGGTTACTGTATTGTTGTCTGGCGTTTCCATTATGTCAGTTTTGCTTATTCTGTCCAAACACAGCGAGTGCAGCTGATCCTGATTCATTATCAAAAGCTTAGAGCCTCTTCAAGAGGAGGTGTTCCTGCTCATCTCATCTGTATGATGAGTGGACACACTGCACTTGCTTGGGACTTCAACCAAAGCACAGGCAGGATTCTTCTGAAATTACCCAGGAGTTAACAAACAGTTAGATTGGTGTAATCAGGCCCTAAAGTTGTCCTGGCTTGAACACCTGAGGACATTTCACCCTTATCTGTGGTGAAGGTTGTGCCAGGGTCAGATCCTGAGGTTGCTGGAGCTGTGCTTTGCCCATCACCTGTATATGAAAGCCAGGTGAAACAGGCTTAGTGCATCACTGGAAACAAAACTGGAGGAAGCTGAATTTTTTCAAAAGGCAACTGGTATGAGTGAGAGAAGGCGTCAGAAGGATAAAAGCATTTCAAGGACATTTTGATTTATTAAAGGAGGACATAGACAGCAAAAATGGCAGGATGAAATGTTTTACTTAGTTACAAGGGGTTTTATTGTAAAGGCAACATTTCTTTTTGAAGGTGCTTCAAAAGAACACTGAGAAAGTGCTGAGTGCTGTCTTGTTATTTTTTTACTGAACCTGTAGCATGTGTTTTACTATTTGTAAGTGATTACACAAAGGTTTTCTTCAGCTTCCAGTCCGTGGAGGGTGATATTGTGATTTGTTTAACCCTTGGTTGAGCCTGTAACCACAGCCACAATGTGCTGAGGCCACAGTTTGTGCCTCTGGTGTGACCATACAGTGGAAGCTGAGCTGGAATTTGGTGCAGATGCTGCAGCTGTTAGTGTAAGGCTTGGAAGGCTTTCAGCATGTACCACCACGGATTCATTAAACCCACAACCATGTGAGAAATGTGCTGTCTTATCCAAAGTATGTGCCTTGGAGCCTCATCAGGCAATGAGGTAGGCAAAGCATAACAGTGAAAATAACTTACAGAAGTGTCATTACATGGGGCAGAGACTGTGCTTCTCTTGGGCTGCAGGGAGTGCAAATCACAGTTACTTGCACACACCTCCCTCCTTCCAGCTTGCTGACTCCTGCAGTTGCCATGCAGAGAAACAAGTGCTTGTGCAAAGCTGATAATTTTGTGGTTTCTGTCCTTTCCCATTTAGGAAGGCAGCAATAGAGGGTGTGTGATTGATTGCCTCGAGTTCTGGGGAAGAGTAAAGTACTCAGAGCTTATGTCTGAGCTGGGCTCTAAGGCCAGTCTGCAGCAAGAGTTGGAGGCAGGAAACTACGGGCAGCTCGGCTAGGAAAGAAAGGATTTTAAAAACCAGGTGTGAAGGGGGTGCAGGGATGAGGGAGGCTATTTAGGGTTAGCTGTGGGCTCGATGTGGGGGTGTGACCAGGAGGAGTGAGGAAGCCAAACTCGGTAACGGTGGGCTGAGGGTGCAAGAATCAGCCCTGCTGGGAGCCGTGGGGTGCAGGGTTTGGGGGCGTTTGTCGCGGTGCTGGGGCGGGGGACGCTGAAAGTGAGGCAGGGGGGCGGTGCGGTGGGCACAG